>QZML01000630.1:169804-191360 GCA_016801275.1 Hystrix brachyura | reverse complement strand
TCTTGATTGGTTGATTTCTTGATGATAGCCGTTCTTTCTGGAGTGAGATGAAATCTTAGTGTTGTTTTAATTTGCATCTCTCGAATGACCAGTGATGTTGAGCACTTTTTCATGTATTTGTTCGCCATTTATATTTCTTCATCTGAGAGGTGTCTATTCATTTCAGATGCCCATTTTTCGATTGGGTCTCTAAATTGGGAGGGCCTGATAGGAATAGGAAAAACATGTATGACCAAAACTCAGACTGCACGGGAAACAACACAAAGGATCAGCGCTTGGGATCACATCCTATTAAAAAGCTTTTGCACAGCAAAAGAAATCACCAACAGAGTGGCACGAAAACCCACAGAGTGAGAATAAATTTTTGCCAACCATTCCTCAGACAAAGGTCTAACATGTAGAATATATAAAGAACTCAAAAAAAATTTTTGTTCTGTAGACCATTTCTTGCTATTTCTTCAAAAAATATGTAAACTGGGTCACAAATAATTATTCTACTTTTTACTATGACTCCCAAAATATCCTGAAATTTAATTACATTTGAAATTAAGGTGTTATAAAAAGTATAAGAAATAGAAAGCAGCTGTTGTCTCAATCTTACTAATTTTAGAGACAAGAAAAAAAGGCTATTTTTTATCCCACTCTCAAATCAAGGCCAGTTTTCCTGATGCTATTGGTTATAAATCCCCAATTTATGCAGTTAAATTTCAGTCTTCAAGATCTTAAAATAAAATTTTTGTTGTCCAGTCTGTTAAGCCAAACTTTTGAATGTTAGATTTCATTCTTTATCCTTGCTTTGTTTATGGCTAACAGATTTCAGGCTACCAGTATTTTTCCTAAATAGAAAATTGGCCAAAGTTTGCTTAATATGTTAACAAAGATTTTGTTAGAAGTTAGCAAAATAAATACTGACTATCACCTTTCTTCTTTACCTTTTCAGAAGGGTTTTACCCCTCTGCATGTAGCAGCCAAGTACGGAAGCCTGGATGTGGCAAAGCTTCTCTTGCAGCGCCGTGCTGCCGCAGACTCTGCAGGGAAGGTAAAGGTTCTCAGTAGCATGTTTTAGTTTTAGTTTTATAACTAGTAGAGTGGATAGATCTAGAGATCCATGAAAATGTTTTTCTCATATGAGTAAAGTCAATGAAACTATGCCAAGTAGCCACGGTGGAGATAACTGTTTTCCACGTATACATGCATTCAGAATTTTGAGCTTTGCTGCAAATGTATGTTCATGTCATGGCAGGTCCCACAAGTTCTCTACAGTAAAAGAATCCCTGTGATGTCCATGTAGTGTTTCTTACACAGCATCCTGCACTTTTCTTTGTTGTGACCATCAAGATGCATTTTGCCTATTTTTACAATCATTTTCAATTTTAGTTACGTTTCTGCCATGAAAATTATTGTGCATTTGTTTTGATTCTTTCTTTTCTGTCAACTACATTAATTAATTAACACAAACTTAATCGGCACAGTTCCATGCATCCTGGTAGCTTCGGGGCAGCTAAAGCTAATTTATTAATGCTGAAACTGAAACACACCCTTTACAGAATGGCCTTACCCCGCTCCATGTTGCTGCTCATTATGACAACCAGAAGGTGGCGCTGCTGTTACTGGAGAAGGGTGCTTCCCCTCACGCCACTGCCAAGGTGAGGACCCATAAAGGCTGCGCAGGAGCAGGTGTAGCTGAAGTCTGCAAACACGTGGGAACGGTTTCTCACACACGGGGCGGTGTAACTGCAGCTACCGGTAGTCATTCATAATAGTAGTTTGGGGTATTGGCATCCTTTTTATTTCTACCAGTTCCTTCTTCCAAACCTTTTACAATTTTAGAGACAGCAGATAATTAAGGGGGTATGCCTATAAATCAGCAGAGAGGAATTACGTTGTCAGTATTCAGTGTCTTAGATACTGACCTCGGAATGTTGGGAAAGGAACCGTGCTAAAGGTGTTACCGGCTCTTCTTTCCTGTGAGACAGGGTGTGATGGTAAGATGTGGCCCTTCACACTCTCGCTGCTTCAGAGACTTCCAGCTTTCCACTGTGCTCTATGAGACTCTTGTTTCTCTGTCTTTTAAAGTGTTTCACCTGCGCTCGTTGTAGCACGGGTTCTTTTACGTCTCTAGACTAACAGCGTGGTTTTGGTGTTTATCCAGCACCAGCTCCCGAAATAGCTCCAACTGATGTCTCCTGCCTGCCGACCAGGCGTTTCTTACCATTTGTGCTGCCCTTTTGTTACACCGAAAAGTACCTGAGTGTCCTACAATGCATAATGCCATCCTTATGTCTTGTCTCTTCGTTTCACAAACATATTTTGATAATACACTTAAGTATTTTTTGCCATGGAAAAATATTCATACTATTTTAGGTGAAATAATACAACTAGCATTTATGTGTCAAACTTGGTACCTGGCACTTTCCATGCAGTATCCCGTTGAATCCCATAATAATCCTGTGACATCTGTATTATAATGATCTCCATTTTGCAGATAAGAGAGATTTGAATAAGTTAATTTGCTCAGCATCACCAAGTGTGAGAGCTAGAATTTGATCTCAGGCAGAGTGACTTTAGAGCCAACACTCTTAACCATTAGATGTATTCTTCTTCTGTTATATAAATATATCCATAGAATCTCACGTGTCTAATTAAATTATATATATTAATCAAATGAAATACTGTGTAAAAGTAAGTTCTGTGTAACAACATTATTTTAACATAGAAACATGTTTATTACGAAATATTATAAAAGTATGTATTTGTATGCATAGGTATATATACCTCTACGTACATCCCTTCCTATTCATTACAATTTCCCTGCACCCCAACAGTCCTTGACCCCTCTTTCCTTCTTTCTGCCTAAGTCTAGAACCTTCTCTTGGTCTTGATTGGGTGTGTGAGGGGAATTTCTGTTATTTAGTTCCAAAATTTTTTATGGTTCATGGAATAGAGGGCTCTTAAGATCTTGCAGGTTGAGTATCTACCTGTCAGACTTCTCTGCTGATCTCTTGTGTTGTTAAAATGTCCACCATCCTCCACAGAATTCTCCTTCACAAATGCCCGGCCCTTACTACTCACCTCAGTAGAGCCTGTGCTGCAGGAATGGGGAAGTTGGGACTGAAGAAGCACACTGGAGCAAAACACAGATGCTGAAAATTAGATGATCCACAAAAATATGTGCCTTATGAAAGAGCTGGGGACCCGACTGTAATACTCTCAACAGTTGGGGCACCTGGGACCCGTGATCAGCCCTGAACACAGGCATCGCTGCTGGCTTTGCTTCAGCGGCTTAAAGGGAAATATTAGCTGTGAAAAATGAGAAATGCTTATCTTTGCTTGGATAAATGGGAGTAGGGTAGGTCATGGAAGGCCTTTTGCAGGTTGCGATTTGATGATGGCGTAAAAAGACATTTAAGCCAGGCGTAGTGCTGCACGTCTGTCATCTCAGCACTCAGGAAGCTGAGTCAGGAGGGATCACTGCAAGTTCAAGGCCAGCCTGAGCTACGTAGTGAGTTCAAGGAGCGCCTGCACTGTACAGTGAAACCCTGTCTTCCAAAACAAAACATGACAAGACATTTATATTCTCAAAATTGGGTTTTTTTGAATTTTTTGTAACACTTTTCAGTTAGACTTAGGAAAATGTGTCCTACAAATACCTCTTACCTCAGTCTTACCTAAATACATACATACATACATACAACCCCACAAAAGCCACCTGATCACTGTGTTGTCCTGCCCTTCAGCATGTCACATCAGTGGTGAACCCCTGTTTTATTTCTCTCATGCATTTTTTTCATGCAGTATTCTATGAGGTTTGATAAAGAAAAGGAGAGAAGTCGGTGTACGTTATTCCAGCCTGACATTGTCCTGGTGTTGTGTTTGTTTTTAACTAAGTTTGGGGGTTACAGTATGGGTCATGTAAGCGAAGCATGAGTTACTCTGGTCCACCGGGCAGACCACATGTAAAGCCAGTAGCCTCATGTTTCCACATCTGATAAGGGGAGAATCTAGATTTCAACTGACTACAAGATTAATATAAAGCTATTGTGTTCTTTAATATCTTTTCCATGTATCCAACTCCTTAAAGGCGAGGATCGTGTTAGGCTCCCCTCTGCGTTCCTTCTCTTGAGGCACTACCTGGCAACTAAGTAATGTTTGCTGCATGAGTGAGAAGTACAACCCAATATGAAGCATATTAGGAGAGCTATAACAAGGTCGTACACATAATGACATTTTATTCTGTGTGATTAAAATCACCTCTGATGTTTAGTGTTCATTTCTGGATACCACAACTCAAGAGCAATATTGACAAACTCTAGTCAGATTGGACCAGGTCATCCTTAGTGGAGAGAGGTCAAGAGATGTTGCTTCTAATGGAAATAGTGGAAAGAATGGGAAGTTTATCTTGTAAAAGAGAAAACTAAAGAGAGTGATGAAATCTACATCCAGGTACTTAAAGATGGTTATGTAGAAGAGGAACTTGCCTGTTATCTCCAGGAGACAACCAATAATACTAGGAGATTTTCAGCATTGGGCCTTTTGTGCCCGTACCTGAGAGGTTTGGTTAGAAAGACTCGGTATGGTTGGATGGAAACTTGGGACAGGCAAGAGTTTGGATTAATTGTCAGGTTGCTTTTACCTTTTTTGTTTATTGCACATTCTTAGTTCCTTTAGCGATACATGTTAGGGAACTTGTTAAACTTCCTTTTTCCTTATATGAGTCTTCACTTTATTTTAGAATGGTTATACTCCTTTACATATTGCTGCCAAGAAGAACCAGATGCAGATTGCTTCCACACTCCTCAGCTATGGGGCCGAGACCAACATAGTGACAAAGCAAGGCGTGACTCCGCTCCACCTGGCCTCACAGGAGGGGCACACGGACATGGTCACCCTGCTGCTGGAGAAGGGAGCCAATATCCACACATCAACCAAGGTATGCCATTCTTCCTCTTTGCTTCCATCAGAGACTTTTGGATGAGTGCAAAGAGAAGCCAGTCTAAGATAATTTATAGTAAAAATGAAAACAAGGAAAGAGGGATGAATTTTAGACCCCAAGACAGGCAGGGAAGCAAGCCTTAGGAGGGACTCAACAGCCCTGCGAAGCAAGGGAGTCCTCGCACAGATTCTCTAACTCTGCAGCTATGTTTGCACCTTTTCTCTGTGAGTCAGTTTCACTGACCTCTTTTGTAGATCTTTCCTCAGCTTCTTGATGCTAACCTCTGAAGAGGTGATGCCAGAGCCCCCAAGAGTTAACATCACTGTAGTTCAAGCAGCCAGCCCAGACTGCCCTACTTTGTGCTGTCCCTAATTCCGAATTTAAGAGAAGGGGGTATGGGAGGGAAGGAGAGAGATGATGGTTTGATGTGGGGTTTGCTGAAGAAGAATCAAGCGGGCCCACATGCGCCAGTCAGATCACCCTCCAGCCCAGCCGAGCGCTGATCATGGGTGGCGGTGTGGGGTGCTCAGTGGAATATAGTTGACGATACAAGGGAGAAGCTATTCATGTCTAAAAACATTTAGACTCTTACGAGTGCCTGTCTGTCCATTCATCTATCTACATTCTGTTTATCTCTTTATCTGTGTCTGTAAACCCATCTGTCTGCCATACTGTGCTGGAGGTAGATGCCGAGGAACTAAAACCTGGAGCCTGTTTAGAACTTAGTTCATTATTTGAATCTTTTGTTGTTTTTTTGTAACACGTGGTTTGGGCTTAGAGAAAATTAAACTTCTTAGAACTTCCTGAAAGCATACAAATACTTTGTTTTCTCCATCTGACTGTTTAGTTAATTGGGGTTGTTGAAGTATTGAGTCTAAATGGATCCTAGACACTTGGCTAGTAGTGTGTGTAACCTGTCTGTGACACGGGGGTTGTCCTGAGTGCCTCACACAATAACAAAATAACCGAGACTGGCAAGTTTATAAACAATAGAAATTTATTTGGCTCATGGTTCTGGAGGCTGGGAAGTCCAAACTGTGGGGCCAGCATCTGCTCAAGGTCTCAGAAGGCTCTTCTTGCTCCATCAGACATGGCAAAGGGCATCCCACAGTCAGACTGAACAAGCGAGTTAGCTCAGTCATGCTTCCTCTTCTATAAGGCAGTGTGGCGAACCTGTGGCATGCGTGCCGCAGCTGGCTGTTTGTTGTCAGTGAAAACTCTAGAAGGTTCACTGTCACTGTTACAAGCCACCAGCTCATGGTTGGGAAGCTAGCTTCATGACCTCATCTAATACTGGTCACCTCCCAGCCCTAACTTCCAATGTTATCAACAGATGGATTTAGGGATTAAGTTTCCAGCACACGAAATTCTGGGGGACATATTCAAACCGTAGCATATGATAAGAGCTAATTAAGAAATATTTGCATTTTAACAAGAATGAGCAAGATAGAGCCTCACAGCGAAATTCAGTGCCTGAGCTGGACCCAGGCTGAAGTCTGGGGCATGTTCTTCCTGTGCCATTGCAATCACACCATTCAGGGGTCCCTGCCTCCGAGGATGTTTTCACCATGAAACAGCATTTCACTCGTTCTCAGACTACGAAGAGCACATGTGTTTACTGTCGACTGCAAGCATAACACTCATTTGATAGTAAGGAAGTGAAGTCAATAAGTAAACTTCAGTAAAGTTTGGAGTAAAATGACTATCTGGACAGTTCATGTGACTTTTTAACTGACAAAAATAAGAGATGTGTATTTGGGGTGAGTTTGCTATGTCTTCTGTGATGGTATTCTCCTATGTTGCTTCCTGCGAAAGTTTTACTGGGCAGTCAGCTAATATTTAATGAGTACTTTTGAGGTGTACACTCAACAATGGAGAAAAATGTTCAGTTTTGAATCACAAAGTAATTATATTACCTTTTTAAGAATGATTTAAGTATTTTATCATTTTAAAGACAAAGGCATGATATATTTTTAAAGACAAAGGTATGATATATTTGTGACTACAGTAAAACTTTTGTAAATATGCTGAAATATATGTGAATGATAATATAGCACATAGAATCTATATATAAAAATTACCTTTCTGGTATTATAATATGATAATGCAACTATAAAATATCTCAGGTAAAAAGCAAAACCAGTAATAAATTTTCACATTTCTTTTGAAAGGGACATACATTCTTTTTCTGGAATCAACTAAAATCAATAATTTCATTCCTTCCGAATCGTTATTTTTCAGGGAGAACTGTACTATTGAAATGATACTGTATTCCTTATCCAGTCACCGTATAGCAATAAAATACAATGAAATAAAAAGTTGTAGAGTTCACTAGTGTATCTTGGGAAATAGCGTACATTTTTTAAAGGACCCCTTTAGCATCTCCTGTTTTCTTGGTTTATTAGGAAGGTTTATGTAATTTGATTTCAATATTCAAGTTTATCATAATGAGCATAATGATCATTCATTTGTAATCTTAGGTTATAGAAAAGCCATTCTGTAAACAATTTTAATGGCATATTAAATAGATGACATTTAGAGTATGTCATCTATTTAATATGCCATTAAAATTGTCTGAGATATTTGATGATCATTTCATTTAATGATTACTTCCATAAAATTTTTAAATAGACAAACTTTCTCTGCAAAATGAAATACTTTTTATACTTCTAACCCTAACCCTACTTTAAGATGGAGAAAAATCAGTATTAGGAAGAATCTTCTGTTTTATCCATGTATTTGGGTTATGCCCATTTCAGGGTTAAGTATATATGCTGCCAAAGTGAGCAAGGGTTAAGTCGTATTTATACCTTCTGTCTCACCCTAGTGTTTCATGAAACTCAAAGCGGAGTGCAGCCAGGGCTCCAAGGATTAAAAGGTCTCAGATGCATAGACGAAAGGTCTTTTGCCAAGTCCAGGAGTGTTTTTCTCTGTGGGTGTCACTTACATTGTTTAAAGGTCAGAGCACTCGGTGATTTCTAGAAGTCGCACCCTGGCTGGATAGCAGGATGCCTCTCAGCTTAGGTGCTGTGAAGGGATGGGCAAAGTGGTGGCTGCCGATTTCGACTGAGTGTGAGCTGGGGATAAGAAGGTGGCAGGACACTCAGGGCGCAGGTAGCTACTTCAGCTTACAGCTATGAGATGGACAGGAAGAGGATGGATGTTCCAGGTGTTTGAGTGATAGTTGGTAGGGGATATAAGCTCTCTCTGTAAAGGCCAGAACTCCTGTTCACGGCCACATCCAATGGCCTAGAACACTTCCTTCCATGTGAAAGTACTCAAAAAATGCCTGTTAAACATGCAAATGACTTAGGTTTCAAAGACGCTCTTTAAATCTCAGTTTTGCTGGATAGAAGCACCTCATGTAGAGTGAAGTTGCCAGAGTGAAACATTGACTAAGCAAATGACTTCTTCCCTCCTTTTCTCATTCCTTCATTTTATTAATTCACAACTGTATTTTATTTGCATATTCAAGTGGACAAAGTAATTACCTGCCGTGTAATGCCAAATGTTTTTACAAAAAGACTAGCCAGTTTACGGTGCTTTATAAATGACAGAATTACATTTTAAATTTTATTTATTTATTTATTTATTTATTTATTTATTTATTTATTTATTTATTTATTTATTTATTTATTTATTTATTTATTTATTTATTTATTTATTTATTTATTTATTTATTTATTTATTTATTTATTTATTTATTTATTTATTTATTTATTTATTTATTTATTTATTTATTTTTCATACATTTTAAATTTTAGCATCAAGAGGAATGATCAAAAAATAAAAAAGAGTACCCTCGCTGGAAAAAATTATTGTGAACTAATTTCTTTTAATTCTACATTTTTTACATTGATATGAAATTTTATTGGTAAAGATACAGATTATTGCTGTGGTTGTGAAATAACAATAGTATTTGGTTGATCAATTATTTAAGTAAATAGATGCAGCAGGAGGCTCAATCGGCTTTGAAATGAGTGTTGTTTGGAAGCTTATTGGCTGAGTTATTTAAAGGCCTCACATCTTAAATACCCAATGTAGAAAATAGAAAATGCATTTTTTCTGAGGGTGTTGATTACTTAGAGAATACATCTTGGACGAAAAGTCATATTAATTTAGAGAGTTCATTTTAGATAGCAACAGATATGGTTCCTGGGGAGAGGGAGGCTCTGTGTTTTCCTGGAGTTTTTTCAAGACATAATATGTAGGTGCTACAAAATGCAGTGCATTTTCCTCTTCAAGTGGGCTCCTTATGTTCCATTTCCTCTCTAGAGTGGACTCACATCCTTACACCTTGCAGCCCAAGAAGATAAAGTCAATGTTGCTGATATTCTCACCAAGCATGGGGCTGACCAGGATGCACACACAAAGGTAAAGCAAGTCACTGTCAGTGTTGGAATGAGTCCTCACCTGGATGATTCCCAGTAGGCCTCATTCAGGTCAGCCCATGTCAGGTCCACCCTCCCCAAAAGACCTTTTAGAGTCTCACAAATCTATACACCTGTTTTTTGCTGGAATCAAATCCAAATGAAGAGCATGCGGTCAAGACCCTTCGCAAGAAGACTCCAGTTTCACAGGCTTGGTCCACCCGTCCCTTATTGCTTTTGCTGGTCCAGATGATTTGCTCGTTTCATTCTGAGCTTGCTCAGCTCCATGCTGTTGGTCTTGCTATGGCTTTTCCCTCTCTATCCCACTAAATACCCATCTTTAAAGCCTGTCTTAGCTACAACATTCCTGTGTCTTCTCTTCATCCTCCTCAGAATCTGTCCCCTTCCCTGTTTTCAAATTATATCATATGTGCATCTCTCTTTCAAATTAAGTCATACACATTTCTGATCTTCCATGTGGTCAGGGCTGCTTATATCCATGTTTGTATCCATAGGATACATATATAATCTGCTAAATAATATTTATATAAGCAAGCCAAATTTCAACCCATCCTACAATAACTGAAATTCTACCTAATCCCTTTTCCCCTTTGATTATTACCCTCTAGAGTAGTAATGCTTCCACTTTATTATGATTTATTCACAGCTTGGTTACACTCCTTTAATTGTGGCCTGTCACTATGGAAATGTGAAAATGGTCAACTTTCTGCTGAAGCAGGGAGCAAATGTTAATGCAAAGACCAAGGTAAACTTCTTGAATTCATTTTTCCTTTCTATAAGCAAATAGTTTCAGCTATCTAGACACCTCACTTGCTACCATAGCTGCAATTATTTTTTAAGTTATTTTAAAGTGATTTGGAAGAGGCTGTATAATTTTGTAATTGTTTGAGACTTTTCATTCTAATAACCTTTGATAGCCCTGTAGGTTGCCTTCATAGAGGCCTCTATTATAAAGTAACTGACATCAGTTTAACAAGTTGCTACAAGATAGAATATAGACCTGCTAGAACAATTGACGCTTTGGCAGATTTCCTTTACCTCGCTTCTGGGCCTTGGACCCTTCCCTGTGCCCCTTGTCCCCTCAGGAAGTGCAGACCGACAACCGGGGCTGCATACCTTTCATTTTTAACAAGCTCTGTCACTCTGGGAGCATTACATGTTCACGCTCAGTGGGGCAATCAGGAGGGAGGCCTGGGCTGCGAGTTTTCAATGCAGAGCTCACTGTCCCAACAGCTTTTTTCAGGGCATCTGAAGGGTCCTTTTCACCAAAGCAAGGTCAGAATAAGACCCTTGTAATTTGACACACTCAAATTATAGAGAAATCCATGATATAGCTATTGTCGTTATTCATAACATCGCTTGCTGCTTCAGGTTCTTTGGCCCAAATAAATGTTTGTACGTTGCTTTTTAACTTCCAGATCACAAATTGCTAATGACAGCTATGCAGGCTCAAAAAAGTGGTGATCATACTCAGAAGTTTCCAGGGCCACCAGTCAGGATGCTACCCATTAGAAATCTATACAAGTTTCATAGGTCATTTTTATCTCCTCCTAGAAGTAAAAACAAAATTATCTCTACAAATAAGCATACTTGCAAGCTAATTTGAAACAAACTTATCTTGTAAATTATAAATAGTACTATAACATTTAAGGTTCAATCCATAATCTTAGTCTAGCAAGAAGAGCTGCTGCCTAGTTTCTGAGAAATTTCTGAGTTTTCATGAAATTTTACTTTGCTGCTTATTTAAAAGCTCTCGGGTGATTTCTCAGACTTTAGCTCCTAACATCGTTTTTGCTGAGCCAGCTCACAGATGAGTGTTCCCCGAAGGGTGTTTTGTTGGAATGCAGGTGTTCTCCAGAGAGGCGCAAAGACCTGTGTGATGGGACCTTAGCGGTGCTTGAAAATGTTCACCGCATTTTTATTAAGCGTTTGGTTGTCAAGATGGTTGTATCGAGATGTTTAATATATAGAAATCAAACACTGTGTTGTCTACACGGTGTCAGTGGCCTCCCTGGAATTAGATCTATAGCACATGGACATTTGATAGAGAGAAATGTAGCATTTTTGTTTTGTTGGTGAACGGTGTCACTTTTACTGTGGTATTGGAACCACGTACTGAGGGGGACTGATAGATACAGATCCCCAAAGGAGAACATTTAATAAACCCTTCAGGATTTTGTCACTTAGGGTGACATATCTGGGGAAGGAATTACATTTTCTTCCTGTCATTTCATGTGCAACTGTACAGTAGTTACTAAAGCTTTCATTGCTTTCAAAATGCAAACCTGGGAGGCAGGCGTGGTGGTGCACGCCTGCAATCCCAGCATTCTGGGAGGCCGGGGCAGGAGGACCACAAGTTTGAGCCCAACCTGGGCAATTTCACCACTTAGAGAAGTCTTGTCTCAAAATAAAAAATAGAATAAAGCTGGGAGTGGAACTCAGTTTCAAAGGCCCTCAGTTCAAATTCAATACTGCAATAAAAAAAGAAAGAAAATGTGAACATACATATTGCCTTTACTCCTCAATGACTCATAACTTGGTCTAAAAGATTTAGAAACATATGGGATTATTAGTTGCTTAGACTTAGAATGAAACCCTGTCACACTGGATTGAGGCAAACCAGACTTGGCTAATTAACTTGTGAAGAGAGTTTGAACTACAGCATATAAAAGGAAATTTTCTTTATAAAATATACTGCACAGGTTATAGAGCTCTTTAACAAGGGGGAAAAAATCTCACTGGTGGCATTTCTTTGGAATTTTAAAAACTAAAAAATATTTTCATAGGCAATTTATTTGACCCTTGATCACACTTGATATCCTGTAGATCTCTATTTTTACAACTGTGAAGATAGAGGATTAGGGGCTTTGAGATCTGCTAAAAGTTGTGGATGACTGGGGTTTAGATGGGCCTAGGAGAGTGAATTAAGCCTCAGTCAGATGTTTGTGTAAAGATTATTGAGTTGCTCCGAATTCCCTGGCAAATGGCCTCACTCGCCAGACTGGGGGACAGTTGTCTGCCACAGAGTCCACTGGGGGCTCTATAGATTGTGATGTAATAGGGGCAAAACTGTTAATTTATATACAGATTATCTTTATACTTATAGGTAATCAATAGTTATTTATACTTAAATGTATTTGTTTATCACACGATGTTATAAATTATATGCTAAGTTATTTAGCACATAACGTGGTTAGTAAAGACTTATTGAATGAATTAACTTGGTGATACTGAAGACATGAATGAAATTTGGTTGGTAAACGCAATGGAAAGGAAGAATTTTGGGGAAAAGAAATCTTGCTTACTTTATGCTACTCAAATGTCCCTATAATAACTATAGGCTTTTCAGAGCCCCTGTAACTGATGTATTTTATTTCCAGGTTTCTGGAGATCATTCTGTTGTAGACAGGTAGAGTAGGCATTGGACTTCTCCCGTGGTGCTGAACTTTGGGTCTCTTGGACAGAAAGACCCTTGCATGCAGGGACAGAGAGGCCTTGGGGAATGCACAGAAGAAACACGTGGCGCCCATGTCCAGTGTATTAATAGCTGGTCCATGTCAGGCTAAGGAAATATGCATGTGATCATGAATCCACAAGGGCACCAAATAAAAAGGATATCTATATGTCTATATATATGATAGGGATATAGATTTACTCCATTTACATGGGATATGAATGGACCACTCATATCTTACAGCCCACCACAGTGTGTCTAAAAAATATAGATTAATTTTTTTATCAGGGATGAGGCAAGGAGATTAGAAAAGTAGTTTTGAGACACACTAGTTGTCATAGCTTACACAAGACCTGAATCTACAACAATCGTGGAGAAATTACTTAGTTGCTATTTTCAATTTCATCATCTCTAAAATGGGGAGAAAAACATACATTAATTCAATTAATTGCTCATTACTCCTTTAGTCAGCCGTTCTTTATGAAACATCTATGATGTACCAGGCACCCTCATTTCAGAGTACTAATGAGGATTAGAAGAGAAAATAAGTTCAGGGTCCAGTGTCTGGCACAGTAAGGGCCGTTGTTGCTGTTCTGTTGTACCTCCAAGGATTCCGGTGTGACTTTTAAATTAATGTTAATGCGCAACCATCCTATATCACACCTAACGGCCCGCTGCAATTCTCAGCAACACTCGCCTTTCTAACTTCGCAAGTTATTCCTCAGAAGTCAGAATACAGAGCTTTCATCTGTGTGAAAATTCAGATCAGAATGCTAAAAACTAGTTTTCAAAGACATTTTTTATTGAGGATGGGCCGCTCAGCTTGATAACATCTTTTATTCTCCAAGTACTCGTGTGTACTTTTCTATACTCAAAGCTATTTCCAGAAATGAATATTTTCATTGATTCAGAAACTTCTAAAGCAAACCCAAGGGTTAATTGTTAGGAAAGCCAGGATAAACAAGCAAGAGTTTGTGGGACCCTCTGCAGCCTTCTTTTAAAAACAAGTTTACTCTTCCTTACTTTGTAACTAGGGAAGAAACTAGAGACGATGCCCTTTTCCATGTTAAATCTCCTCTGTGCCACCCATTTATAATGCTAATTGCTTACAAGATAATAATAGTTGTGTTCAGAGAGTCTGTTTATCCCCTTGTTTCGTAAGCCAGTCTCTTTGTTTAGCAGCGCAGAAGGTGTGAGGGAGAGTTTGCTGCTGAGAAATGGGTTGCTGGGAAAATTGGGTTGCAAATAAACAAAGCATCCTT
Organism: Hystrix brachyura; assembly: GCA_016801275.1. Lineage (NCBI taxonomy): Eukaryota > Metazoa > Chordata > Mammalia > Rodentia > Hystricidae > Hystrix > Hystrix brachyura. The sequence goes on along the minus strand of QZML01000630.1, from coordinate 177,320 downwards.
GACGGTTTTGTTGTAAATGAGACCAGGAAGTGAGAAAGTGAAGGCTAACCTCATTTTCCTCTCCCCTGCAAATCGCCGCCACCGCCAACCCCAGAATGGCTACACGCCTTTGCACCAGGCTGCCCAGCAGGGCCACACGCACATCATCAACGTCCTGCTGCAGCACGGAGCCAAGCCCAACGCCACCACCGCGGTACGGCAGACGCGCACCCGTCCCTCACCCAGCTCTGTCCTTCCTCCTCTCTGGCCCGGGTGGCCTCGTGTCTGAGCTGACTTCTCCTGCATGCAATTTAAATAAGCTCCCAGACTCTGGAAAGCCCCCGATTTCTGAAAAAACCTTCCCAGAAGTCAGCATGACTTCCTGAGTGTGCTCACCCCGGGAGGGACACCAGTTGGCCGCTCGGCGGCTCTCTGGAGAGCGGAGCCCTGGGCTTGGGCGGCTGGAACGTGCCCTGCCTACAGCTGGCTCTCAGATGTGAGCGGGAATCGCGCCCTCCCTCCCTGCTTTCTTAAGGGAGCAGCATTTCTGAGCTGCTGGCTTAGACAAAGCCCGCTGGGGTGAGGAGCAATTGAAATGTAAACTAAGCGGTGCAGCTAAACAAACCGGGATCCCAAGTGGCCCGCGGCCTGAATGTTAGCTTGTGTTACTTTGCTGCAGCCAGCGCTCCCACACAGCTGGAGCTAAATATGTCACTGCGTTCCCAGGGGTAACCGGCGCTTTACCTGCGGCAGGCGGCCGACCTGTGGTGAGGAGTAAGTGTACCTGTGCTCCTAAGAGTTTGTGGAGGCGCTGTCTTCAATTCGGTAGATGCTTTCCTAACCTCCGTACTGTATTTGTAGCTGTTCGACAACCTTAGGGTTAAAGCATCAAGTGCTTCTTATTAAAAAGAGCAGACAGACTGAAGCTTGTTGTGTTACCATGGTGACCTGGGCTATAGTCTAAAGAAGTTACAAAGACAGATTTAGATGTAATGGTAAAAACTAGTGATTTTCCTAAGCAGTGCCTTGTTTTGGAAGGAAATGCTGGCTCATGCAGAGCCGCGGGTGATCTCATTGGCCCACATTGCGGTCTCCCTCTCGTTTCTCACTCTTTCCTCTTTCACTCTCGTTTCAGAATGGCAACACGGCCTTGGCCATCGCAAAGCGGCTGGGCTACATCTCCGTGGTCGACACGCTGAAGGTTGTGACCGAAGAGGTCACCACTACCACCACGGTGAGTACGCGGGACAGGTCGGCTGCTGTGGTTTGCCATCCACGTACTTTGTCACTCTTGGTGTTTGGAGTGTTTCCTGTGGCACTTCTTTTGCGTAGTGTGTTTCAGAATACGTACAGAGCCAAGTGCTTTACACAAGGAAAACAGGGTCAGGCCTTCTTTCAATCAACATAATTCCGTATAAAATACGTGAAAACAGTATTACAAGGTTCAGCACCTTTTCCTGTGACTTTTCCCTGGCTCCTCTGCCCTCTCCCTGTAGTTGTGTGTGACACTCACTGCTGGCTAGATGGTAGCACACTCCCACTGCGCAGCAAACCCCTTGGTCTTCTCCAGCTCCAGCCACCTCTGCAAGGGCCTGCGGCTCCCGGGCTGTGCTGCGAACTCTGAACGCAGGGTCAAGCCACTCCCGGTCCCAGCAAGATCAGCTCATCCACCCTCACTTGTCTTCTAGATCTGATTATTATTTTTTATTTAAAAAGAAAGTTGCCCATGCTTACTATGTAAACTCTCCCTGTGTCATGAAAGACTATATATTTAAATTTCAGTGTTTGTTTTCACTGTCTTAATACAACTCCTGAGTCCTCAGGAGAGAACAGTGGGTGCCCATTGGCCTTTGCCAGAGAAATTCAGGAAGGATGAAGATGCTGCGGTTGTGGACTCCTGATGCTGCTTCACCGCTGGGCTGGAGTGAAGCTGCCTGGAGGCTCCTAGCAGACTGGAAATGCTGTTGCACTTACATTTGTTTGCTTATTAACTCTTTAAGCAAGGACTCTAAGAGCAACTCTTTATCTCTGTAAAGTAGAAAATTAGACCACCAGGAAAATAGAGGTTCTGTAGAGACAATAAATAAGGAACTCTGAAAAGGTTGTAGTGTTACGTCTGGAGGTGGCCTGTGACCTGCTGTCCTGCTAGAAAATATATTCCCCGGCGATCGTAAACCCAGCTACAGTAAAGAATTAAAGAAACCGAGTTTAAATTAAGAGAAGACAATTTATTTAGACGACAGTTTATTTAAAAGTGGTGAAAAAGGGGGGAAAGGAGATGATAGATACCTACTCAAAGAGCAGGGAGCATTCAAAAGCGAAATACTTGTGGGTCGTTTGTTGTAGCCCCTTTTTATTGAGGTTTTTCCCTTGGGTCGGCCCTTGGGAATCTGATTGGCTCTTGGGTTTGTCTGTCAATTTTGCCTTAATTTCCCTCAGCTCTGTGACCTTTGTCTTTTGGCAGAGGGCAAACTTAATGGGCAGGTGCCTTAGGGCTAGTTGATGCAGATGTAAGAGTCAAAAGGGAGAGTTTGTTTTCTGTATGTTAATCAGATTACCTGGGGCCTTCCTGGAATTAGTCTCTTTGCCTTTATCTCCTTAAGTGTTGGAATGTAGCTGCCTTTAAGTTTCTAACTATTTGACTATAGCTGTCTGACTTTTTGAGTCTAATGAGGCCTTTATCATATCTTTTCCTTACCTATGGGGACCCCTGTCCCTACAATAGTAAATGCCCCAGGCTAGAAATGGTACATACCGGGTTTGGGAAGACTTGGTTCTTTTGATAGATGGAGGGAGAGGTGGGAATTCTATTCTCTGTGCTAACAGCAAGTTCCTGTCAACATCCATTGAGGTAGATGGGATATAGTTGGTTTAATGTGCAGTTTTAAATAGAGTGGACTATGACTTATTAATGAATTGCAAGATAGAGACTAAATTGAGATGGGAGAGGAAAGCGCTGTTTGCTTTCTCAAGCAAAATCCTAAAACTTGTAGCTAGTACACCACAATATTTTTAATGATTTAAAGCATAGCTTTACTAAATTATATAGGAGAAAGACAGTGTTGCCTCTACCTAGCATTGTATTTGTGGGTCATTATGTATAGCTGAATCTTTTCTCTCATGTGAAAATTCTATTCTATTTAATTTTGGTTTTTTTTTTTTTTTTGGTGCTAGGGATCAAACTCAGGGCCTTGGGCTTGCTAGACAAGCGCTCTAACCACTAACCTAAATCCCCAGCAATTGACACATAAAAGTTTTCTGTATTCGTTAGGGTGGCTTGAGATGTTTTGTTACCCATATCCATTGTGCAATGTTCAAGTTGGGGTAAACATATTTCACCCTTCAAACATAGCTTTGTGGTGAAGACATCCAAAATTCTTTCTGTGTGACTGAATCTTCATTGCTTTTTCTTACTATATGACTTTTTGTAGGAGGAAGATCTTCATTTTCAGGACCTAAATACATATACCGCTTTACTTGGTACCTTGAAAACAATATGTACATCACAAATAAATGAAACCTTTAGTGACAAGATTGGCTAAACATATCTGTTTTAAAAATTTTTTTTTTTTTTTTTTTGGTTAACTTTATTACTTTTGCCACACTCTGGGAATCGTGTATGTTTATTTTTGACAACTTACCACTAGATGGCAAGCATGCATCTCTCGCTAGCTTGGACTTGCTTTTCTGTTTTTTTATTAATTAATTTATTCCTTCATTATTAATTGGATATAAAATATGTGCTAGGTTCTATGCTGTGTGCTGAAGGGTCATCGGAAGTTAAAACATGACTCCTTCCCCCAAGCAACTCACAATGTAGCAGGGAAGGAGAATAAGATTTAGTCTTTGCAAGAATATAAATTCTTCCTCTACATCAACGCTATTACATATTCATTTTCAAAGAGAGCTCAGGTTTATAGCTATTCCTTAGAGCAATTAGCTTTCTTGAGTCTGTCTCTAACTATTCTAATTACCCTTTCTAAGCAAGCTCTCAGATGTGTATAGAGGGATCATCTCCACCACATTTAGCTCCAGGGAGACATGACAGTGCCTATTTGCACTCTGAGTTTTATTTTATTTTGTTTTCCTGGTAACTATTATTCTCTACACGCTGTAGCACAGGATTGTTTTAAAAAGACAAGAACAGTAGCCCCACTGTACTTAGAATTCAAGTTTCCAGGTGAGCAAACAAACATAACAATATAAATCACAAGGGCATTTCTGCTTTCAGGTGAGATAATAAGGAGTCATTGTCCACATTAATTGAACAAGTCCCCCTTATCCAGGTGGCTACATTTACTGGTTGCATAATTTGGTGTTGTCTTCTGCACCTTCAGTTTCTCTGAATTGGCTTCTCATGGAATTGTGAGTTTAATTGTTTTCTGAGTACTCGCTTCAGCAGCACATATACTAATTGTTTCTGAAATGAAATTTAGGGATAAGGACTAGAAATATGAACTTGCTTTTGTCTATTATGGGAATCTTCTTGAGTCATACTTCTTTAGGAAGAAATTTTCAGTACTTTTCCCCCTAATTTCTCATATAATGTGTTATTAATGATATTAAAAGAATAATATTTAGTATTAAGGATATTCCAGCCATGTAGTACTGATCTAGGATTGAAATTTAGGTTGTTGGATTCCAAAGCCCATGTTCCTAACTACTGTCACGCAACTGATCTTGCTTGTGCTGAAAAGTATCTTCCCAGGAGTTCTGTAAAAGAACTACTTTTACTTAGTTTTCAACAAAAATCCCCAGTAAAACAGTTTCCTTTATTGACTTTTGGAGGAGAACCATATTCAATACTTTTCTGAATCTACAGAATCACCAAAAATAGTTCAGAATTATTGACTCATGATAGTAAACAGCATGAGACAATTTAATAATTAGGTAAAATTAGTAAAATTAAAGTCAGTGTTATTACCATTAAATGCAGTGGTTGAGTTGGAGCCACAAAAGTGATGTGCTGGGTTCCTGTGATGTCACAGCCACTGGGTTCCTGTGATGTCCCCTGTGAGTGGCCCTGTGGCCGCTGAAGATCAAAGGAGTCCCCTCTGTTTTTCCTCTTTACAGAGCTGTTTCCCCAAAGGGTGAATAAGTCATTGCGCAGTGAGCAGAGCAGTGAGCAGAGCAAGGCGGCAGTCTGTAAAGGAACCCTTAGTGCTGCAGATGTTTCTAAGACATTTTGGAATCATGGTTTGTTTCCTTAATCTTTGGTTTCCTAACTTGACTGTGAGCAGTGCAACTGGGAAGTCGAGGCAGCTTGGCATTCTGCGGAGGACGCAGCCACACTGTGTTCGCCAGACAGACCACGGGTGGTAGGGGCACATTTCTGGCCAATCTGTTTAGGCAGTTTGCAAAACTACTAGAGACAACTCATCCTCTATTTATTGATCAGCCATCCTCAGTTATTTCCATTATTTGTATATAGTCGTAGTGTTTTATGTTGCATATAATCATTGGTAAGCGCAGCATAAATGACTTAATAAATTTTAAAATAAAAATATCAGATATAAATGATCTTATCATTTAAACATTGGGGAAATTTATTACAAGCAATTAAGAAATTATAAATAGTTTAATCTTAAATCTTATCTGGTAGCAGATAGGGAATCATAAAAATGGCAATGTCATCCAGCAGTTTTTATAGAAAAGAATGTATTCACATAGTATTTAATTTAATTACAAAAGTTACATTCACATGTATGATTGGTATTGCTATGTTTGCAAACAAAAACAAGCTTAGATTGCAACTCCCAAGGTGGAAGCCCCGTGGTGCAGGCATTAGCAGTGACGCACTGGCCGGGGCTGCTCACCGTGCAGGGTGACCAAACAAAAACAAGCTTAGATTGCAACTCCCAAGGTGGAAGCCCTGTGGTGCAGGCATTAGCAGTGACATACTGGCCGGGGCTGCTCACCGTGCAGGGTGACGGGGGACGAGACGCAGGAGAGCAGGCTTGGTCAATGTCAGGTCAGCTGAGCACACTGTTTCGTACCACATAGTACCCACCATTTATAAAGTATTATGGACTCATGCTTTAGTTTTTATATTTTCCCCCATTGTGATAAATGATAAAAACTGATTATCCAATGTAATTGCATCCTATTAAACTTGTGTGTAGTACACTATTTGTTTAAAATCTAAAGGTCATTTCTAATCTTGACCATAGCATCTCAGATTCTATAGCAGAAAGAGATGCACGTGATCATTTAATTATAGCTGTGTGTTTCCATGTACTGTTCAGATGCAAATGCATGAAACCATATTTATGTTTTCAATAATCAAGTTTTCAAAGGCTACTTTATTTAAAAAGAAAATACGTATACTTGTCTTATTACATTACTCATGCAGGGGAAGATTTATTTCCTACCGTTTAAACAAATAATTTACTGATGGCCTTTAAAGGTTCAGCACGATGTTGTGTGCAAACGCCTGCTCTGTTTACTGCATTGAACATCAAGGGCATTTTGAGTATTGGTACAAAAAGTATCCATGACCAAGATGAACACTGTGTCCTTGTTAATAATAACTTTGCCACAGGTCTTGCTTATAGTAACTTTGATAGCCTTCAACAACCAAACTAAAGCAAATTAGTTGTTTCCACTCTTGCAAGTTCAAGACTGTGTGTATATATACATATATATAAAATATAAATACATATATATATTTCAAGACTATAGTTCAAGACTATATATGTGTATATATGTATATATACAAGACACAGACACACGCACACATGTGCACATGCACACACACGCACACGCACAGTCCTATCATCATCAGCATCTGAAAATAGACACTGAGACACTGGTTTAAGAAGTGTCTCCATCAGTGATTTTCAAATGTAGCATCATCCTCTTGGGGAAATATTTACTGTGAAGGGCAAATATTCTAGAACAGTTGTGCAAAAAAGGTGGACTTTCGCATGTAATTTGATACAGTAGACATATCTTCACACTTTGAGTCATTTTATGTGCCTTTATATACTGATTTATAAAGTTTCCAAGAAGCTTAACAAGATATCATAGTAAGACTGTCTTCATCTTATATTTTAAATTAAAACCATTTTCTATAATGTGTACACTTTTCCTACTATAGGAAAATGGGTCTCAAATTGAGCTGCACAAGAGACAAAAAAAAAAAAAAAATCCATGATGTGTATGGTGATAGACATCTGTAATCCCCGATGCTCAGGAGGCTGAGGCAGGGAGACGGCCAGGAGTTTGGGACCAGCCTGGGCTAGAGAGTTCAAGGCTATGCCAGACTATGTAGTCAGACCCTCTCACAAAAAGCAAAACAAAACAAAACAAAAATACCCATGGATTGGGACTGGGGATTTAGCTCAGTGGTTAGAGTGTTTACCTTGCGAGCACTAAGGCCCTGAGTTCGATCCCCAGGACCAAAAAAAAAAAAAAAAAAAAAAAAAATACCCAGGGAGGGACTCTGTCCCTGGGGCTTCTGATTCAGCTGGTCTGGGATGGGACCCAACCAACTATTTTTTAAATTCCTCTAATAATTTTTTTTTTTTTTTTTTTT
>QZML01000630.1:131832-150077 GCA_016801275.1 Hystrix brachyura | reverse complement strand
GCTAGGCAAGCACTCTAATCACTGAGCTAAATCCCCAGGCCCTCTGCTCCATGTTTTTAAACACTAATGCTCATAAACAGAGGAGAATGGGTCTAACTATTGAAAACTCTTCGTTACACATTAGATCCAGCTAATATTTGGCAAAAGAAAGACTGACAGTAATATTTTTATTCTTTAAAGAATTCTCCTACTGAATCTAATGATTGTCTCTCGCATCTCCAGTCAGGAATAAAACAACATAAGCTTGAATTTTAATTTCATGATTCTTCTTTATTTCATGATTAATTAGCAGGTGTAAGGTAAATTCCTACCACAAGGGTTTTAGAACTGGTGTTCCGTATTGTTCCAAAAGTCTTTACTTTTGTAGTTTTAATGACAGGCAAGTTCTATCATTATTACATGTCAACTCATAGTTTTGTACTATAAGATACTACAGTAACCCAAGTCCCTAAGAAGGTGATGTTTAAAGAACTTCTGTCTCAAAAATACATGTTGAAGACAATTTTGCTTTGAGCCCCACACTACTCTAAAAAATTCATTCTGTTAAAAATTTACTGAAGGCCTTTGTTCAAACAGTGGACTATTTGAGGGTCAAAGAAGTCAAGTCTGTTGCTCGCTTGACAACAATAATGTTTAAGTCCTTCTGGTACTTAATTTTTGTTGTTCATAATTTGAACATTTTTGTTCATCTTGAACACTCTAAAATTGTTTTAGGTACCAAAAGGCTAGTTGTCTTAATGAAGAAAATTGTTTTTTAAGTAGAGAAACAACTCTTGCAAGTTTGGTTTTCTGATCTGTTAAACATGCTTTTGTATGTTATCAAGTGCTGAAAACACAAGGCAGCCAAAGGAGTGCTTGTGAGGGAAGAGCAGACCATAGGTAGAGGGAGAGGAAGCTGAGGGTAGGACTGTGGAGTGGGACCAGACATCAGGTCCAGTCAGGATGACCACAGTCCTCAAAGCAGGAAATGAGGTCTCGAAAGAAAATGCTAAGATAGTGCTTTCATAGCTTTTTATTACCTACTGGTGGTAAGTCATTGAAGTTACTTTCTCTGCCTTACACTTTATACTGCTGTTTGCCATTGAAGTACACATTAAATGGTCCCTTTTCTCATCATTTAAAAAGTAATAGAGAAGGGGCTGGGGATTTAGCTCAGTGATTAGAGTGCTTGCCTTGCAAGCACAAGGGCCTGAGTTCGATCCCCGGCACCACACACACAAAAAAAAGTAATAGAGATATGAATGAAAAGCTTTTGAGTCGAAACTATGTCCATTAACCGAAAGACTTCTTGTTTTATTATAAGACCCCTTGATATTTTGCAGGTTCTTGGACACTTAGACTTTTTAAAAATGTCTCCACAAGCCAATGTTGAATCAGGCTACAAATCCAGGAATTTGATAACATCCCCAGTTTCCTAACCCAGGAATACTCACAAGCCCCCATATTTTGTTCTTCCCTCAGCATTTGCAAAGAGCTGTGTTCCATTTGTATCCCCATCCTTTTTTCCAGTGAATATTATATTGGTAAATGAATTATATATTTCAGTTAAAAGTCGCTTCTGATTTCATTCTTTATATTTCACTTTATCCATTCCTTCTCTGTGCTAAAGTATCTATTCTGTTGCAGCCGCGCCTCTCCATGTCTTGAGCGTGACAACAGCAGGTGAACTTCTGCATCATTCCTTCTCTGAACTTGTTGCCTATTCCTTCCCACCCCCCCACCTCCTTCCGGATATGCCCACCTCAGGATGCTTTAGTGTGGAGGAGACCTAGCCAAAGAGATAAAGCGATACCGAGGTTCACGGTCTCCAAATCATGGACAGGGCTCAGTTTCTCTCTCTGAGAAGCAAGAGGAAGTGTGTTTAATGTTGGTGGAAATTAGATGGGGCTGTGCCAAAATAAATATGATCTGCTGGTCTTGGTCATGGGTCTCCACAAAGTGCTACATAGAACTAAAAGTGTTTTTCACCACAATTAGGCAAATTGATTGAATTATTTTAAAGTTTTCAAAAAGTTATGATTTTAAGTGGCACTTTGTTTTGCTTTATCTTACCAAGTTCTAGATGAGCCAAAGGCTGCAGGTTTATTAATAATCTGGTTCCTGCTAGTATTGCTGTAAGTGCAACCTTTTGATATTTTGGTAATCATGCTATAGAATGACTCTAATCAGCATTCTAAAAATAGTGATTATTCTGTGTTACTTAAATAAAGGTATTTTTAGAGGTTCCTTTCAGATTGCTGATTATAGTGCTTTTATTCTATAGTCAATGATATATCAGTCTACAAATAAAAGAATTTTATGTTTCCATTTTTGAAAACTATTATATCAATCCTTTTGCTTTTTCTCAAACACCCACTAAACATTATCTTTTTATACACAAATAGAGGGATTAATAAATAATTTTTGGATATTTGTACAAATTTGAACCACCTTTTCCAAGGCCATTTTTCATCAACTTTTCAGTTTATGGAAGTTGGAAAATTAGGGAAAGACCAAGAGGATTCTGCAGGAGCGCGAGCTCATGGTGTAATTTGCTTACATTTCCTTAGAAACGAGATTTAGGAGGAGACTCTCTTGCTGTGTATATGTGGATCACTGAAGCACCCTGAAGATTTTATCCCCTGTTCTTTCACCCAGTAACTAACTGAATGCTGCAATCTCTTTCCTGTCCTCATCCCACGGTCCTGGGTGAATTAAAAGTAACACTAAATACCGGTAACTTTGGGGTGGAGGACACAGTGCTCCAAACACCAAATCATTGTTTTCTGCTGCTCTTCTGAAGCATGTACCTGTTTAGCTAATCAAATTGCATATTCATAGGCAAGTCATCTGCATAATATTAGGGGATTGCTTTTGCTTTAATTCTTTTTAAATTGTGATAACGTTGTATCTCACAATTTAGAAACCTTTAGTAAGAGTTTCTACTTTGCATGACTGCTGAATTTCATTTGGAGAGTAAGATAATGCAGTAAAGCTGAAAGTGACCTGATATTGTCATAAGTCAATGTTTAGTGCAGTATGTCAACTCTTTCACTAAAGTCTCTCAGACTTTTACAGATGAGAAAGCCGAAACTTAAAAATGTTAAATGACTTGCCTGTGGTTACAGAAGTAATTTATGATGGAGATAAACCTATACCCAGGAAAGAGTATGGTACTTTGTCTTATGCTCTGTGGTAACAATATTTTCATGTGTTACTTAGTAGCATAGTTCATAAACTATTAAACTATCATACCACGAGACTGCCTAGCCTAGATCCAGGTTCATTGTAGGTGCTCAATAAAATGTCAGTTTCCTGAGTTCTAGGTGGTTATAATTTTTAGGACGTCCAAAATATGCAAAACCCTGTGGCTGTAGAGAAAAGAAGATGACAGAAACAAGCAGTTATTGAGTTCTTTGTGCTTTACCCACATGTGATTTCATTCTCAACACAACCCAAGTGTTCACAGAACTGTCCTTCATTGACAGGGAGTTTCCGTCTACCTGACGGCCTGCCGAGCTGAGCGTCCATCCGTGTAACATCACCTTTGCACTTATTTAGTTACACGCCTTTACTTCCGTTCTTTTCCTCTCTCAGTGTTTGGCAGGCACTTTCATGTCCCGTTTTTAATCTCTCCAAAGCATGAGAAAGTCATTTTTGTTTGGTCAGCTCTGCTATGTGAATTGACTTGCCTCGTGATTCATGCCCTCCACCTTTTTCTTTTTCCTATGTACTTAGAGGTCAATCACCTCTTACGACTTGCTTTTCCTGGTTGCTTTATACATTCCAGAAACACCTTTGCCTAATTCTATTACCTGTCCTAAGAGTGGCTGTATTTTATGAAGATGCTCAAATGTTACATACTACTGGGATTAATTGGTTAGCATATTGACCTTTATCAGTAAACTTTTCATCAGCACTTAGATATAAACTCGAGTTATTATTTTTCCTATTCCTTCTTAAAGAAAAAGCTTCTTTTAGCATGCAATTTCATAAGTTCAGTTTTTGTGTGTGTGTGCGTGTTTTTTCTTTTTTTTTTTAGTTTGCTCGGCAGTTACATTGAGTCTAATTTGTTTAAAATATTTTCCTGATAGACTTGTAATATTTTCATTTACTTTGACTATTAATATTTAGTTCCTTTATGACTTCTGATCCAGTCATTTTTTTCTTTCCGTTTCACTTTCTTTTTTCTTTTCTCTCTTTTTCTAAAGAAAAATTCCTCACTAGAGCTTGTTTTCTGTTAGTCTGTGTCACACTAGTGACTTGATAAAATCATGAAGGCTTATTTTCTTCAGAAATTTAATTTTCCCCTGAATTATGCATATTGGCACTTAATTATTCCAATATGCTTTCCATGTGGCACAGTGTTTAAATATTGTTTTTCTGGTCCATAGTGACAAGGAGATACTTACAGGTAAATTTATCTACTAGCAGCTTCCATCCTTGAGTTCTTTCACTTTGATTTCCCTGTCTTTGGTCTTTCTTCATAAAATTCTTACTCCTAATTATTTATTTTGTTAGATTCAAGTTCTTGGTGTTTACTTACTCCTATTTTCTAATAATCCTCTATCAAGGGAAATAAATATATCAGGTCTCTCATTTTGGAGCAAAAATAAGCCTGTAGCAGATGATTTAAAATTGAAGATAGTCCTTTCTACCTGCTTGGCTGCTTCTGAGTATAGTGATATGAATGAGTTCTGAGTAGTATAATTCCTCAGAGACCCAGGAAATAAATTGCTTCCCACATTAGCCTTCTCTGTTAGACATAAATATATGGAACTTCTTATAAGTTGCCTTTTCACTCTTCCATTCACTCATTTATTCAAAAATTATTTGTTGACTACCTTCTACATCCTCTGTGCACACTGTGCTAGGCGCTAGGACACAAGGAGAAATGTGGAGAAGTGGGTCACTGCCATTGGGGCTCTTCGATGGCCCTTATAGATCATATCTCATTGACCAGGAAAGTTAATGAAACCATCACGTTATACGTGGGCTTAGGCTGTGAGCTTCCTGGCAGCAGTGACTATATTTTATTTTCTGTATCCTATTACTAGTGGGACACATGATTCAGAGTAGGAGAGTTAAAAGGTCACATGAGAAGGAATATGGAAATGGAAATCATCAGTCAGATAGAACAGAAAGAGGTTTCCAGTGACACAAAATCAGGGAGAAGAATCTAATATGGACTTAATTACACACTGCTACTCCAGCCCACTCCTCAGAGACTGGGCCAGTAGAACTTACCCTGTGTGTTCCCTTGGTGGAGAATTGGTATTGTATAGGCCGTGAGCTGTCACTGGAATGCATGTAGTGGAAATGTGATAGCCCACAGCCTAAGCGTACAAACTTCTTAAATGCCTCCAAAATGTACAGATACTATTCAGGGTTAGGTAACATTAAGCAGATACATTGTAATAATTCCTCACCCATTTTAGTCCCTTTTCTGTTTACCCATGGTGGTAGTAACCAAAGATTTCTAAAAACAGAGGAAGCATTAACTTTAATTATCAACGTGTCAGAAATATTGTAATGTATTTGGAAGCATTGTTAGTTGAAACTTAAGCGTTTTTCTACTTTTAGTGAAAATCAATGTAAATACCATACTCAAGAATAATAAAATGGGAAGGAAACTTTTATATTTGTCTAGAATTGTTGCCAGTTCTCTAATTCTTTTGAGCAGCCATACATTTAAAAGTTAAATAAAAAAGCAATTTTTTATAGAATTCAAATTGAAGACCAGTAATAAGAAAAGAGCCAGCATTTCCTCATTGGGTGTTGATAATGACCAGAAACATCAACACTTTGGTCATGAACTGGTGATCATACTCCCCGGTTCTCAGCCCTTCCCGAACCCTCAGACCCCTGAACAGGGCTGAATGGCAGGCCTGGCCTGCCTCCTGCATGTGGGGTGCGGGGGTGCTCTTCCATGGTTTCATACTGCATGATGTGCTTCAGACAGGCATCCTGGGCTCCTTCGCACCTGTGTTTATTACTAGCAACAGGGTTTCTGTTTAATAGCATGCTTGATGAGATCTGTGTTCTGCTGTGGAGGGGATGCTGAGATTTTTTTTTTTTTTCACTTGTTTAAAAATAACATAAATGTATCGTGTTTCTATCCTGTAACTTACTTTGATGAAACATCTTTCAAATGCTTTCTGTGTTGTTTTGGAAGCAATATCTAGGTATTTCGAAGTTCTAAGTGAACCCAGGAAACACCTATATGTTGCTTTCCTTTTTATGTTTTGATGTAAAGATCTTGCAAATGCAATGAAAATGGGGAAGGTGGTGTAATTGTGTAAGAGTCTGCACACTGTGTGTATCTTTGTGTGTATGCACAAGGAGATGGGCGTGTTAATTTTTGCTCCTTGAGAAAGTAAGTGTCTAAGAGATGTTCTCAAGTGTCATAACTAACGCAGTGATGATAATTCACACTGAGTTGGTTCAGGATATGTGACCATCCCAAAGGAAACAGCTTCAAAGTTCAGACAAACACTTTCTCTTGCTACACTTAGCCAGACTGAGTCACTTTACATTGTAGTTCTCTCTGGCATGAACAAATAGCTTAGCAGACAGGGAGCAAAAATAATAGAGATGCTTTTGTATTTCTAAATTATGATTTTTCCATATTCAGTGTATTATGATCTGGGAAAACTCATGCTGGGCAGAAATCTACCTCTAGCATGAGCCCAGGGTTCCCAACTCCAGAAATTACACTTCAGAAACGGTTGGGGGACCCTCAGTTGTTTCTGTTACCCCTCCCCACTTTGAATCAGTGTGAATATGACAGAGAGATTTCTGTTTACAAAGCAAAAACATGTATTTTTAGCCATCAAATTCATGCTACCCAAAAACATTAAGTTTGCTTTTCTCTTCTTTTAGAATGTAATCATTTAATAAATCTGCATCCTGGATAAGATGAGGATGCACTGACATGGATTTGACCTTGGGAGAAGGCCTTTGAAATGTTTTATTAAGTCATGGGATTACATTAAAATGAACTGGACAGGGCATAATTTTGAAATGTCAAGTTGAATTAATTTAGAAAACCATAATTTGGCCTTTCTAATCTATCCTTGCATTATTTCAACATGTGAACTACTCAGGACATACATGAAAGAAAGCAGAATTCTTTGTATTTATAACAAAAGGAGAGATTAATATTTTATGTAATTTTCCAATTTCTTTAAAAGTCAGTTCGATATATTTACAGTTGGATTTAAAATCAACATTGTCAACAAAAGTTAGAATCCTTCTTTAGTAAAAGATGAAAATTGTGCAAAATTTAAAACATAACTAACAGAAATAATGACACTGATATAAAGTAACTTTGGAAAACAACAGTTTTACCATCATGCACTTAAATAAAAAGGAGATATTTTGAGAACAAAACACTCAGGAAAGACATTAACTTCCCAAAGTGTGTTTATCTGCTCGAATATTTCAAAACATGTCTAATCTTCTATTTTAATTTTTAGTTTCCTGGTTAGTTTTATGGTGGATGCCCGAGGTGGTGCTATGCGAGGATGCAGACACAATGGGCTTCGAATTATTATTCCACCTCGGAAATGCACGGCGCCCACGCGAGTCACCTGCCGACTGGTCAAACGCCATCGACTGGCGACGATGCCCCCAATGGTGGAAGGAGAAGGCCTGGCCAGTCGCCTGATCGAAGTCGGACCTTCCGGTGCTCAGTTCCTTGGGTAAGGGTCTCTGATAAGCCTCACGCTTAGTCACCGATGAGCTCGTGTCCTCCACATGAAATCTCTAGCGTGGAGTAGAAAAAGGTATGTCAAACACTTTTGAAGGAAGATTGGTGCCTATGAAATGTTTCAGAGTTGCAAGTAGCACCTCAATGCTTGGCCTACTTTCATGCCTCTTATATTAAGGCATGAATGAGTTAAATATTCAGGTCAATTATTATTCTTTCCCCAGTGGGAGTTACTGTATTTTGGGCTATGGGAGGTATTTTTTTCTCTTCCAAGACTTAAGTGGCAAGATATAGAGAAAAAAATCACTGCTCTGTTCCTAATGTAAATTTCAAGTCTCATTAGTTAGGAAACAGAGTCATTCTCTTATTTTGGAGGGGGACTGTTGCCTTTATAGCATACTTAAAAATTTAGTCTGTGTGATTTGTTTTTTCTGTTACCAAAATTGCTACCTTGAGCCTTTGAAATTACACTGGCTATCTATTTAGTCACAGTTTATTTTAAGACAAAAAACATCACAACTAACTTCTGCCAGGCTCATTTTGACAATTTTGGGCAGAAATTTATCATTTCTTCTTTCTTTTGTTTGTTTGTATGGCTGCTGTGGTGTGAAGTAGCATCTCTAGCTGCCACTAAAACTGACAAAAGATTGAAGTTTGGAGGGGGACAAGTTTCAAAACACTTTGAAACAAATCAATTGTATTTAAGTCTTGTCAGTAGGAAGTCTTAATGCTTGAAAATCTGGGAGAAAATCTTATTAATTGTGAATTCTTTTGTGTTGTCAGTGTCATACTGGGGAGAGGGGTTCTTGCTTTAGAACTCTGGAGACTTTCTAAAGCCTGTAATTTAGAGCAGACAGTTAACAGGTTGCTCCAAATTACTCTCACACCCGACAAGGGGTGTGTGGTGTTTCCTGATTATAAAAACTACCTCTCATGTCCTACCATCAGGCAGATCAGAGCTTTAAAAGGAGCCTGTGAAGTTCTGGGTTCATCAGAAAATGCCTTTATGGTCGGAAGACTCTCTGATCATTCTTGTCATGTTCCCTGCCAGACCCTTTTTCCTCCTGCTCAGGCAGTTCTAGGCTTTTTAATGATCTTCCAATCTGTTGGGAATATCCATGAAAACATCTGGCCTCTGAACAGAGCAGAGTTTTTATTCTATTCCCAACAGCTTCGTCTTTCCTGTGGAGCATTTTTGTTTTGTTTTGTTTTGGTTTATTTTTTTTTCTTGTCTTTTTTTGGCTAGTGCCCTGGCGGTGAACCTAACTAGGGACGGCCCCAACAGCCCCGAGCCCTCCTCGCACAGACGCGCCTCCATTGTCCACTCTGGGTGTTGGCTCCTTGCTCTTTGTGACCAATGGAGGGGACAGAACCAAGCGCAGTGTGAACCCAGAGTTCACCCTGCGAATCAGCTGGTGATGCTGGGGTTCTGTGGTAAACAACACGTGAAGCTCACTTATGTTCTTTCTTTCACTGCTGCTTTGGATGTACTCAGTAAACTTCACCTGCCAACGGCTCCTCCCCCACTTAATGAGGGAGAAAGCTTGGTCAGCCGCATCCTTCAGCTGGGGCCTCCTGGAACCAAATTCCTTGGGTAGGAGTGACTTAAAACAAATTGATGGCTGCTGGCCCCCATTCTTCTCCTTCTTCTGCAATATGATTTCTCCTTTTTGTCATTGTGCCCATGACATGTCCCTCTCTATGATTTAAACTCTGTATGACCTATCTTTAGTGGACCATTTCTGACCCTTGTGGTATGTGACTTTTATTTTGGAGTGATGTTTTATATATTTTCCCTTAAAGTGCTGTGACCTTCATTTTCGTTTAAAGCATGAGATCTGCCTAGTTGTACTCTGTGCTAGTTATGATGTTGTTACCATGAGTTTGGAGTCTGTATCAAAGCAACCTGGACTCAAAAATCAAAAGCCTCTCTGTATTCTGAGGATGAATGTGACCCAAACATTGTAGGAGGGTGCATGTTCTGGGTCCTGAGTATAATAGGCATTGGACACAACTGGTGCATCTGCTGAAGGGCCCACTGAAGGCTGTACTGTGTCCACATGCCTATTGTTTCCTTGAATGGAGAAAATACAAGCAAAACCCATGAGTGCATGGCTCATTAGCACAAATAGTCTCCCTTCCTCCCATCTCCTCATTTATGAAACATCGAAACACGCAACCTATGAGCCATTCTCCCTCTTAAGCCATTTTGTCATTCTGTACCTTGTAGAAGATGTGTTTAGGAGACTGGCATACATCACAGATATGCATGCACATTTCTTTTGGTTAAATGTGTTAACCTTACATTTATCAAAGGAGAAGTTCCAGAATGCCACATGCACTCACAGGGAAACATCATTTGGCTTAAAGTAGCAGCATGTACCTGAGGACTGTGCCCCTGAGGCAGAGGGCTACTGTGCGACCATCTGCTAGCCTGTGGGCCCTGGAGGAAGCCCCACTATGTCCCTGTCCCCAGAAAGTGCAGAATTCCAGGTCACTTTGCAACAGACAGAGTGGAGGTGCTTGTCTTGCTGGTGGTTAGCTCCTGTCCACACTGAATGTTCTGCGTTGCTGTGTCAGGCCTGTGATCGTGGAGATCCCTCACTTTGCGGCCCTCCGCGGAAAGGAAAGGGAGCTGGTGGTCCTGCGCAGTGAGAACGGGGACAGCTGGAAGGAGCATTTCTGTGAATACACTGAAGATGAACTGAATGAAATCCTGAACGGCATGGATGAAGGTACCTTCCAATTGAGGGTTGTAAAAGAAACCTAGAGAGGAAGCATGCAAATAATAACTGCATTTCTTCATATAACTCTGTGTGTGTGTGTCCATCCGTTGTGGTATTTTACCACAGCAGGCTGCCTGCAGTGTTCCAATGGTGATGCATTGGGATGCACAATACATTCACCTGATCTTACTTGGGTTGCATTCAGGAAAATAAAATCTTTCAAGATGGCAACCATCTCATTTTAATAAGGAGATACAATGTGCTTCCCTCTTCACCATAAACCTGTTTAAATCTAAAACTAGCAATAGAACTGATACTGTTGCTGTGTGATAGGATGAACTGGTACTGGAAAATAAACTGATTTTTAAAAATGTCTAACTTGAAGAATTAGATATTTAAGATGTTGATAAAAATTCTAATCTATTCTGTTATACCTCCCATAACTAGTACATTATAGGATAATGTATTTTATCTTTCTATTAAGAAGGTAGGAATATTAAGTTCATTCAATCTTCTGTCTATAGTTCAGACAGAGAGTTAGCCAGGGTTGATTTACATGCATACACATAGACATCAAGTTGAGTTTTTTATTAGAACTTTAATTTCTGTAAATCCCAAATGTATCTTGGGCCAGTAAAACCAGATTGGAAGATCTCTGACTAGACGGAAGTGGCTCACTCTTAGGCACCCAGAAGGTGAAGTCCTAGTCCCACTGACAGGCACATTCCACTTTAAGGAACTACAAAAACCAGGGCAAATTCTTTGCCTAAGTGCCAAGGCCATACTGAGTTTTATGAAAACCTGGACACCTGGAGATGAGGATAGCTTTTTAGTGAGCTTATCAGTCTGCCTGTAGTAAAGATGGCTGTACTTTCAGAGTGGCTCAGGGATAGTAAAGAGCACACTGCCAACAGCTCCTTTAGTATTTCTTTTTGCATAAGAATAGAGAGAGGACAAACTTACCTTATCCCTAGGGTGGAAGAGGAAAAAATTATGCCGTCTAAATATGAAAGTCAGTATCTTCCAAGCAAGATAAAAAGATCAGAATTCTTACATCAGTAATACAGTTTGTTTAGCTACTTCTTCTTGGAACCATTTCTCTTGGTAACTTTAGGATATTTTCCTCTGAGATGTTTATCCACCCTTGACACTGACATGAGTACTACCTCTTGCCTTTGGATGGGGACAAACTCTTTTAAGTTTTATATATGTAAAAAGTTCATTTTAAAGCAAAAAAATCAGATTTGTTTATGTTTATGCAATTGGAAATGTATTCTTTTAAAAGTACTGTGTTTCTCTGAAAACGAGACCTAGCTGGAAAATAATCAGCCTTTAAAACTAGAGATCAACGTGCCAGACCCAATCAGCCTGTCCGGGCCTCACCTGCCTTACAGAGCAGGCACTGAGCAAGGGAAGAGTGGTGGCAGCTAAGGTGGCACTTTGATCTCTAGTTTTCAAGGCTGATTATTTTCCAGGTAGGTCTTGTTTTCAGGGAAAGAGGGTATGTGCTAGCTTTAGTAGGTACTTCAGTCTTTAATTATGTATATTCAGATCCTGGGGCGTCTACCTTTTACTATCTTGTTATACCCAGCAGTCAATAAGATCAGAGTTAGCATTTCTGCCTCTGTGATGAATTGTAAATGATATCTAAAAATGAAGAACTTTCTATAATCCCTTAAAATTCAGTGAACCACTTAGCTCACATTTTCCACATTTTAAACCAGTGTGATTTTTTTGTATTGTACTAAATAGCTACAGCAGTGTAGTTTATAGAGTGCCCGTGATCCCATCCGCTTGATGTTAGATGGTGGATTTGGTAAGTCACTGGCATCAGAGGAATATCGGAAGCCAGAAACCATAGTCACCAATCTTTTTTTCTATCTTACAGTGACTGCCACAGACAGCCATCTCACTGGAATAAACGTAAACCTCACTAACCCTTTCAAGACACATTTTATTCTTGCACTACTCCGCTAAGTACCCAAATGGCCACATTGTTTCTTAAAACCACAGTCATTGATCTTGGGCTAACTTTGAAATGTGCAAAGAAAAGTAGCTCATATACAACTTCCTCCATGAACCAAGAATATAACAGGTCCATTTTCCTTCCACATTTGCTGTCAGACACCCTCATTTTCCAAGGTGCCCATGCAATGCCGTATCTGCCAGGAGATGCCTTTCTTTGATAATACCCTGGGAAGTCCTAATGTTCACAAAGAGAGAAAATGTGTACCCTGGATATTGACGGGTCTTGAAAGAGTACAGTGTTTATATTTGTCTGGTGTTAGGATAGCCTTGCTTTTTATATTTTCCCATTACTTAAAAAAATAAAGGAGCTTTGGCACTGTGTCTGTTCACTGTTAGCCATGTCAATGAGTTGGCTAGACCCCTTCCGGAAGGAGGTTCTTGCTATATGAAAATGGGTCATTTTTTGTCTCAGTGCTGGACAGCCCGGAAGACCTGGAAAAGAAACGAATCTGCCGGATCATCACCCGTGACTTCCCGCAGTACTTTGCAGTGGTGTCACGCATCAAACAGGACAGCAACCTGATTGGCCCGGAGGGAGGTGTGCTGAGCAGCACCGTGGTCCCCCAGGTGCAGGCCGTCTTCCCAGAGGGTGCGCTGACCAAGCGGATCCGCGTAGGCCTGCAGGTATGCCCAGCTTAGCTGCCTTGGCCTCCACGAGGGTCATATTCTTGTGATTAAAAATCAGCTTTGCAAATGAAAACCAGAATGTTAAAGGGTCAAATAGGTGGTCAGAAGCTCCTGTAACAGAGCACAGGTCTAATAGTACTAAACTTGTGATTGTCCCATTTGACCTCCACCAGAATGATTCGTGAGGTAAAATGTAAATCTCTGGGTATGACATTTGATATTAAATATAAGAATAGAGTTTGACGTTTCCCTTTGCTTTGCCAAGGCTCAACCTATGCACAGTGAGCTGGTTAAGAAGATCCTAGGCAACAAAGCTACCTTCAGTCCTATAGTCACTTTGGAACCTAGAAGGAGAAAATTCCACAAGCCAATTACCATGACCATTCCTGTCCCCAAAGCTTCAAGTGATGTCATGTTGAATGGCTTTGGGGGAGATGCACCAACCTTAAGATTGCTATGCAGCATAACAGGTGAGTCATGTGTGACTGTGTTAGGAGTGACTTCTAGAAAAAGTATGTGAGAAACCCCAAGGGTAAATAAGGAGCAAAATGGAGGGTAGATATTGGAAAATAGGAAAAACAAGTTCAAATGAGAAGGGAAAGAAGGGAGGAGTCAGTAGGGAGGGAGGGAAAGGAAAAAGGCTTTTAAAAAAGGTAATAAAAAAGGAAATAAAGTTTTTATGAATAGGGAGGGAGGGTGCAGAGGGGAGGGGGGGAGAGGGGGGAGAACCAAGATACATCATGTATAGGTACAGAATTAATGTAATGAATGTGACCATTGTATGTAGAATGTACCAATACATGTTCTTGGTTTAAAATAAAATAAAATAAAATAAAATAAGATAATCGCAAAAATTAAATAATCTTGGTCATAAGATGCCTGCTGAGTTATATGCATTAATTCAGGAAAAGAATTTTTAACTCATTAGGGAAGGGAAAGCTGAAAAGAAATATTATCTAAAATAAACTATGTATATTAAAGTCTTAGGTATGTTATATGTGTTGTCATTTAAATCTTCACAGTAACCCTATAAGGAAACTTCACCATTCTTGGTGAAAAGGAAATGAAGGTTGAGAGAAGTTCTGTAACTTGCCTGAGTTATACTAAAAATATTTGGCTGAATTGGTATTCAAAACCCCAAACACTGTCAAAGTCCAGGCTTTAAGTTTTCATTGAAAACCTCATGCTATATCACTGGGGGAAAAATACCGCCTTGAATTATTATACTCAGTAGCTCAAACTGTTCTTTCTAGGATCACTATCTGTTGAACTATCTATGAGAACACAAAGTAAAAGTTTTTAATGAGTAACTGATTTTTGGTCTTTTCAATTGATCTTTGTAGTAGCTTTCAGACAACTACCAAGCTCTCAAAAGACATTCCCAAAACATTGGTTGTCTCTTCATAACAATACCACTACAAACGGTGAGAGGAAAATAAATCCATAGCAATAACCTCTTTTAGGACTACATACTTTGATAATTTCCCCATTTTAACAATGATTACATGGTGTTGGCATTCAATAAATATTAACGCTCTCACTGACAGGAACAATAACCATTCCTGGTTAATTTTAATATTATTTGAATTTTTTTCAGTTCTCCTTCAGACTGGCAGAAATATACACCCTTATTTTGTTCTCCCTCTCTAATTCTTCCTTCTTATTAATGTGTTTCCCGTACTTATGAGAGAGAACCATCAAGATTGTCTCAGAAGTTTAATAACATGGCAAAAGTTTAAGATCCGCGGACTGTGATGAGTGTAGGTGGAGATCATCGCTTCACTTCTCTCTGTCACAGTTTGCTCATCTTCATTGCTAACATTCCCGAGTATCTTTTCGGTGGCTTTGCTCCATGGGTATGTAGTCAACCCTTCTGTGGTGTGCCATGTCGTGCCCCGGACACGAGCCCTGTGAGACTGGGATTCCTGCCGTCCCTGCCCTCATGGTGCTGAAATGAGCACATCACATGAGCCTTAGAGTGAAGAATTTCCCTCATCTCAGCGTGTATTTCTCCTGCAGCACGCTGGCTTTTTTTGTCTCTGCCATTTAACTTACCAGTAGAAATAAAGCAGGTCACCATCAGCCTTTCTGGCGATTTTTCTATCTACAAAGGGATTCTTTGCCAATCATTTATGTGTTCATTCACCCTGAATTTTTAGCACTTTTAAAATATTTATTTTTTTGCCCATCTTCATTGTAAATCGAGATGCAATTTCATGTTTTGAAAGCAGCTGCATATGTAGTCCGAGAACAAGAGAGTATTTAGATGGCTCATCATTTTAATGAAGTATTCAGCTTCTTAGTTGGTCAGGGAATCTTCTAAAATAACCAGCTGGATAAAATTTAAAAGCTATCGTTAAAGCCTAGCAATTGCAACAGATACTTCAGAATGTCAGTCAGAGAACTGGATGTCTAGTAGAGCTGTTAAAAAAAACTTCCCTTAAACTGCGTTTCTCAAGAGGTAGTGTTTGTTTTCAGCGTGTTGTTCTTCAGCAGGTAGTTTTTCCCTTTTGTCCTCAGTGTGTCATTTTGAGGGGTAGGGTGTGATTGCACTGGGGAGCCCAGCCAGAACACAGCCCAGAGTCTGGAGCTCAGCCTAGCTGTCTGCCACCGCCGTGTTCTTTCAGGTGGCACCACCCCTGCGCAGTGGGAAGACATCACGGGAACCACGCCGCTCACCTTCGTCAATGAATGTGTCTCCTTTACAACCAACGTGTCAGCCAGGTATGCTGAGGAGCAGGGAGGAGCCCACCACGCTTCCCCGCCCCCGACTGTCATTTCGTTCTTCTGTTATTTTCTCTCTTAATTCCTTAAAATTGATCTTTTTTTGTTCAATTTTAAATGAGGTCTGGACCTGCCAACAAATGCAGTAGTAATAATATAGTAACTAAGTCCTGCCAGTCATGAAAATCTAAGGAAAATGAGTGACTGCTTTGGTTGTATGATTCTGACTCTGGGTTTATCACCCAAGTAATGATGTTTACGGGCCCAAAGCCCTTAGGAAGGAGAAATTTCCTGTTGCCAATACATAGTCTAATTACTTTTTCAACAGAATAACAGACGCACAAAGCCCCCCATGGTTTGTCCAAATGGCTTAGAGATTTCAGGGATTTTTATGCATCCCAACCTATTTGCATATTACTCATTCATTTATTACACATCTTTAAAAAGCTGACAATATCTACTTTTCTTTTTTTATGTATATGTTAACTGAGTGTTTTAATATTTGTTCCCCTTTGCATGGTCTTTAATTAAGACCTTATCTTCACCTAAGTGCCCTCATCTTCCTTAAATGGATATTACAATAACTTGGTGACTTAGGTAGAACAAGAGACATTATGTCCATTTTACAGATGATAAAACTGATGTTAAGAGTAGTTAAACCTTAAATTCCCTTGGAGGTAGGAAAAAAGGCAACAAAGCATGCGTAGTAAGCTAACAGCTCCCTGCAGTTGCACACGTTTATGGTTCCTCACCCAGAGGGCTCAGCAGGCCGCTGCAGTTCTGTGCCTCAGTGTGTCCTGCCAAGCGTGTATCTGTGTGTGTTGCCAGAGATGACGCGTCCCACGGGAGGGGACAGACCAGAGGTACTAGAAACGTTCGGAGGAGGGTGGTGTCAGGGTAGTTAGAGAGGGCGTCCGGAAGAGGGGACTCTTGAGACTTATGTGGGAACCAAATAGGCAGATAGGATGGGAAGAGAGCATAATGTGAGCAGGGATCCAAAGGCAGCATGTGGGGGTGTTGAGGGACACCAGCAGCTGTTCACATGGCCTATAGTTCAGAAATGACACTGGGCTGTTAGACAACAATACTCTTTATACAAGGCTTTGTGGAGAAAAGCAAGGAGTCACCAAGAACATATACACAGAGTTCATGTCCACTAAAGCTACAAAAACAAAGAGAGCTGCATGCGAATTAAAAAACTACAAAACAAAGAATTGAAAAGTTACAGTAAAAAATACGTTGTGAGATGATATATATATAATATAAATATATATAAGTAGGTATACAATATAAAAAATACATAAATATAACCGAAAAAATATAACCAATAAAAAAAACCACAAAAATGATCATGTTATTAGACTAATAATTTAATGCCCAGAAAATACGAAAGAGCGATTGAATACGACTTACATTTACCTTATAGCAAGGTAATCCTGAGTGTCTGTTGTGAGCCGGGAGCTGTGCTGAACCTTATGAGCACTGTACTAGCCAAAGACACACAGAGACAGGAGAGCGAAGGCCACAGGTGCAGTGAGGGCGCTGGGGTTCCCGGGGCAGGGCGGGCAGAGTCCCCGTCCAGGATGGTGAGCAAGTTTTGGAAAGGGAGTGTGATGGTTACACAACAGTGCAAATGTGCTTAATGCCTCTGACTTGTACACTTGAAATGCCTAAATGGCAACCTTTTGTTATTTTTCACAATTGAAGAGAGAGATGGATTAGGATATTGAAAGAGAGACTAAGAGGATAAGGAATCTCAAAAATGTTTGAAGATCATGGGAAATGAGTTGGGGAAGGAAAGTAATGATTGGAGAAAGGTTTCCCAGCAAGAGTTACTGAATTACCGGCCAGGGGCCTTCATACTGAGCTGCATCCCCAGCCCTTTTTATTTTTTGTTTAGTCCAGGTTGGGCTCAGACCTATGGTTCTCCTGCCTCAGCCTCCCAAGATGCTGGGATTATAGGCATAAACCCCAGAGCATATTTTTTAAATGGCTGAGGCGATGGAACTGATTGTGATGACTGGAGAGTTCCTTGGTAAAGAATGATGAGATGAAAGAAAGCTGGGTACATTTTGCTAAAAAGCTTCAAGTAATGAAATGAAGGAGAAGAGAAAGGAAAATACGCATCCTTCAGTGATGTCTCTGGAGGGGTCTAACACTGAAGATAAATGTAGACTGCACACGAGGGAGGTTTCCAAGGAAGAAAAGTGCAAAGACAGTATCTAATAGTTGATCTTAAAGATGTGGCCTATCTTTCTCCCTTATCCTGCCTGTCTCTCCTGCCATTTCTCCTCCCATCCCTCCTTCTTTCCCCTGCCTTCATTTTCCTCTTTTGATCTCTCTCCTGTCATTTCCAAAAAGAAGTTGATGATTATGTTTATTTTTCTTTGAAAATGAAGGAACTGATTTTTTCTTTTTTTTTTTAATTTTTTTTTTTTTTTCCAAGAATA
>QZML01000630.1:104787-127732 GCA_016801275.1 Hystrix brachyura | reverse complement strand
TGATAGATCTTGTTTCTTGATCCATTCTGCTAGTCTGTTTCTTTTGATTGGTGAGTTGAGACCATATTCATTGATGGTTACAGCTGTTATGTATTGACTTATCTTTGTCATAGATCTTTTCTTTTGTTGGTTCTGTGTTTCACCTCAGTTTACCTGCTTTGTCTTGCCTGGTGGATTGTTTTCATTAGTGTCCTTGTAATTATAGTTTCCTTTTTCATTTTCTAGGATATCCTTCGAAATATTTTGTAGAGGTGATTTGGAGGTCATAAATTTCTTCAGTTGTTTTTTGTCATGGAAGTATCTTATTTCATTGTTGAATTTGAAAGATAGCTTGCTGGGTACATCAGTCTGGGTTGGCAATTGTTTTCTTTTAAGGCTTGAAATATTTTGCTTCAGGCTCTCCTGATTTAAGGGTTTGTGTTAAGAAGTACACTGAAATTCTGATGGGTTTACCTTTGTAGGTGATTTTTTTTTTCTCTGACAATTTTTAGTGTTCTGTTCTTTTGTTGTATCTGTGGAATCTTGATTATTATATGTCATGGTATGGATTTATTTTGATCATGGGTAATTGGGGTTCTATATTCCTCACTTATCTGTATGTCAAATTCTCTTCTCATGCTTGGGAATTTTTCTCTCATTACTTCTATAACTAATCTTTTTAGATCCTTGGCACTGTCCCCTGCTTTTTCATGAACTCCAATCACTATTATATTGTTCTTCTTTGCATCATCTTACAGCTGTTGTCATGAATTTTCATAGTCTCTAGCTGTTTTTAAGAGGTCTTTCTTTTTGTCATGACTAATTGCAGTCCTGTCTTCTAGGGCTGAGTTTCTCTCTTCACTTTCATTCAATCTACTGCGTATACTGTCAAGAGAGTTTTTGACTTCTTGGGTGTCTGTTTGGATCTGTTTCATGGGTTGCATTTCTTTACTGAGTTGAATGTTCAAGTTTTCCATCATTTTTCTAATCTCTTCTGTTTTTTTTTTTTTAATCTGTGTCTAGTCTGAATTCACTAAGCAGGGCTTTTATTATGATTGTCATCCCTTTTTTAACTTGAGCAGTTATTTCTAGTCTGATGTTCTTCTCTATATCCTCATGTATCTGGTTTTTTTTTTTTGTTTTGTTTTGTTTTTTGGTGCCGGGGATCGATTTTTGGTGCCGGGGATCGAACTCAGGCCCTTGTGCTTGCAAGGCAAGCACTCTAATCACTGAGCTAAATCCCCAGCCCCCAATGTATCTGTTTTTTAACTTCTGCTGCTATCATTTCTGAAAGTTTGGTTGGGTGTCTTCTGATTTCCTCTATTTCATTGTCCTTTGGATTTGTTCTGCGTGGGCTGGGGGCGGGGGTCTGGTGTTGTATTTTACTTCTGTGTCTTGTCATTTTCTTTGTACATACATAGATTTCCTCCTTTTAGTTTGTTCTCCATGTTGATTTTATGTTTTGTTTATGGGAGTTTATTTTAAGACAAGTATCAATGCTTTCATAGGAAACGCCTGTTCTTCTGTTGTCTTCTAGGTATATGTGGTTCTTGGCTCTAGTGTCCTTTATGTCTCCAGAACTTTCCTCAGTGGCATGGTTGTGGTTGGCTCTACTTGCTATTGATGACTTGGAAAAGGGAAGAAAACAAACAAACAAAAAAGGGAGCGATAGCAAGACAGAGCCAGCATTGTCTTCAGTCCTAGATCTTTCCCACGTTATGGGATTTTGACCTGCCAGTGCGCAAGTAGGGTCTGCGCCGTTCCATGGCAGAAGTGCACACACACCTGAGCAGCACAGGTGGTCCAGTGACCCCCTGATGACGTCATTGGTGGGTGGGGTGGGGCCAGCACCCGGGAACTGATTTTTTCAAGTGCCATATTTTAAACTTTAGGTGATGGCTTTATTTCTGTTTATAGGTTCTGGCTGATAGACTGTCGACAGATTCAGGAATCTGTTACCTTTGCGTCACAAGTGTATAGAGAAATTATTTGTGTACCTTACATGGCCAAATTTGTAGTGTTTGCCAAGTCGCATGACCCTATCGAAGCCAGGTTGAGATGCTTCTGCATGACTGACGACAAAGTAGATAAGACCCTCGAGCAGCAAGAAAACTTTGCTGAGGTGGCCAGAAGCAGGGATGTGGAGGTACTGTATGAAGACTTTGGATATGCTGTGTTATTAACCCTTTGTTATTATAGTAGACTGTATTCAGATAGAATTTCACAAATAGAGTCATAAAAAAGAAAGACCCAGCGCTCACTTTGGCAGTCCGTATACTGAAATTGGAAGAAAGACCCACCCATATCTTAATCAGTTTGAAGGTCAAGATTCAAAATTACCTTTTTTTCAGACAATTTGGCCTCATCCTGTAGGGATGCTCTCAGCATATGTCAGGAGGTGAAAGGATTCCTTGTAAGATTATTTGGGGAAAAAACCCTGTGAGTTAATGATAAACTCGCAATGTGTAAGTGACTACAGCAGTTTAGGTGTTTATTTTAACTTGTTGTTCTCAGTATTTTTCAGTTGTAAAGAAAACATTCCAGGAAGTACTTTCTTTTACAGAAATGTTGAAGTAGGATATCCACTACTTTTCTACATCTTTTAATTTTAGTATTATTATTATCATCATTGTTGTTATTATTATTATACTACTATTTCTTATTTTAGAATTTCCCAACTGTGTAGGTTTTTGGATATTAAAGTCCAATAATCTGTCCCATTGTGATTTTAAAATTTACCCAAGCAGAATTTTACATTTAGAAATTAAATATATATTGGTCGTAGTGGGTAATCTGATGCAGGGTTAGAAATTAGAACATTAAATGCTAGTGTGTATTTGAAAATTTGTATTAGTTAGAAGAGGGAGGGCTGGTACATGCTGTGCCACAGATAAAATAGAGTGTAAGTTGACAGTGTAAATATTATTGTGCATATGTTTTAAGGAATTTAGAGTTCCAACTAGTATTACTAATTCTTGTCTGTATAAATAACAATTGCAGCTATTTTATTGTGTTATTTTTCTCTGGTTTCATTCAGGTATTAGAAGGAAAACCCATCTACGTTGATTGTTTTGGCAACTTGGTGCCTTTAACTAAGAGTGGCCAACATCATATCTTCAGTTTTTTTGCCTTTAAAGAAAACAGACTTCCTCTCTTTGTTAAGGTAATGTATACATGGAACTTTGTCCTGCTTTTATTCAAGATCCAGAAAGAATTTCACTTGCTCTTGTAGTAGAGATTATTTGCTTTTCCATTATTTCCAAGGCTATTTTAAGCCACATCTGTGAAATTGTATATTCCTAAAAATCCAAAAATTTTTGAAGTTTAGCATCAACCTTAATTTTTAGTTATAAACTATGAGTGAGGAGGAAACAAGGTCAGGTTACAGCCAAAAATTCATTCATTGAAAACTCTGGCCACTCAATTTGAAAGGAAGTGCATTTTCCTACTATTACTTTTAAATATTTATGTTTAGATTTTAAAAATATATGTGAATTTCACAAATGTGGGGCCCAAAAGACTTCCAGTTATTTTTTTGGGGGGGTGGTGTGGGGATTGAACTCAGGGCCTTGCACTTGCTAGGCAAGAGCTCTACCACTTGAGCTAAATCCCCAGCCCCTCTGATAACTTTTTTTAATAAAGTCTCAAAAAGAACCAGGATTTCACTTTTACTAAGGATTTTTCTAGTTAAATCTGTAGGCTTTATATACTTTCATAAATCATCAAACAAACAATGTGGAGACATACATGGCAGTGCATCATGAATTTGGACGCTCTGTTTGGGACTCAGTTAAGATTTAGCAGTTACATATATAAGTTTCATTTAAGATTCAAATCTAAAAGAGAACCATAAGAGTGTGAATGAGTAGCTCTGTTTTCCAGCTGCTTGTTTTCTTCCCTGTGTTTCACAGTTTATTTTACAAAATGAAGAGGTCCTGATGTTCACCCCTCACAAGGCCAGTCTCCATCATTTTTTTCCTAGACTTACTTCAAGCCATGCATTTCCAACTGTTCATCAGTAGTGATTTTTGTATTATTTTAACCCCTGATGATTTTTCCAAGCATGTGTCTACAAACCCCTTACTGTTTTTCTAAGATCCCTAAAGAATATTTGGTCATTTTTTTTTTTTTTCCTCCTGATTATTGATAAAGGTTCCTACAGATCACCACATTCAACATTAACTGTTGAGGGCTGATGGAGCCATTTAACACAGACAGCTACAAAATTAAGCTAATATTTGACATGGTTAATATGCAAGTAATCATACAGACAGACATTTCTCCAATGAAGATACACAAATGCTGAATGACAGCACTTGCTTAGGAAAATGCAAATAAACACCACACTGACAAACTACGTCATACCTATTAGAATGGCTACTAGAAAAATAAATAAATAAATTGGAGACAAATTGGGATACCTTTGCAAAGCTGATAGGAATGAAAAGGAAGTCAGCCACTGTGGAAAACAGTATAGTATTTCCTCAAAACATTAAATGTAGACTTAGCATGTTATCCAGCAATTTGCACTCCAAGTAACTGAAAGCAGAGACTCAGACAGCTACACACTCATGTTCTTACCAGCTTTATCCACAACAGCCAAAAGGTGGAAAACAACCCAAATGTCTATCCGCAGATAAATGGATAAACAAAATGTGATATAAATATACAATGAAATATTATCCAGCCTTAAAAAAGAATGAAATTCTCAGAAATGCTACAAAATGGATGACTCTGGCAGACATATACTGTCTTAGTTACTGTCTCATCGCTGAGACACAAGGCCTGACACCCACAACTTAAGGAAAAAGGTTTATTTGGGTCACAGTTTATAGAGGGTGCAGTTCATAGTCAGCAGGCTTCAGAGCAGGGCGTCATGGCAGAGGGCCAAGGCAGAGGAGAACTGCCCATGCCATGGCAGCTGGAAGCAAAGAGAGACAGAGACAGAGACAGAAACAGAGAAAGAAAGAAGTCAAGGAAGGAAGGAGAGCAGTAGATCCTCCAGGCTGTGCCTCCAGTGACCCACCTCCTCCAACCAGGCTTCACCTCCCAGCATCAAATTTAGCTGTAAATTCACAAGTGGACTAATCCAGTGATGAGTGCAGCAGCGCCGTAATCCAGTCACCTCCCAGAAGCTCCACCTGTGAATATAGGAGGCTTTGGGGGGGCATCTAGATGTAAACCACAATGTATACTAAATGAAATAAGCCAGATATGATAGGACAAATATTGTGTGGTTCACTTAACGTGATACACCTGAGGTAGTCACATTCACAAAGACAGAAAAGAGAAGAATGGCTACAAGGGGCCAAAGGAAGCGGGTAGGAAGTTACTATTTACTGCATACAGTTTCAGTTTGAGAAGATGAACAATTTTTGAATAAGGATGGATAGTGGCAAATGTACTTAATGCCACTGAATTGTACACCTAAAATGGTTGAAGTGGTATTTTATGTGATGAATATTTTATCAAATAAGAAAATGAAATGAAATTCTGATACTGTAATACAAATGAAACTGAAAACATTATACTAAATAAAATAAAACAGTGAATATATGACTCCACATATATGAGATAAGTAGAACAGGCATATGTAGAGGAAAGAAAGTAGAATAGGAATTATCAGGGGCTGAGCAATCAGGAGTTACTGTTTAATGGGTACAATTTCAGTTTGGGATGATCAAAAGTTCTAGATACTGATTTATACTGGACATTTAAAATATTACTGAATTACACTGGATACTTAAAATATTAAAAATGGTGGATTTTGTGCCATATGTATATATATGCGTGTGTGTGTGTGTATATACACACATTTTACAGTTTTTAAAAAGTTAAATAAGTTCTAGAAATCCAGTGTACAGTACGGCAACTATAATAGTTAATATGTATTTGAAATTTACTAAGATAAGTCTTAAATGAAAAGTAGGAGTGCAGTTATGTGAGGTGAGAGGTGTGTTAATAAGCTTGACTGTAGTAATTATTTCACAAGTTTACATATATCAAATCACATCATATAACTTAAATCTATACCATTTTGTCAGTCATAATTCAATAGTCAGATTTTTTTTAAAAAAGCCATCCTAAATTATAATAGGAAAAGAGAAACAGAAAGGCCTTTGAATCCCTACTAAGTATTAACAAATGAACTTCATTTTCTCCCTTTAAAGATCATCTAATTAAACTAAATAGTGTATGTCAAACATGGGTGAAGCATGAATGTCTTTTTGTTCAAGGTCCGCGATACAACTCAGGAACCTTGCGGTCGACTATCATTTATGAAGGAGCCAAAATCCACAAGAGGCCTGGTGCATCAAGCTATTTGCAATTTAAACATCACCCTGCCAATTTACACAAAGGTATTGTAGAATCTGGTGGGGCACTGGAAAAGCAGGCAATATAGAAACAAGTTTTTAAAGCATTTAAAATAAGCAGAAACAAAGACATACTGAATGCAGGCATGTATAACAATCATCTTTGGTACCTTGTTAAATTTACAATTTTCCACTCCAGTCAAG
This sequence comes from Hystrix brachyura, assembly GCA_016801275.1. Lineage (NCBI taxonomy): Eukaryota > Metazoa > Chordata > Mammalia > Rodentia > Hystricidae > Hystrix > Hystrix brachyura. The sequence continues at coordinate 121,235 of QZML01000630.1, read as the reverse complement.
AAAAAAGTAGTTCCACCTTATCATGCATTAAATGCACTTAGTGGAAAAATTTTGTTAATATATATGGGACATGGAAGAGAGAAGTTTAGGTTTTAACACTTTGAACTAAATTTAAAAAGAAAATAATTGGCTTTGTCTTCATTATTATTTTTACATGCTCTCCTAAGACTATTCTGGTGCATTTGGCCCTCCCCAAATTTTAAGGTCCATTGGCTTAAGGTCATCACCAATTTACTGGTGAATAATAACCATGTAAATACAGAGAAAACTCAATGCTATTTTATTTTTTTGCTAAAGCAAATTTTAATTTATCTTATGACCTATCCTGTTGTAGAAGTATTAAATTAATTTTTCAATTTTATAAAAACATAATCAGTAGTTAAAAGTCCTCATTTTTACAAAGAATAGATTTGAACATTGTTGAAAGAAAAAAATTATTTGTTCCTGACCTAGTTTTTCTATCAGCATTACTTTCTTTTTTTTTTCTCTTTTTTTTTATTTTATTTTTTTATTTTTTTATTTTAAACCAAGAACATGTATTGGTAACATTCTACACTTCTACACACAATGGTCACATTCATTACATTAATTCTGTATCTATACATGATGTATCTTGGTTATCAGCATTACTTTCTTTTCAAACCTTTCCCTGTTTACATAATTCCTCATGTACATTTACTGTATCAGAGAAGACCACTGAATTATTAAGCGGTGCAGGTAACTTCCTTCTTCTCATTTTAATGGGTTTTTTTCTCCCGACCAATGTCCCTTTTTGACTAGAAGCCACAGATAGCACTTGATTTGTGGCTGCCAGAGATTACTAGTGTGTATCTTAGAGCTATGGGCAAGGAGATGAGTGTGGTTGTCAACATCTGGAGGAAAAGTAGATTATATGAGAAATCCAAAGTATAAATAACGGGCAAAATAAAAGATAATAGTAAGTAGGGAGATAGATCATTTCCACAAAACAAAGAATTTTGTAGACTACTTGTACTCCACCATGGCAGTCAAATTTTATATTGTGCTTAATTAATTATTCTTGCAAGTGAAGGTCAACTACCTAGAGTAAGGCTCATAGTATCATGTGGAACACTGCCAATACCTATTAAATGGCTAAAAATTAAGTGACAGGGGCTGTGGATTTAGCTCAGCGGTTAGAGTGCTTGCCTTGCAAGCAGAAGGCCCTGAGTTTGATCCCCAGCACAAAAAAAAAAAAAGAGAAATATCTATGTATGTAGATATATTAGTTATTCCAAAACTTCAGTGTAGCAATAGCTATATCAAACCAAATGAGCAGAACCTGACCGGACTCCAGCGATGGCAATGCACTCTGAGGTATGTAGGCTGATTTCTGGCAAGTCACCCAGGCAGAGTGGCACATGGAAAAACCCCAGAGCAGCATCTGCAGGCACCTGTGTCACATACAAAGATGGATGCACTTTGACTGGGTGCGGTCAGCTTTCAGCTTGCTATAAAATAAAGCATTTACTTTATTTTACATTTTCTTTCAGAATCCAGACATATAAGAAACAGTCAGTGCTGTGATGGTCAAGGATAATATTTTATTTACTAACTAAAACAAAGAGAAGAAATTGTCAAACATGAACATTTAAGATATTTTAGAATTTACTGGCTCTTTTTATTATAATAAAACCCTTGTGTATTGCCTGTGTATTGAAAATGTTTTCACCATATGCTTCCTTGTGGCTTTTAACGTTTTCAACTAATGTCCATAATGACTGGGATAGCATGTCACTGTTTCTGTACACAAATGCAACTGGACCTGTTAAATGTCAAGCTTCGAGGCTGCTGGTGACATAACACATGAAATTAGTGTATTTGTAATGTCACTTCTTTCTGTCCCTTGAATCTATAGACTTTAGTCGGTACTCTTTAACTTTCTGCCTGCCTTCCATAAACTGTTAGTAAGAAAAAAATATGAATTTACTGACTGTATGCTGCTGTTAATGTTTGTCACAGGGTATTTGCTCTTTTCTTCTAAACACCTATTCTTCCTTCTCTCTTTTTTTCCATCTTGCATGGCATCTTGGGGCATCCAGGAATCAGAATCAGATCAAGAGCAGGAAGAAGAGGTAATTCTGTGATAGTGTGACTTCTTCATGGTTGTGTCCTTGCTATAACTACTAATAAGAGAATGAGCTGGGCGTGGTGGCACACGCTTGTAATCCCAGCATTCGGGAGACTGAGGCAGTAGAATCGTTGCGAGTTTGAGGCCATCCTGGGCTGCATAATGAGTTCAAGGCCAGCTTGGACTATATAGCAAGACCCTGTTTCCAAAAAACAAATTACAAAAAACAAAAAAAAGGAGAGCGAGAACATAGTTAACCTATTCTTAGAGGGTTAGACAGTTTTTCTTAGTACTTCAACAGGCAGAATTGTACTTAACTGCTCTGAGCCTCTGTTTTCTTACCTTGTAAAGTCATCTCAGAGAATAGGAAAGTTTCTCTTTAAATTTTAGCCCTTTATGTGTAATGTATATTTCTCTTCCAACTACCAAAGGGTAAAGCAATGGTTTTCAAAGTTTAGGCTGAAGATACCCAAACACCTTATAATAGTATTAAAACATGAGCTGCCTTTTTACCTCTCATACCCTGACAAACTCCAGGGGACTTTTCTAGAGGTTCTGTACCCAGTGATGACATTGTCACCCTGACCATCAATGGATTATGTGCTTGTGTAGTCTTGACTTCCAGCATTTCTTGGCTTTAATTTGTAATGCAGATATTCATTTTACCCATATCTCACATAAGCAAATGTTCTCTGGGCTTTTCAGTAATTTTTACGCATATAAAGTGGTGCTAAGATTAAAAAAAAGTTGGAGATTTACTGAGACAAAAGGTTTTGAGGAGCACATAGTCCAACCTCTAGACTAGAATAACATCATAATGGGGAGCCATGGCAGTCATGAGCATTTTTCATAAATCAGGTCCTTATAGAGGCTCACAGGCCATATCAACATAGATCTCTCACCCACCATACAGATGTATGTTTTTCTCACAGGTGAGAATACAGGTCTGAGAGAGGTTACCTTGAATCAGTAGCCATTTGAATTACATGTTTTATGTTTAAAGTAAAAACTTGGATCATCTCCCTTATAAAATTCTACAAGTGCCTAAGTATTATAATGAAATGAATCATCAGGAAAGTTCTTATATTTGCTTATGAATTTATCAACACCTATTTCTAACAGATTTTGAATGAAGCACATGTAAATATTTTGAATTTATTGGTTTCTGTAATATAATTTTGATGCATTTGAAATACAGAAATTCAAAGAAAATAGTAGTAAATACCTTGTACCCACAACTTAACAGGCCTTAGTTAAGAGGAGCCCCCTGCATTCTCTTTTTCGTATGGCAGTTTGGTTGTGAAGCAGGAGAAGTGGGGTGATGAGAGGCTCCCTGTCCTGCTGAATATGGTCACACACACCATCCCTGATGGCAGGACTGATGTCACCCTCTTCCTGTGCCACACAGTGTCATGTGCTCAGTTTCCTTCCTGTGGTCTGTGACCCCTCAGCACAGCTGTTAAAAAGTGAGGCCTTAGGGTTGGGGATTCAGCTTGAGTGGTAGAGTACTTGCCTAGCAAGCACAAGGCCTTGAATTCAATCCCCAGCACCAAAAACAAAACAAAACAAAAGGCAAGGCCTCCACACCTCTTTGAAAGACCAGTAAGCTGTGACACCAGTCTTGCTATGCATTCACAAATGAATTTTTCCATTCCACATATGACTGTCCTATTGAGTACTTCCAGAGCTGGTCAGGGCAATCAGTCCCAGTCTGTATTCTCTTTTGGATTTGGAATGCTAGCTTATTGTTAATGGTAATAAATCTACTGTTGTAGAATGCATTCCCCTGCATGTGGTTTTTATTCTCTTCTTTTTCTCTGCTGAATTGACACTCATTAATACTGACTTCAGCCTTTTCCTGACCTTTTCCCTAATGATTGTGTATTTCTCACGTCAAATACAGCCTAGGTCCTATCCCCCCAGGAATAATGTGTTAAAAAGAATTTTCCACTTGTGGTAGCTAGAAAAGAGATTTTTCCCCCCAAAATTAGGATAAGAATCACTGAGACCACCAGGGGGAAAACTGTAGCGTATGCCTCCAACCTCCCTCTAGAGAGCAGTGTCACCCGCTTTGTGTCATGATGAATAGGAGCTTGTTGAGCACATCTGGAACCATGAGCCTATGCTGTTTGTAACCATTCAATTTATGTATGTTTTCTTTCAGATTGATATGACATCAGAAAAAAGTAAGATTTTAAATGAAATTGAGTTTGTTTGAAAGCTGGCTACAATAAAAATAAGCATGATTTAAGATGCAAGCTAGTTGCCGTTACTAACCACTATAATATTTTTATATTATCCTTATTAATCATTAATATATATATTTATAAAAGCAGCTCGACCAGTTAAATTACAAGTATACCTAATTTGTGAGCTAATTAGCCATAAAATGCAATGATTATTCATCTAAGCATTCACTTTCTTTTGACATCCCTGTTAACCCTGGTATTGCCGTTGCGCTTGTTTAGAAGGCCACCCTACCGTTTTGTCCAACTGTTAGCATAACATTGTCATCTCATTATTTTTTAAGCACTCACCTGACAGTATCACTTTTTATATAAAGCAACAGTGACTTCTGCAGAAATCTTTGTCTTTTTCTGTTTTTTAGAATACACTTGTAAAAGTGATACTGTCTAACAGTTCTTAGCTGAAGCTAACCCCCCTCATTCTTCCCTCGTACCTCTTTCTTACTGCGGTGAAGTATAACTAAAGTCTTTAGCCTGAGATTCAATAGCCTTCTGTGAAAACTTTCTGAATAAAGAAAAAGAAAAACCTAGGAGCCAAGAATGCAAAATTTAAATCCTTCCAGTTGAATTTACTAATCACAACAATGTGTTAGTATTGGGCTAATTTTAAGTAATGTGGCAAAATTCCCAAACCTGATCAAATACAAGGAGAATTGGTTTTTATGGACCTTGAAAGACCCATCTTAGAATTCTTTTTAGGTCTGTAATATTCAATTAACATTTTAATTTGTTGGCTTCTTTCCAGTGACAGTGACTTCTTATATGGAAACTCAGGTTCAGCTTTAAAGCTTTCTCCTACTTATGCTCCAAATTCTTTAGAAAAAGAAATTCTAATTTTTAATGTTATGGGATGTACTGTATTTTGGGATTCTCCCAGAAGAAGAACGTTCTGAGCCATGTTTAATATGGCTGTTTGGCTCTACATAATGATCTGTAGGCTCTTTCTTTTAAATCCTAGTAAAGTGTAATCTGCTGCCACATTACTGGAATGGCTATAATGGAAGCATACTGATGCGTACCCTCATGTGAAATCACTATTCAGGATTAAGATATATGAGGGTCTGGACAAATCTTCACTGCTTTATATAACTGAACAAATCTGTATTGATATTAATTATAAACTATTTTAATACATTTTCTACATGCATAGTCACATATTCAACAAATACAAATTTTCTCAAGAGAAGGCCCTTTTGTTTTAATGACATTATTGTTGCCTTCCTTGGTTCCTCTTTTTAAAAGTGATTTTATTTCTGTCTCTCTCCTTCATCTTTAGGACTGTTTTCTAATGCCCCTTTCCTTTGTTCCTGGCATATAACCTCGTAGGAATTAAAAATTTATCTATCTGTCTGACTCCATTGTTAAAAAAAAAAGAAGCAAAAAAGAAATTGCCATGTTGCTATAATGCTGTGGGCTTCTCACGTCACTCCTAGGTGTTGTGAATGTTTTACAAATTTCAAATTCAGACTTATGTTTGGTTTTATTTTCAAGACTATTATGAGATAATGTTTATGTACGTGTAAAATAGTCTTCAAAGAAAGGCTGTGTTGAAGGCACTCTTTCCTAAATTGTTTTGAGTAAATCTTAAAGACCTGGCGGAGTTTTTCTCTGGCCATTAATGGTTGCAGGTTCCTACAAACTGTGTCTCAAATGCACTGCATTTAGTGTCTTCTGTAGGGACTCGTAGGGAAGTAAATATGCTTCACCACAGTAATGTTTTACATATCCGTTCTAATTTCTCGCCACCCTCCTGCCCGCGCTTTTCCGCAAGGCCACCTCTCCCAACAGTTTTACTCCACCTTTGCTTTGCATGGAAATAACTTGGCTTACATAAACTGTGCGTGTGTCCCGTGTGACTGTCTTGGACCTGGATTGCCATGCCTCACATTTTAACTCTGGACTCACATATATGTTTGATCACAAGTGTTGTTTCTGTTGTTTTCCTTTCCTCTCCTCTCTTTACCTCCTTGGTCCATCTGTTCCATGTCTAAACAAGGAGGTTGCTCCAAGGAAAGGACCGTGCCTGTCCATAGCACAAGACCGTGTGTTTCATCGTTAGGTGTAACTTTCCCTTGGATGAAATGCCAGTTTGCAGCTGATTCAGATATGTTTTCTAGCATCATTGCATATTGGCAGAATAAAACATGCTGAATTTCAGATTTATGTGTTTAAAAATGTATGTACATCATTGGATGTTATTCTGAGTTTGCTATTACTGGCTTTCTCCCAGAGGAAATCAACTTTCTGCAATCTCTAGTGCTTTCTCCTTATTTTTTTGCCCATAGTTTTTTGTTTTTTTCCAACATTGATCTGTAACATCTGAACAATCTTGAGATACCTGTGTGTAATTTCACTGCGTTCTTCCTTTGTTGTGATTTGTGATGGTTTTTTGTGTGTGTCTTGTTTGTGATAGCTTTGTCGTATGTGTGGATGTGCTATAAGTGAGAAAATTAAGCAAGTTATTTCCTGCTCATTTTTCCTTTTCAGTTTTTTTCCGTTAGCCTTGCTTTGCTCTTGTGCCCCGAGGCCTTGTGGATCCAACATTCCCAGCCCATTCTGTTGCCCCTCCCACCACGGCAGAAAAACACGCTGTGTCCTTTCAGTCCTGATTACATTTGCCAATATCTTTTTTGATTTCCATTTTACTTTCAATGTTTTTCATTCATATCAAAGATGATGAGACAGAATCTACAGAAACATCTGTCCTGAAAAGTCACCTGGTTAATGAAGTTCCTGTACTAGCAAGTCCGGACTTGCTCTCTGAAGTTTCTGAGATGAAACAAGACTTGATCAAAATGACCGCCATCTTGACCACAGATGTGTCTGAAAAGGCAGGTTCCCTGAAAGTGAAAGAGCTGGTGAAGGTCGCTGAGGAAGAGCCAGGAGAGCCCTTTGAGATTGTTGAAAGAGTTAAAGAGGACTTAGAGAAGGTGAATGAGATCCTGAGAAGTGGAACATGCACAAGGGATGAAAAAGGCAGCCAGCAGAACTCTCAGGCTGAGAGAGAAGTAGAGGAAGAAGAGTGGGTTCTTGTTAGTGAAGAGGAAATAGAGGAGGCTAAGCAGAAAGCACCTTTAGAAATCTCTGAATATCCATGTGTAGAAGTTAGGCTAGATAAAGAGACCAAAGTCAAAGCAGAGAAAGACTCAACTGGATTAGTGAACTTCCTGGCAGAGGACCTCAGTGCCTATGTGTCTCCCCAAGAAGAGAAAGCTGGGGAGGCTGGCGAGGCTGTGGCTGCTGGCAGGAGCTCTGGGAAGGTGGGGAAGGCTGTACTCCCAGAGGAGAAACCTCAGAAGCAGCACAAACCAAGCCTGGGGATAAAGAAGCCAGTGAGAAAGAAATTAAAAGAAAAGCAGAAACAGAAAGAGGAAGATTTGCCAGGGAGTGAAGAAAAAACAGAGCTTAAAAAAGGTAGTTCTGAAGAGTCGTTAGACGAAGACCTGGGTCTGGCCCCTGCTCCTCTTCCCACTGCAAAGGCCACCTCTCCTCTAATAGAAGAGACTCCCATTGGCTCCATAAAGGACAAAGTGAAGGCCCTTCAGAAGCGAGTGGAAGATGAGCAGAAAGGCAGAAGCAAGTTGCCCATCCGAGTCAAGGGCAAAGAGGACACGCCCAAAAAGGCCACTCCCAGGACACATCCAGTGGCATCACCCTCACTGAAGTCAGACAGGCATGCTGCAGCATTGCCGTCCTCTAAAACAGAAAGACACTCTTCCCTTTCCTCTTCTACAAAAATAGAAAGGCACACTCCAGTGTCACCGTCAGGTAAAACTGAGAAACACTCACCTGTGTCGCCCTCTGCGAAAACTGACAGATATTCACCTGTGTTGGCAGCAGGTAAACCTGAGAAACACTCACCCGTATCACCCTCCACCAAAACCGAAAGACACTCCCCTGTGTCATCTACAAAATCAGAAAGACATCTACCCGTTTCACCTTCGGGCAAAACTGACAAACGCCCACCTGTGTCACCTTCTGGGAGAGCTGAGAAACATCCTCCAGTGTCACCTGGGAGAACAGAAAAGCGCTTGCCTGTTTCACCTTCTGGAAGAACAGAGAAGCATCCACCTGGTGGGAAAAACGATAAGCACTTGCCTGTGTCACCATCTGGGAAAACAGAGAAGCAACCACCTGTGTCCCCCACTTCCAAAACAGAGAGAATTGAGGAAACAATGTCCGTCCGGGAGTTGATGAAAGCTTTTCAATCAGGTCAGGACCCATCAAAACATAAAACTGGACTCTTTGAGCACAAATCAGCAAAACAAAAGCAGACACAAGAAAAAGGTAAAGGTCGGGTAGAAAAAGAAAAGGGGCAGATCATGAGAGAAACACAGAGAACGGACAGTCAGACCATCAAACGAGGCCAGAGATTCATAGTGACAGGGCTTCCAGAATCCAGAAGAGGTGTCCGGGCCTCCTCCATAGGGTTGAGGAGAGAAGAGGCAGTTGGAGAAAAGGAGAAAACTCCTAGCCACAAAACCCCAGAACCTGTTCAGTCAGTACATGAAGCAGAAAGCCATGAAGAGAGAGAAATCCCCAAGGGAAAGATGGCTGATGAACAGGGAGACATGGACCTGCAGATCAGCCCAGACAGAAAAACCTCCACGGACTTTTCTGATGTCATTAAGCAAGAGTTAGAAGACAATGACAAATACCAAGAATTCTGCCTGAGTGAAGAGACTGAGAAGGCACAGATTCACCCAGACCAAGTCCTCACCAGCCCTTTCAATACAGCCTTCCCACTAGATTACATGAAGGGCGAGTTCCTCCCTGCTCTTTCTTTCCAGGCCAGTGCTCTGGCTGGCAGTTCTGAAAGCCTGAAGCAGGAAGGGATAGCAGGCTCGCCGTGTGGCAGCCTGATGGAGGGAACCCCGCAGATTAGTTCAGAAGAAAGCTACAAGCACGAGGGCCTGGCAGAGACCCCCGAGACCAGTCCAGAAAGCCTCTCTTTCTCACCAAAGAAAAGTGAGGAGCAAATTGAGGAGGTAAAGGAAACCACCAAATTAGAAACACCTCCAGAAATTCATTCAGAGAAAGAATATCCCACAACCAAAGACACCATTGATGGGTCTGCAGATCAAGATGCTGCGGTCCCTGAGGGCTCAGAGCCCTCTGCTGAGGCTTTTCAGGAGGAGGCCACCCCAGACCCTCCCAGAGTCATATGCCCCAAACAGAAAGATGATTTCCCTGGCAGCCCTAGTGTACCCTTAGCAGAAGAAACCCCCAGGACCCTGGCCAAGGAAGTGTCATCTGGTGGAGGTCAGCTTATACTTGAGAGGTCAGCTTCCAGGACACAAGCAGATCATGAAACTCAGGAATCCACAGCCACCTCAGATGAGGCCAAGCCCTCACCCCCATCTGCTACTTCTGTAAAGACAGACCCTGGAACTGAATCCAAGCCCCAGGGGGTCATTAGAAGTCCCCAACGATTAGAGCTTGTGCTCCCTAGCCGAGACAGTGAGGTCTTCAGCCCCACGGCTGATGAGTCATTAGCAGTAAGCCATAAAGACTCTCTGGAAGCCAGCCCTGTGCTAGAAGATAACTCCTCACACAAAACTCCTGACTCTCTGGAACCAAGTCCCCTGAAAGAATCCCCTTGCCGGGACTCTCTTGAAAGTAGCCCTGTTGAACCAAAGATGAAGGCAGGAATTCTCCCAAGTCACTTTCCTCTTCCTGCCGCTGTAGCCAAAACAGAACTCGTTACAGAAGTGGCCTCCATGCGGTCCCGGCTACTCCGAGATCCTGATGGTAGTGCTGAGGATGATAGTTTTGAGCAGACATCACTGATGGAGAGCTCGGGAAAGAGCCCCCTTTCCCCTGACACCCCCAGCTCTGAAGAAGTCAGCTACGAGGTCACACCCAAAGCTACAGATACATGTACCCCCAAGCCAGCTGTGATTCATGAGTGCGCAGAGGAGGATGACTCTGAAAATGGGGAGAAAAAGAAGTTCACACCTGAAGAGGAAATGTTCAAAATGGTAACCAAAATTAAAATGTTCGATGAACTTGAACAAGAAGCAAAGCAGAAAAGGGACTACAAAAAAGAACCCAAGCAAGAGGACTCTTCATCCTCCTCTGACCCGGATGCTGACTGCTCAGCAGATGTGGAAGAACTGAAACAGATGAAGAGGGCAGAGGGAGAAAGTGATGTCCCTGTGCTAGTGACTTCCGAGAGCAGAAAGGCTTCTTCCTCCTCAGAAAGTGAACCTGAGCTGACTCAGCTGAAGAAAGGTGCTGACTCAGGCCTCTTACCAGAACCAGTTATCCGAGTGCAACCTCCTTCTCCACTTCCATCCAGCGTAGACTCCAATTCCAGCCCAGAAGAAGCACACTTTCAACCTATAGTTTCCAAACAATATACTTTCAAAATGAGTGAGGATGTCCAGGACGAGCCAGGCAACTCAGAAAAAGAAAAAGGCAGTGAATCCCATTCCGCCGAAGACAGGCATCCTCTTTCCGCTGATGAAGCAGAGCGGTCTTATGATGGTCAAAATGAAGACACCAGTCAGCTAAAGCTCTGTGATGGCCACAGGTGTGAGGCCATGAGTCCTCACAGCTCAGCCACTCTAGTCTCCTCAGGTCTCCAGAAGTCAGCTGGTGATGATGTCGACAAGCAGCTCATTGACCATGAAGAATCATTAGCTCCCCAGGATCCTCATGAAAATGCCACAGAAGGAGAAGAGCTTGATGTTTCTGGAGTGGAATCTCCACAAGTAGATTACCCCAGTGAAAGCCCTTCTTCTTTGTCCTCTTTCCCTCATTGTCCAGTATCTGAAGAAAAGGAATTAGACAATGATGTATCTTCTCCATCTTCTACTGCAAAAACAGAGGAAGCCAGCAATGACCCAATGGTCGAGAGCTTACTGAAGGACTGTTCCACTCAGGACTCATGTGTTATGACTCAGACAGATAGATTGTCTGTAGACATTCCAGAGTCGGACTCGGTGGAGCCCGACTCGGTGGATGAAGTCTACGATCCACATGTCACAAGCCCTTATGAAAATGTTCCTTCCCAACCTTTTTTCTGTAGTGAAGAAAGCAAAACCCAAATAGATGCCAGTCACACCATGAGTTTTCACTCTTCTGAAGTGCAGTCTGTTACCATCACCTCCTCTGTGGCAGAGGTAGTAGTGACATGCTCCTCTGTTTCAAGCAAAGAATCTAATTTTGAGAATGAGAACCTTCAAGTAGAATCTAAACCAGAAAGTACAGTGCAGGAAATGCAGTCAGACAGCTCCTCCTGCTCTCCTCAGCCTACTGTAGCAGGTACGCCAGCAGTCATCGGGGAGCAAATAAGCAAAGTCATCATCACAAAAACAGATGTGGATTCAGATTCCTGGAGTGAAATTCGTGAAGACGATGAAGCCTTTGAGGCTCGGGTGAAAGAGGAAGAGCAGAAGATATTTGGCTTGATGGTAGACAGACAATCACAGGGTACCACCCCTGATACCACTCCTGCTAGGACCCCAACAGAAGAGGGGACCCCAACAAGTGAGCAAAATCCATTTCTCTTTCAGGAAGGAAAACTGTTTGAGATGACCCGAAGTGGTGCCATTGATATGACCAAACGATCCTATGCAGATGAAAGCTTTCACTTTTTCCAAATTGGTCAAGAATCCAGGGAAGAGGCTCTGTCTGAACACATGAAAGATGGGCCCACAGGGCCTGAGCCACAGCAGGGCACAACAGCTGAGTCACTGTTACTTTCAGAATCAAAAGAAATGGTAGATGATGAAGCAGAGTTACTTCCAGATGACCTAAGTGAAGATGTAGAGGAAATACCCACTTCGGATACTCACCTTGATGCCCAGATGGAGATTTCAGCTTCCCCCGAAACATCCACACAAGAGGCTACTGCTACTGGGGTTGAGGACGTCCCCATGCAAGTGGCTGACATACCTTCTCCATCCAGCAGGAAGCAGGTGCCTTGCACCGACTCCTCTCAGCCAGTTGTCCAAGTTCAGTTAGACTTTTCCACAGTCACCCGGTCTGTATATTCAGATCGGGATGAGGAGTCTCCTGATTCATCCCCTGAAGAAGAGAAGTCAGTGATTGAAATCCCCACTGCACCCATGGAGAATGTGCCTTCTACTGAAAGCCAATCCAGAATCCCTGAACAGACTATCCCCACTTCATCTACAACCCACCCACCTGCAGAGGATGAGTGCGCATTTTCTGAAGAGTTTCCGTCCAGCCTGGATGAGGAGAGTAAGGAGGATGATGCAAAACCAAAGTCCAAAATCCCCATCAGAGCACCCATCCAAAGAGTCGAAGAGCAGCTCTCACTTCCAGACTCATCTCTCCAGAAGACAGGGGCACGTGAGGGCCAGGACATGACAGGCAGGGCTTCAGACAGTAGGAGCAAATCCGAGTCTGATGCTAGTCCTTTGGACTCCAAGACCAGGTGCCCAGTGAAAGCCAGAAGTTACATTGAGACAGCAGCAGAGAGCAGAGAGAGGGCAGAGGAACCCGAGTCAGAATCAGAGGAAGGGGCCACAAGACCAAAGATATTTGCATCCCGATTGCCAGTTAAAAGCAGAAGTACCACATCTTCCTGCAAGGGGGCCGTGAGCCCCACAAAAGAAAGTAAGGAGCATTTCTTTGACCTTTACAGAAACTCCATAGAATTCTTTGAGGAAATTAGTGACGAGGCTTCCAAACTAGTGGATAGACTTACACAGTCTGAAAGGGAACAGGAATTAGCTTCAGACGATGAAAGTAGTAGTGCCCTGGAAGTTTCAGTTATTGAAAATCTGCTACCTGTTGAGACCGAGCACTCAGTTCCTGAGGACATCTTTGACACAAGGCCCATTTGGGATGAGTCCATTGAGACTCTGATTGAACGCATCCCTGATGAAAATGGCCATGACCGTGCTGAAGGTATTTGCCAGCCACTGATGGATTCCCTGTGCTCCGCATGTCATAAATTTGATAGTTTTTTTTTTTGTGTGTGTATGTCTGTTTTATTTGGTGATTTGTGTCTCATTTCCTTTAAGCTTTCTGTAGTGGTTAATGTGTTTGTGTAAGCCCTTTGTGTTTTGTGCTTTCTCTGTATACTCTTGTCTATGAAAACAATCTCAAGATTGAGTAATGAGAATGCTTATGGAAAACATAAACATACCCAGGCAGCGGTGACCTTGCCTTTCTTTAGCTGCTGCATGTGAGGCCATGCAAGCTTTGAGTTTTGTTGTTCTGAAATGCCAGGCTAACCTCAAATTAAGCACTTTTACTCTTTTGCACATGAATATATGGGGCTTTGTTTCATACTATGGGACTCATTGCTTTTTTTTTTCTATCCTTATACACTTGGAAATTATTTGTACTTACAATTTTGTGATTATTAGAAAGCCATTTGCTCAAGCAGATTTCTCATATTCTGAAATCCTAGTTGTAGTGGATCTGTTTTTGATTCAGAAAGGTTGTATTTGAGATTCCATTGGTAAATACTTTAAGCAAACAAAAATAAGGTAAAAATATGCTTTTCGTTTACATGGTAGATGAATTGAGAATGCGCTCCGGTTAGAGGCAGCAGACAACAAAAACTCAAACTTTGCAGAGTGTAAATTGACTGTGAGGGAATGATGGCTCAGAGTTATAAAGAAGAAAACCACAGATGGCTTTGTCTGAAGCCCCTGGTCTTCCAATATCTCTACAATGAAGACTATTAGGCTTAAATTTGGGTTATAAGAAACTTCATGATTCCGTGCTCTAAAATGCTGCCCGTCAATCCACGAGAGTTAAAAGTGAATGGAAAAATTACGGTTTGTGAGAGGAATATGCCATTAGTAGTAAACAGGCAGAATCTTTGCCCAAAAGACATACAGTATGTGTATATCCATAGAACACACACATACAAACATGTGTGCTCTTATTCTGTCTTCTCCCAAGGTCATCGGAAACAAGGTACATGCTATTTCTGGACACATTAGAATAAACCCAGGATGGTCTGCCCACCCATGATCAAGATCTTTTGTGAATTTCTGATGTGATTTCTTTCTGGTATGACCTAGAAACGATCTCCACCTCCACAGGCAGCGATAGGATGTCCTAACCAATCACTCCGCATCTCTCCCAGTTGGGATTCCTCTAGTGTTTCACAAACAAGATGAGTGTGTTCTGGTGGGCAGTATCCTCTGAGATGATTTAGAAGTCCTGAAGTGACTAGAATGAATATAATTGTGTCCAGTAACTAGTCTTGATTAAAGAGATATGGAAGCAGATGGTTTTCATGAGTCATATTAGATTTATTCCTCATTCCACCCCAGAAATCAGGCAAACACATAATTTAATATTATCTAAATTGTAATAGCCAATATGAACTACTGTCAAATATCTGGACAAGTGACTCCGTTCTTTGAGTGATGAGTACTGTGGTTCCTCTCATGTCATAGACAACCGTTGGCCATTCTGTTTTCGACCTTCTCTAGATCCACAGGATGAGCAGGAGCGGATTGAGGAAAGGCTGGCTTGTATTGCTGATCACCTGGGCTTCAGCTGGACAGGTAAAATGAGTGTGAGCCAGTTTTTCAACAAAACCTGCTTGGTTTAAATGGCATAGATGCAACAGCCAAGTGTCATTGCAATGAAAAAAGATCTTTTCCCTTCCTTTTGTTTGAGGAAGACTACATGGAATAGTGAAAAGAGTAATAAACTGGAAAATCAGGGTCTGCACTAGCTACTTGTAGAGCCCAGAGCAGGCTCAAGAGTGGGAGAGGGAGAAATTGTCATTATCTCTGAAATTTAGGCCAACCTTAGGTTTGAAGATTTTAAGAATGTACCAACCTTCACCATCCTTCTTTGGCAGTTGTAGATATCTAAATTTGGGAGAGATTATTGTGTTACCAACCATTGTTAGAAATAATTTTCATAACATGTAAATTGAGATTTAACCAGGGCTGCTTCCTTTAAATTCTTCAAATCAGATTCCTCGTAAAATTTGCTTTGGGTAAATGTTGAAGGTCAAAGATGTTTCACCTGACTGTTCGAAAATTGGGAATGTTTAAGGATAGAAAGCATATGTTAAATAATTTACAAAGGGAAAGTAAGTTATAAAATCAATATGGTTTATTTATAAATTATGACTTAAAAAAAAAAAAACTATACCCTTTCATCTGCTTGTAATTTACAGCAAGATTGTAGTGTAGCTTTCTTTATTTTGTTTTGCTTCTTTATCTCTTTGTTTCCAAGTCTGTCACTTGGTTTCTTTTTGTATCACTTGTGACTACTTTATTGAGACAAACAGTACAAAGTTAATATTCTTTCGATTTCTTAAAGGTTTGAACAGGAGTATATATTACTTTTTTTTTTTTAAACCAAGAACATGTATTGGTACATTTCACATGTAATGGTTACATTCATCACATTTATTTTGTACCTGTACATGTGTTGCCTTTCTGCTTTTCCCCTTCTTTCTTTCTAGTACTCTTCTCCTTTGTATATTATCTTCCTTTTATATAATATCTGTTACACTACTTTGTCCTTATTTACAGTTATGGTTTCTCATATCAGAGAGACAATTCGATGTGTACTCATGAGTGTCTGATTTATTTCACTTAAAAGTATGCTCTCAAGGAACATCCATTCGTATACGTTTTTATAGCTGTGTAGTACTCCATTGTGTAGAAAAACCACATTTTCTTTAGCCATTCATTGGTTGTTGGGCATTTAGGTTGTTTCCAAGACTTAGCTATTACAAATTGTGTTGCTAGGAACATGGTTGTGCATACGTCCCTATGGTATAACGATTTTAATTCTTCTGGGAAGGTCCCCAGTAGTGGAATAGCTGAGTCAAATGGACCTCCGGTTGTAGCTTTTTTAGGAATCTCTATATTGATTTCCACAGTGGCTGGACCAGTCTGCATTCCCACCAACAGTGGAGGAGGGTTCCTTTTTCCCCACAGCTCCTCCAGCATTTGTTATTGGTTGATTTTTCCATACACGTAGTTCTTTCTGGAGTGAGGTAGAATCTTACCGTTGTTTTGATTTGCATCTCTCCGATGACTAGTGATGTTGAACATTTTTTGATATATTTATTTGCCGTTTTTATTTCTTCATCTAAGAAATGTTTATTCATTTCAGTTGCCCATTTTCGGATTGGGTCTTTAAATTTG
>QZML01000630.1:66423-98536 GCA_016801275.1 Hystrix brachyura | reverse complement strand
CCATATGAAAATGCACACACACACACACACACAGTATCTGTTTTTTCCTTTTGCATTACTGGGAATTGAACACTGGGCTACAACCCAGCCCTTTTTATGTTATTTTTTTATTTTGGGATAGGGTCTTGCTGAGTTGTCAGTTTGCCAAGCCTGGGGTCAAATTTGTGATCCTCCTGCCCCAGCCTCCCAGAGTTTTGGGATCACAAGCATGCACTGCCATGCCCAGCTTTATCATTGTTTTATTGGTTGTGCATTACCTTTGGTTCCCATTTTCTTTATTCCTAAATAACTTAAGTGGCAGGAAAATACCAAGTAGATTTTCGAGGTATATGGTATTCTGTCCACATGGAATATAATGTGCATTGAGATGGCCACAGCTGCCTCTTAGCCTTCAGCTGCTCTCAATTTCCAGCCTCCTTCAATGTCACTCTAAAGAGCCACCTTGAGACTTCTGTACTTATCATTCCTTTGCTCTATATTCTATTTAGTAGCAGCGTCCAATTCAGCAAACATAAACGGAAGAAGGGCACGTAGTTAAACTTAAATTTCCAGATAATCAACAAGTACTTTTTTAGCAAAATTTGTCCCATTTAATATTTGAGGTATACTTATATGACAAAAGTATTCTTTATCTGAAATTCAGGTTTGACTGGATGTCCTTTATGCTCAGTGGCATCTCTGCTTTTAGAGTTTGTGCCCGTTACCGGATGGCACTTCCCAGCCCCGGTTGCAGTCTTTTGTCCTCTCTTCCATCTTCTTATGCAGATCTCTCTGTCTTCTGGCTTCTTTGTACAATCACACATAAGGCTTTGACTGCTTCCTGTACAGCTGTCACAAATTTAGTTCGGCGTCTGACTGAAAGATTTTGCGAAACATTGTTTCTCACCAGGCCTAGTGGTGCACACCTGTCATTTCAGCACTTGGGAAACTGAGCCAGGAGGGTCGCTGAGAGTTCAAGGCTGGCCTGGACTACGTAATGAGTTTGAAGCTAGCCTGAACTACAGACCCATCTCAAAAAATCAGAAAAAAAAATAATTATTTCTCAGCTATAATAAATGTCCCGTCTCTAATGCCTCAGACACCAGCCTCATCGAATGTCTCACCAAGATCAACCGAATGGACATCGTCCACCTCATGGAGACCAGCACAGAGCCTCTCCAGGAGCGCATCAGCCACAGCTATGCAGAGATTGAGCAGACCATTACGCTGGACCATAGTGAAGGTCAAACAAACTGTGTGTGTGTGTGTGTGTGTGTGTGTGTGTGTGTGTGTGAGCGCGCGCGCACGCGCACGCATGTGTACGCCTACACAGTAATTTGGGGGCATTGGGCCAATCATCTCTCTTTTCAGAAGGTAGACAGTGGCCTTTGGTGATCATCATTTGTTTGCTTGCTACCTTGACTTCCCTGCCCGTTCCGTAGGTCTCCGTACTGCTCATCTGTTACTTCACCATCAGCATTGGTGATTCACCCGGTTCCTTTTCCTCAAGTCCTTGAAGGTGCTTATGACAACTGTAATGTTTGCTGTACCTTAGCTGCACTCACAACAGGACTACATCATTACCAGTCACTGCACTGCTTCCAAGCAATACAGGATGGCACTTTTTCTTACTTCTCCACCAAGAATTCTTCAGACTTCTGCCTTCTTCAGCCGCTGGCCCCACCACCTTTTCAATATTAAAGTTTTTTTCATATATTCTCATTGGATGCTCACTCTCTCTCTCATCTTTATTTTACACCTCTTCTTCCCTCAAACTTCCAGCATTTCTCTTTGTATTCATTCCTAGCTTATGACCTATTTCAAATTTCTTAGACTTACAAATACCCATACCCTTCTGCCACAAAATCTGCCAAGATGAGTGCATGTCAGGGCCTGCACTCCAATTCCCTCCTGTTATGGTAGTTTAAATGTCCTTGCTTTGCTAACCGTCATTTCTTTTGTCCTGGATTTCATCTTCTTTTACCCAAACAAGGACCTCACTCCTGTAGTATCCACTCATGTCTCCTACAACTGGATCAGGCCCAGTAGGTCTAAAACATTCTTTAATAGGTCCCATCTTTCAAAACAAAATATGGCAAAATAACTCCTTTCACTCTCTATGCCCCTGAGCTCCTGTTCTGCTTCTCCAACTCTTTATAGGAAGCCTCTTCACTAGAGCAGTCTGGATTTCCTGTCTGTACTCCCTGCCTTCCTGGTGGCTGCAGATCAGGCTCTTGAGTTCACTGTAGTCCGTGTTGTGCAATTCACCAACTGTTTCCTTGTTACCAAATCCAAAGGGCAATTTTCAGCGTTCAGATTACTTCACTGTCAGTAACACTTGACAGAAAGAATCTTTGTCCTGAAACATTTTCTTCCTTTGCTCTCCACGCACCCTCTCAATTCCACTTCTTCCTCGCTGGCTGTGCTTCTCGGTCTGTTTTCGGCGGCTTCTTACTTCTCATAGATCTAAGTGTTGACATCCATTACTGTGCAGCAGGAGTGGTACAGCTCGTTCCCATCTCCCTCCCCTGTCTGTTCCTCTCCCTAGGCCCAAAAGCTGGGTCTCTCGCCATTCCCAGCACACCACAAGCACTTTTCAGCTTCAGGGTCCCAGTGCCTTCTGTCCCTTCTGCCCTGGAGCTTTCTCCCTGTACCACTTCTTAAGGGAAGCCCTTCTGACTAGGCTATCCGATATACTAGCCTGGTTGCTTTTTCTCCCAGTTATCATAAACATACATCTGTGGACATAGAAGTTAGTAAAGAGAAAAGTTTTTCTGTCTTGCTCATTGCTATATACCCAGCATCTAAACAGCACCTACCACGTAGTTGGTGCTGAATATATATCTGTTGAGTAAATAAATAAGTAGATGCATGTCATTCTCTCCTCTGCTGAAAATCCTCATTGCCCTGGATAGAGCGAGATTCCTTAGCCTGTTATAAAAGACTCTACATAAAGAGGTCATGGGCCCCAGGGTTTTGTGGTGAGGATTGAACAAATTAGTACTCACAAGGCACAGAGTGACTATGCAGAATTTGTTAGGTTACCTATTATTATTGTTATTGGCTCTCACTTGCATGTGATACCACGGCCATCACGTAGGTGCCTGGTTATCTTTAGGTCTCCTCAGACATTGCGATCTCTTCAGTTCCTTTCCACACTAACACAGAGGACGGTGCCTCATGTCCACTTCTGGGCACCTGTGGCCCCAAGACCCTGCATTTGAACCGACCCCCCCTGTCCAGGGGACCAGTACCCTGAAGGCAGGTGTGGTGTCTTCATCTTTCTAATGTGTCTCAGGATGTTGCACAGGACAGCTGCTTACTAAACACACATTTAACGTGGGTGAACTTCCATTAAAAACTCAACCAGAATCGTTCTCCACCTCCAGGGTTCTCGATGCTTCAGGAGGAGCTCTGCACCTCGCAACACAAGCAGAGCGAAGAGCAGGCTGTTTCCAAAGAGGGCGAGGCTGGTGATCACCCTCCCATCGTCTCTGAGGAAGACATTTCTGTGGGTTACTCTACTTTCCAGGATTGCGTCCCCAAAACTGAGGGGGACAGCTCAGCAGTGGCACTTTCTCCCCAGACGTACCAGGAGCAAGTTCAACAAGATTTCTCAGGGACAATGCAGGACCTACCTGGAGATCAGCAGGAATACTTGTGAGTTCCGAATGTGGTTCCCAGGAAGTAGCACATGTGACCGGAGGGCCAGGCATATGCAGGAGGGCCTGTTTTAAATAACCTAAAAATGCCCTCACCTGTAGCAAATGACAGAGCTACAGGGGAAGAGAGCCCTGACACATTTAGTACATTTGAGAGATGTGATGGTGACAATGTTGTGAGGCCTGGGCCAGGGATCAGTCCTGAGACCTTGGACCATCCTTAGGTGCTTTGAGTCTCCAATTCCCCATCTACAGTTATGATAATTATGCACACTTTACTCACTGCATAGGGTAAAGGTCAAAAATATGCCTGCGAATGCATTGTTTGAACTGTAAAATTCCCCACAGACAACACGGTTACAGGATTGCTGTGCCTCTTTGGCTCTGTGTGGCTTCAGATACTCATTTCAATGTGAATGCTTCAAATACTCCTTGTGCCGTGGCTGGTTTGGAGTAGGAACAGCGATGGTGTAGGTGTGGTGGCCCAGTGTGTTCCCCCAAAGCTACCAGGTAGTCAGCTGTAAAAATATGAACTCAACACAAATTATCCCTGTAGAGTAAAAAGGCATTAAATGGAGCACGCTGGAGTTAGACCGGGAGTAGAGATGTTTTCTAAAGTGCTTCTGGCTGAAAGAAGCTGTAGAGCACAATTTAGTTTGGAACTTAAACTCTGGGCCCTCTGGAAGCAAAGGAGAAAGAGTTGCTTCAATTACACTGATTGTCCAGAAGAAAAACAGATCATGAGAAAGGCGAAGGTGTCCCTAACTCTGAAATCTGAGAATAGTGTGTTATGGGATCACATCTCAGCGTCTCTTCTTTCATCAAGTGAGCTTTGTTCTCCGGTCCCTGGAGCCTGAGAAGAAGCTGGAGTGGGTCCTGAAGGCTCTCTTTTCCCGAGCCAGCCTCCTCACAGCTGCGTGTGGGTTTCAGGGCAGCATAAAGCACAGAGGAAAGAGGAGAAAAAGGAAAAGATGGGAAGGAAAGGAAGCCCTAGCAGAAAGGCCCTTTAGGTATTTGATATCAGTGGTGTGACAGAAAATTACACTAAACACACACAAAAAAAACAGAAAGGGCAAATAATTTCCTTACTTAGAAATTGAAGTTTTGAAAGGTGCATTGGAGCAGCTCAACCTGTATCAGTGAAATATTTCAGTGTAACAGATCTTTCTGTTAAGTAATGGTTTTCCAGAGGTACTGTACAAATCTCTTTATATTTACAATTTTGATAACTACATTCATGTGGGGATTCTGCCAAATTTTTATTCTTGCTTCAAAAGCACTCTATAAATCTTTGTTATATAAAACTCCACAAATCCTCAGTATAATGGTTAGAGTTATTAAAGAAAACATGAAATAGCTTACATGCTTTGTAGAGGTTGGAAACAAATCCATTTAAGGATAATTTCCGTCTTTGGAAGACATTACTCCTAATGCAATACCATACCAACAAACTGTAACTCTGTATCATACATCACAGTGTTATATGTTCTTCCTAATCTCTCCTCTGGCTAAATTTGAACTATGGCTATCATGAACTATAAAGACAAATTTCATCTTCCCCTCTAGTTCCCTGCTAGAGGAGGAGAAACGCAAATGCCCATGAGGTAAATTCGGCTCTTTTGTTCCAGTGTGACAAGCCCAGGTGCAGAAAGGACAGAGACTCAGAAGGTCACAGCAGCACCCGGCCCTCCCAGCAAGACCCCTGAGGAGGTCAGGACCCCGCCTCTGGAGGAGAGACTGGACCTCCATACCCTGACGTCCAGCGAGCAGGGAGGATCCCCCATTGTGCAGGAGCCCGAAGAGGCCCCTGAGCCCAGGGAGGAGGGCTCCCCACGGAACACCAGCCTTGTGATCCTGGAGTCGGGGGAGGACCAGCCACACACCTTCGAGGGACTCGATGGAGACGCAGCTTTTGAAAAGGTGAGATTTTTCTGCCTCTCCATTTTGTGCCCACATGCAACAAAGCTACAAACCTTCCTCTAGTTTCCATTTTTCTGGTGGTTTATTTTTTCCTTGAAAACAAAAAGTTGCCAGATTCGTGAACCTGGACCACGAGAAATCCCCAGTCCTTTCCAAACTGGAGAGCTAATGAATCTAGAAGGAGTGGCACCCAGTCCCTGTCCTTGCTGTTCAACCAGGAGGCCTAGTTTTATCACTGAGAATCTCTCTGCTAAGAAAAATGTAAATGTGGTAAAATAGTAATCTTTGTAAATTAGTAAACTGAGGCACAAAGGCTAATGATAGGTGTGAACAGGCTCAGGTCTACTACCATTGGATATCTGAGCCAGGGTCTCGATATATGGCATAATAAAAATACACAGTTAATGTTTGAATTTTTAGAAATTTATTACAATAAAGGACACATTGCTATTGGTCCCCCTCAAAATGTCCCCCCGACTGTGAGGCTTACTGTTCTTGTCACTTTCTGAAGCAGTTCCAGAAGTGCTCTTTTCTGAATGTCTTTATAAGGTATGATCAAAACTGTGGTGAAGGCCATTGCTGAATACCGTTCATTGGAAAGCAGGCTTGTAAAGAAGAAAAAAAAATTACCTTGTGTCCTCATCTACCTTATTTACCGGATCTGGCACTATGTGAGTCTGACTCTTCCCCAAAGTCAAAATGACCAGAAAATGTCAACATTCTAAATTGATTCAGGACATCGAGGCAGCCAGGACAGTGCAACCAAAGACACTCAGGAAAGAGGACTCCAGAGCTGCTGCAGAAAGTGGCAAGAACAGTGGGATGAGTGTGCTCAAAGCGAGGGAGAATATTTTGAGGGGGATTAGTGACAGTGTGTCTTTGGCTATAATAAATGTTTTTAAATTTAAACGTTCACCACATTTTTCAGTTCCACCTCGTAGGTCTCTGAGCTGTCTGCTGAGGGCCTCACGGACTGTGGCTCTCTGGGATTCACTCCCCAGACAAACTTTCCTCCCTGGAAGAAGGACAATTTCCAAATTAGATTTCCTTAGACTTGTTTTAGCAATAAATTTCAGAAAGAATATTATGCCTAATCTTATTTCTGTTTCCAAATGACCAAATGCCTGACAGTGACATGAGTACAGTGTAGCCCATCACTAAGTGAATTTGAAAGGTGTGAAGAGATGTCGGATCATCTTAAGAAATGTATTTAAACCAACACTTGGGCGATGTAGGTCGCGTACCTTAGAATTAATTGGGGCACTTGATCCCTCTTCAAAACTCGAAAATCAGAGGGAACTCCAAGGAGTAAAGAGGGCACAAGACTGCACTTTAAATAACTCCTGAAATTATTCTCATATACAAAAATGGGTGAAAGTCTGTTCCAGTTAGACTTACTATAAATTCAATTAGGTAGTATTTTCCTTTTTAAAAAGTAATAGAGTTCAAAAGCATTTTATATTTTTTCAAAAGTATTTTATATTCAAAAGTGTTTATAAAAACATGAATACAAAGCTTAGTAGTTT
The DNA here is from genome assembly GCA_016801275.1 of Hystrix brachyura. Lineage (NCBI taxonomy): Eukaryota > Metazoa > Chordata > Mammalia > Rodentia > Hystricidae > Hystrix > Hystrix brachyura. Next base: position 91,449 of record QZML01000630.1, on the reverse strand, counting down.
GAATACAAAGATTTGTTATATGAAAGAATTGAAATCTTTGCAGGGACAAGAGTAATACGACCTACCCTTAGGGTTAAGATCTGCATTTGTGTTTATTCACTGTGAGGGTAACATGTGGATTTACCTAAAATCACAACTAAATTAAGAAAGATTTAGGCAGACGAGAACTGGGTCCTGATTTTGGCAGTTAACTTAAAGAATGAATTCATCCTATGAATGAATGTTTACTCCAAGTTTGTCTTTCCACAGAATTACTCATCTCAAGTTTGTGGCTTCAATGAACAGTAGTAAAAATGTTTCATACTTGCTATCTGGACTTAAAAGTTGCCAAATTTAGCCTAAGAATCCACAGGATAAGTAAAATATAGTCTTGAAATAATTATCTGGATAATTCACATATTTAACCTATTCTTTGCATATAAATAAGTTTTGATAAGCCATTCTACATTCTACATATTTACTATAGGCCTGTTCTACTTATTTTTGATGAACTTCTAATTCTCATAAGCTCCATGTTTTGACCCTTAACTTCTCGTGACCCTAACTTGGGGATCCAATTTCAATTATTCTTCTCGCTGACCCTATTTCTAGGTAGTAGGGTCCTGATTATATTTATTTTTTCCTCTTTTTAAATTTTTTTCTTTTTCTGATTATATTTAAAGTGTAATTTGGTTTAGATTTAGATGTTTTTCTTTAGCAGAGAAGAATGTAGAACTACATATAGCTTGAGAGGCTTTTTTTGAGTTTTAAAATATGTTAAGCAAATTGACTTGTCTTTTTTAAAAATATCATTCCATGAGGAGAAAGTGATTCTATATATGTGTGACTCCTGAGACATTCTCTGATCTAAAATTGTGTTATCGGCCTCATCTCTGGATTTGAGCCAAATCTATTGAATCTAATTGTTTTCACATCTCAACTTCTCTGCAGAACGAGTCTCATATTATTCATAGTCTGCCTTTTTCCTGCTAGGGAGATGTACTACTGACTGTGCAATAGCTACAGGAAATTTTGATTTCCTGTAGATAGTTCCGCGACAGACACAAGCTGTTCCTCTACAGGTGCAAGAATGTTAACAGCTCACAGCTGCACATTGTGCTGTGCTCACCATATTCAGTTATTTATTAGGAATTTGAGTACCAGGAGTTGTGTGAATAAGGCTTATTTCTTTGGACAAATTTTGACAGGTTTTCTGACATCTTTTAGAATTGCAGATTTTTTTTTTTTCATTCATTGAACCAAACAACCAAATTCTTGTTGAAGTTTCAGGCCATCACACCCTTATTTTCACCCCCACTGAGTTTTCCACTAACTCCTCCATGAATAGAACTTTGAGAACGCACGGTGCGCTAAAGCTAGAAGCAGTAGTGAAGTTCTTCCTTAGCATGTTAAACAGAACCGTGCTTCCATGCTTCCCCAGGAGCTAACGGAGGAACTAGGGGAGCTGGAGGCCAGCTCCGATGAGGAGGCGATGGTAACTACCAGGGTTGTCCGCCGGCGCGTGATCATCCAGGTACCAGCTGTGGAATGCCGGCACGCCGGGGACAGCTCTGTCCTTGCACCTTTAGCGAGTGGTTGGCCCGGGCATTGAGGGCTGGGCATGCTCCTGAGGCAGTGCATGGCCACTGGAAAGCAGACCCCTTAACTTTCCTCTTTTGTTTATAAAGAAATGTGTTGGTAACAGTGGTTGCAGCCTACAACCAAGACAGCACCAACAAGGGAGAACAGGATTGGCTTTGTCAGTTCCACTTACCTCACCTTTGCTTATCTGTTTTTCTTGTTTGTTGGTTTAAGTTTTACCTAACTTCGGCCACCTTCTCCTAAGCATGTTATCACTCACTGCTTCTTTTTATTAAACTATTTGGTGGGATTTTGCATCTCAACAGTGCTTTTTCACATTGCCTTTGGTTTTTCTAACATTCCTCACATGATAAGCACTTGGAAGTAGCTCCTAGAATTGGTGCCAAATATTGATGTGACCTCTTCGTCCTCACTGTTCAGGGAGACGACATGCCTGAGATACCCCCAGAAAGTGTCACCGAAGAAGAATACATTGATGAGCATGGACACACTGTGGTGAAGAAGGTACTGTCTTGCATCTCCTTTCATGGTTGCTTCAAACTTTCTGTTTGAAATGGATCAGTACTGTAGTATTGTGACTCAACAAGCAGGTACATAAATGAAATATGTTTCAGGTTACCAGGAAAATCATTAGGCGGTTCGTGGCCTCTGATGGCACAGAGAAGGAAGAGATCACAATGCAAGGGGCACCACAGGAGCCTGTGAACATCGAGGAAGGAGACGGTTATTCCAAAGTGATAAAGCGCGTTGTATTGAAGAGTGACACCGAGCAGTCAGAGGTGAGGCTGCCTGATCTCCAAGTCTTATGTCACAGAGAGCAAAAGAGAACCTAGCGAGTCGGAGGGGTCATAACCTGTTCACACGGACCTTGCAGTCTGCTCACAGTTACCCATTCGTTTGTCTTTTCATAGTTTTGTGTAATTTAAAAATGATCATCAGGAAGCTTTGTAGCCATTATTTTCATTGTTTGTTCATTCTAATTTCTATTTTCTGTTTAATTTTTGGTTGACCACAGCAGAAATCCAATCAGATTTTTAAAGAATAAGTCCCACTTGCCGAGTGAGCATGTAAGAGATTTTGCCTGAACAGAAGGTGACGCTCGTGCCGGTTGGCTCCTGAGGTCACCCTGGAGAGGTGCCCGATGCTCAGACTTCTGCCTTTCACCGTCGCCAAATTGGGACCCAGAAACTCTGTGATTCGTAGTTTTATTTCTTGCTGTTTTACTTGCCAGTTTCAGGGACATGTTTACTTTTTTGACGTATTATTTGTGAAATTCTCACCATTTTGCATTCATTCATATCCTCAAAATCTTAATTTTAAAGACATGAGGGCTTCTACTTCCCAATTTCTCATCTTTTTTTAAGTTCCTCCTTTGGGGTTAGCTTTGCCTTCATGCTGCGAGTGAAGCCATTTACACCTGGGAAGAGAGAGCGCAGCCGCAGGTGGCCCTGTCTGCACTACGCTGTGCTCTCAGTCCTCGGAAAACTGATGGACGTTTATTCAAGTGACTAACTGGTCGGTTAGGTGCTGTAGAGATACATGTATGAAGCAGATACCACTAATCGATTATTTTGTCAGAACTGCTTCACTTCTCCAAAATATACAGAAGTCCACTAGATAGTATTGTAATTTTTTTGTTCTTTAGCATAGAAAAGTTCATTATTTGTTACACATTTTGGCAGTCAGAAACTCTATTGTGTGTCCTTCATCCATCAGGTCACTTTGTCTGAACCCCACGTTCTGTCCGGTACCTCACAGTTTCAGGCTGAACCTGTAGAAGGCCGCAGAGTCAGCAAAGTTGTTAAAACCACGGTGGTCCGTGGAGAGAGGACGGAGAAACATCTGGGGGATTCTAGTTTAGCCACTGACCTTCCTTCAGCCAAAGATGACTTTGAAGAGGTATAGAAGCATCTTTTTGTCTTTTTTGCTTTGGGGGTTGTGTTTTATGTTTGCTTTTGAGTTTGAAAATTGTTTGTCATTGTGTCATTTCAAACACAGATTCATACAAATGTGCATAATAATTCATGAGAATACATTTCCTGTTTGAATAACTTGTACAGCAAAGTAATGTTTCCTCAACCTACGGTGTTTGTCCTTTCAAGTGCTTTTAAATATCCACATGATCAGGATTCACTTTTGCTGAATTACGATCAGAATCTCTGGAGTCAGGGCAGGATCATACATCTTATTTAAAAGTCCCAGAGGTGTTCTGCACTCTCAGTTAATATGGGAAGAAATAAAGATGGTGCCAGTTATTCTGCTCACTGATTCTCTGAATAGTGCCATGAATATTACGTTTTCCGTATCTGTATTTTAAAGTGATGTGTAGTTATTAAGTTCTGGTTCCCAACAATTAAGAAATGCGTTCATAATAGGAGATTTACAGACCCTCACTATGATTCCAAACTCCAAAAATTGTGAAAACTAAAATGAATTTTCTAAGTTAGTAGCAAGCTAATTTGGCTTGGCCTAAACTGGCATGGAACTGAACATAAAATGTTATGTGAAGTGGCATAAAGTCTTCTTGTCTTACTTAGAGTGAAATAACATATATTTTGCTGTCTGATATGAATGAATCAAGTTTGATTACAGGATGTGGGTTGCGCCTTCTCTGGGAGGTTAAGGTATCCAGCCTGGTTCTAAAATCTAAATTCTGAGCCACATCTGGCCCCAATAGTTTTGATGAAGGGGGAACAGGCGGGTATAAACATCTGCAAAATAGTTTTTGCCATTGAAACACTGCAAAGTTAAATGCTATAGATGTACCTGTACTAGACTCACAACATATGTTGAGATTGTGTATGAATGTACTTGGATATTAAAAGCAAATCTTATTTAAATACTTTTAGTCCTTCACTCTTAACAACCGTCAACCTTGGCTATTTAGTTTTTTTTTTTAATTGATTTTATTAGTACATTTTAGATATTCATAATAATCACCATCTTAGGGTATCTGGACCTGTACATGATACATCTATATTTTTCCCCCTTCCCCTCCCCTCCTTTAAACTCCCTCTCCCATCCTTATTTACAGCAGCTTTGTTTCTGTTTTTCTATCTTTTCTTTTCCTTTTTCCTTCCTTCTTTTCCCCTCCCCCTTCCCTATTTCCCTTTCGCATTTGAACATTTTCTTCATTTTTCACAATATCCATTATATATTTGGTCCTTATTTACACTTTCCATTTCTCATACCAGATAAACAATGCAGTATTTACTCATGTGTGTCTGATTTATTTCACTTAAGAGTAGGTGCTCGAGGTGCATCCATTTACTAGAAATGTCTCAAGTTTATTCTTTTTATGGCAGAATAGTGCTCCATTGTATAAAAAACCCACATCCTCTTTATCCATTCACCAAGTGTTTGGAAGGCAAGTGCCCTGGACCTGGTTTGTTTTTGTCCCAATCAGTGTATTTACACGAGAGACTTCAGGGTAGGAAGGAGTACACTGAGCAGGAAGAAATTAAAAATCAATCAATATGGATGTCAGTTAGCAGCTCTGTAAAGTAATATAACAAATCTCCCTTGGAAAAGGGAAGTTTTAAGGGACTTGTTTAATAAAACTCAATACCTACATCTGCTACTGGAGGTTATTTTTATTTATCTTTTCACAGATGTCTTTTCAGATTGGCTCTGAATGAGTCAAGCGGTAGATTGTTTTGAAGTCTGCGGATTGTGATGAGTGTTGTCTTTTCTTTTTTTCTTACCTCAGGCTTTGAGTTACACAGGTAGCCACATGAGAGTCCACCTCCCCAGTTTAGTAGAGAAGGAAATCCTGAAAGAGGATGGATCCATGATTAAAAGGTTTGGGTTAGCATGGGGTGATGCACTGCCAACTAACACCATAAAAACTTCCCATTCTAAGAAAAAGACAGAGCCCTGACATATGTTGTAAAGCGCCTCAGAAACTGCCGACTCTCCTGTATCGTGAGGCTTTGATCCAGTGGTGGCTTCATTGGCATGTCACACTCCAGCATCAGAGGGGGCTGGAAGAGAAGTGCTGGGGCACAGTGATGGTGGTGAGGTGGCAGCTCACACAGTCGGACTCCCTGGGTCCTCACCAGTCAGTGTGGGGAAGCCCGCCGGCTGGGGACACTGTGTTGGCAGACTGAAAGAGCAAGAAGGGGAATCTAATGCGCTGCTCACGAGTGAACTTCGTGACAAGCTCCATCCGGCTCCCTCATTCCTTTGTGTGGTACATGCTTTATGTGTCTCACAAGTTGTTTTGTGACTCTGCATGCGAGTGACAAGTAACATGAGCACGGTTCTGGTGCCCAGGGACCTGGACATGCGTAGGGATTAAGAAGTCCGGGGCTTTAATAAGATAAGAAAGCATGTAAAGCAGCAGGAGGCGCTTTTGCTCTGTACAGAAGTGGGCAGGAGTGAGGTGCGCTGAGCTGCCTCGCCTCCATCGTGAGTTTGAGGTGCCACTGTGGGCTGTTCCCGAGGTCTGCTTGCTGCTTCTCCAGCAATACTGTAAGAACCGGCAGTACTAAAAGGTTCTCAGCTTCTCGGTGAAAAGACATGACAGGGATCCATTACCATGGTGTCTTTCACCTCCTTAAAAAGAAGAGAATGATTGTCATTTGTAGTATTCTCCAGGCTATTTTAAGCCTCCAGAACATAATAATCAGAAGAGTGACATTAAAGGCTCTGTCACATTCCACCCTCCAATCAAATGGGAAAAACAGCAACAGCTAGGAAATTTAAGAGTTTAACTGCTGTCTTAGAACTTTAAAATGCAACATGAATTGAGTATAAAACGCTTTTTGTATTTTGAACTTCTCAGTCTTGTTTGCAGTTATTCAGGTGAAACTACACAACCCCTGCGTGCCCTGACATCACAGGATCTTTAAGCTGGAGTAGATTCGGAGACCATTTAATGCGAAGTTCTCTGTTACAGCTATTGAGTTGGAAGGTGGGGGCAGAGACAGTATGACTGAGTTCCCACAGCTGGTCTGTTATGGAACTCTGTGGTGTGCCACAATGAAACTTATACACTGCCAAAGGCATTTTATCATATACACGTTCACATTCGTAAGCATTCGTGTGCATACGAGGTGATGGTGAATATTTAAATTCTAAAAATTATTGCAGGAAAAGACACGTCGCCATTTTATTTCCACTCAGAATACTCCCCCGCCTTCAAACATAGTTATCCCGTCATCCTTGCCACTTTCTGAAGCAGCTCTGGAAGTCCTCTTTCATGAGCCTCTTTATGGGGTGTGATCAAAATACTGTGAATGCTGCTGCCGAGTGCCACCCAGCAGAAACACAGGCTTGTGAAAACATGACAGCTTGTGCCCATTCACCTTGTTCACTGGATCTAACCTCATGCAACTTCGGGCTCTTCTGCAAAGTCAAAATGACCATCAAAGGCAGACGTTCAGAATCAATTCAGGACATTGAGGGAGCCAGGACAGGAAGTGGTGAGAACGACAGGGTGTGTTTGAAGTGAGGGGGAATATTTAAGGGAGATTAATGGCAGCATGTCTTCCACTGTAACATATTTTTAAAATATAAATATGCATCATATTCTTCAATCATACCTCATCTATCTGCAGAAAATACAGAAAATGCCCTATGACAGAGGCCCATCCCTGACGCCAGTGCTTTAAGCTTCTCCTAGCTCTTGGCAGAAACTCTCAGATATCTGCCATTTTAGGAGAAAACATAATGGGGGCTGAATAGGTAGAAAAACATAACTTGATTTCCACCAGTGGAATCATATTTGACCATTTCATTGAGAAGAACAAATTTAATTCCAGTTTCAAATGCAAAGTAAATCATGTTACATTGAAGAAGAGTGAGAGAACAGGAGACAAGGGAGAAGAAAACAATGCTGGGCATGTTCAGGCTGAAGAGTGTCATTTTTTAAAAACTCAGGATCTTAATGAATGCGCAGAGGTGCTGGGAGGCAGGCAGCATGTCTAGTTCTGGACATGAGGAGTCCGTGAGGAAAATGCAGGGCCGGGCTCCAGATGCGGTCCTGTCCTACGCTGGTTCAGGGAGGACACGGCACCGTGTGTGTGGACTCAGGCTCTGGAGTCTTGGACTCTTGGCGCCGCTGCATGCTAATGCTTTTATTTTTATTTGGGAGATATTGTTTAAATTCTTGTAAGATTGAGTTTCCTTATTTGGTATAACTGTGCTTGGCACATACGTCACATTCATCAAATATTTGTGGAATGGATAATTCTATTTACAAGTACATAGAAGAGCTGAGAGTGAATGGAACTAGGATATGATCATTTTCAAGAAGGGATAGAGGAAATTAATAGTATGAAATATAGTAGTAAGTGATAGCACCTTGCCAGGCATGGTGGCATACACTTGTAATCCCAGCACTCAGGAGGCTGAGGCAGGAGGATCACCACAAGTTCCAGGCCATCCTGGGCTAGAGTGAGTTCAAGAACAGGCTGAACTACAAAACGAGACTCTGATTCAGAGAGAGAAGAGAGAGAGAGAGAGAGAGAGAGAGAGAAAGAGAAGGAGAGAGAGGAGAGGGAAAGAGAGGACAGAGAGAGAAAGAGAAGGAACTACAAAACGAGACTCTGATTCAGAGAGAGAGAGAGAGAGAAAGAGAAAGAGAGAGAAGGAGAGAGAGGAGAGGGAAAGAGAGGACAGAGAGAGAAAGAGAAGAGAGAGAGGAAGTATGTTAGTTATAGCATCTTTTCTCAAGGAAGCACCAGTCTGATGAAGGAGGCAAGCAAACAACAGGCTGTTAAAAGGCAACAGGATCCCCAGAACGAGCAGAGTAGGAGCACCCTGACAATACAAAGGGTGCATTTCTCCCTCAGGGGCTTTCTTCTGTTTCCTCTTCCTCCTCTCCATCCAGGTGAAGCTTCGGGAGCCTCTTGGACATCATCACTTTGCTGTATATGATAGAATAATGTTTCACTTTATAAAGATGATGCTCTCCGAGTTCCCCCAGAGCGTTACTTTGGGATGTTTGGGTCAGGAGATGACTCTCAAGGATTCAGTGGGCAGCTAAGGTGGCTTCGAATAAGTTCAATTAAAAGCTGTTCCTCTTTGCTGTTAAAGGGGTCCATGGAATCACTGTTTCAGGATGAATTGGGGTTATTTGAGATCAATACAATTTAATCAAAACATGAATATTTATACAGGTTCTTTTTGAGAGACTCATATTAAAGAGTGGTTTCATTTATTTGAAACATTTCTTAAAGATTTAAAAAACTACTCCTTCTTCCAGCATACACTTTTTTACTGGAGACTGAACCCAGGGCCTTTGAACTGCACTACATCCTCAGGCCCTTTTTCTTTTAAGACAGAGTCTTGCTAAGTTACTAAGTTGCCCAGGCTGGGCTCAAACTTGTAATCCTTCTGCCTCAGCCTCTCAGAGTGCTGGCAATATAAGCATGTGCCACCACACCCACCTCCAAAATACACTCTTGAAATTTCATCAGTCATTTCAGTCAGGGTAGCCAGACTTATAAAGAAAGAGATGAAGTGATGCCTGTAGTTGTAATGTTAGCGTGGTATGGAACTATCTAGAAGTAAGACTGGAAGGACTTTAATATCACGGTTATCCTCATGCCTTAAGGGTGTCTTTTAGCAGTCAAGAAAGCATAATTCTCTCCTGTCTGCTCTCCCCCAGGACAACAATGAGTAAAGCCAGGACACAGAAGAGGGCTGTGGTGAAGGACCGGCATGGGAAACGTGTTGACCTGGAGCACCTGGAGGATGTACCAGAAGCACTAGGCCAGGATGACCTCCAGCGTGACCTCCAGCAACTCCTCCGGCATTTCCACCAGCAGGACTTGAAGCAAGAGGCCACGTGAGGGGCTGCCCAGTTACCATGCTGGGAACCATGTGTTCACTCAATATGCAACTCCCCATTTCCTTAGAGGCGTGATCTCACTGGCCCGATTAACAGGATCCCCTGACATTTCCACTGTTAGCAAATATACAGCATTTTGTTTTAATTTACCCCATTCTTTCTAACGATAAGCTAATTTGTGACCAAAGATAGCATCCTCCATTGTGGATGCTGTGTCCACTCCTTGGTGTGTCCGTGGGAACCTGGGAACTGGCCGCCTCCGTTGTTCTCTGCTTCTGCTCAAGTTCCATGGAAATCCACTGATTGGAAGAACTTCACCTGCAGACCTCTTTCAGTGATGACTCAGAGGATTCTTTCCATGGGATACCCATGTACAATGTACATAGCTGAAATGCTCAGATGAACAACATTAAAATCAAAACCACTGCCTACCATAACTACACTGGGCATCATGGAATAAAAGGTCTCTAGAAATTGCTGAACAGTGGTTAATAAAGATATTGCTAACACAATCCAACGGTTAAACAACACAGTTCTACTGCGAAAGAAGCACTGCAGACCCACCATGTCCTTAGGACTTTCAGAATAGCCATTGCTCCTATTTAGAGAAGAGTCAGTGATCCTGAAGAACTGTCCTCACCACAAAGCTACTGCTGGTGCTGGCCAGCCATCATCTGTGACTCTCTGGGGAAGGGGAGAAGGGAGCAGAAGGCAAAGAGATCGAGACAATGAGGTATTCGGTTGCAAGAAGCTACTTCCTGTGGCGTTCGAGCATCTTCAGGTCTTTCCAATTTTGGACATGTTGGCAGGGTATTTTAAAAGTTATAACTACTGTAGTTTTCCAGTTTCCCTCGCTGCTTTAGCAAACCACACTGTCTTACTGGTGGTACTTTCTTCCAGCCACTGCACTGTAGATAAATTCATTGGAAACAAGATTTACCCACTACAAAAAAAAAAAAGAAAAAAAAAAAGGTTAAATTCCTTCACCATGTTGTAGTGGTTTCTTTTTATTTTTCATTCTCCCCTCCCCAGGTTTATATCTTCACTAATACCTGCATGTGGTATTTAAAAATCAAAACCACAGTCCAAACTCCCCATCACAGCAATGGTTTTCATTTTTTGCCCTGAGTGAAATCTTTTCACTTTCCAGCTAGATCTGTTTTTCAGCTTGCGGACAAGGTTGAGAAATCCTTTGAAAGTTTGGTTTTGGTTAAAATTTTTGGTTTATTTATTTGAAATTCAACTCCCTTGGAAACTCTTAAGTGCATTTGTGCACTTTTCTGTTTGTTTCAAAGAAAGGACTAGAACAATCTGAGTGATTTCCATGTCTGTTTCTTATTTCTCTAGTGGTTGAAGCTGTGTAGCATTTTAACATATATTATATATATTCACAAATATATTCATATAAACAGTATACATTTTGAGCCAGTTATTTGTTAAAGAAAAATATATTCAACGAAGATGAAATTAAAAAAAAAAAAAAGAGTCTATCCTCCAGGGATTGAACTTCTTCCAATTTTATCTGGTCTTTTCCTGTTGTGCAAAAATGACTCATTGCACCGAATGGCAAAGACAAATGCAACAAACGATGGCACTTCATCATTTAAAGTAACATTGCCAAGAGAAAAAGTGTTCTGGGAGGGAGGTTTCCCATAAGCTAAATCTCCTAAGCCTCAAATGCTAGCACTTTTTTTGCAGTTGGATAAGAAATAAGAGGGTTCTTTGGCAGCCAAAAGGAGAGAGGCCTGTGTGGACCTTTGTGACACACACTGAGGTCCTTCTGTCACAACCTCCACTTGGAGCCCAAGACAAGCATTTCTGTTGTGTAATTTGCAGTGCAGATGATGTCTGTGTAACAACATAATGGTTATTCACCGTCCTTTGATTTCTGATTTTTGCTGTGTTATCAAAAACTTGAATACTGTGAGAAGAAGTGAATTTTCAGTTGACGAATCAGCATCTTGTTCCCATGGTGATAACACTAATTGAATATATCTATGAGGGCATGTATTAGTTAATGGAAAAAAATACAACACTAACAATACATAGCTGCAATGTTGTACAATGGCTGATTTAATTCAATAAAATGTACAAGTGTTAAATGTGGCAACAATGATTTGTTCTTCTTTATCTCAAATCTGTGCTCTCAGGAGACTAAGGAGTTAATAGAGATGAGACAGATTTGGAGCCAAGGGAAAGACACTAAGTCCCTTTCTTTTTGTTTTCACTTAGTACTGAATATGCTACTCACCCAGCATTGTATTAAGCACTGGGATAAACAGAGTCTGCCTCTGCCCTTGAGGAACTTTTATTGTTATGGTTCTGCAACAGGGGAAATCAAGGATGTATTTTGGGTCTTGGGATCACTAGTAAATGAAAAATAGGAATTTGGGGACTTAGGGTAGACCCTAACAAGGTAACCAGGCATCAGCAACATGGCCAGACCGTGGGGCTGAACTATTTTTGTTCTTTTCTCTAATGCCATGACTGTCACAAAATACCTGCCTGTGGGAACAGCAGGTTAGAGCTAGAGGTTTTTCTTTTTTTTCTTTTTACAGTCAGATAATTGGAAAGTAAATGAATATATTAATACAATTAAAGATAAGGCAAGAATATGCAAAACTGAAATCAGTTTTAGAATGATTAATTTGGTTTTTTTTTAAATCCCTTTAATGCCACTATAATATTTTTGTGCTAAAAACTGTAGAAAGATTTTAGAAATTGAGTAGGTTTTATTTAAATATTATCTAACATGGAATAGGAAGCTTACCGGACCTGTTTCATCTGCCTGGTTGTTTAACAAGATCTTCTGAAATTAAAATGCCAATTGTGCTTGATATTTTTCAAAGGAAACAGAGTCAAAGTTAATTTTCCAAAGTCATCTGTGTGTGTGTGTATGTGTGTGTGTGTGCGTGTGAGAGAGAGAGAACATCACCCTACTTCTTGTTTGTTTAATAGGCTGTGCTTTCTACTAATGAGATCTCCAGGTTTGCATTGCCTAGGGTTTGAAGAAACAGATGAAGAACCAGAGAATATGCAGTGTCTTCTCATGTTTAATTATTTTCTGTGCATTTAAAAAATGAGCTCTGGCGATTCATATGCCCTTTTAAGGAAATATATTTAAAAGTGGGAGGAGGGTCCCTTCAGAGCAAAGAAAGATTATGCACAACTCAGAAAAAACTTGTAGTAGTCATAAAGAGGTCCAAGTTATAGAGAAGCACATTGATACAGACTTGAATCTGAAATGAGGCTGCTTGTAGAGTCATTCAATTTATGTCAGCATGGAGGGCCTGGGCACAGGTAAGTAGGCAGGTGTAAGAATAAAGCAATAAAGACGAGAAAACATGTACCTAATAAGAACCAAAGTCCCTGCAGAGTTTTCTTGAATAGTGGGATAAAGATCTGCTTGCTTTTATTATGCATAAAAGAAATAAAAGTTATTACCTTCAATTACAACTTCTGTTTAAAAACCACTCTCCTTCCTTCAGTTGAGGTATGGTTTCTTTATCTCATGTAATGAAAACTAGAATTACAATCTCAGAATGAACCACGCCAGTAAATATGCACTACGACTTCATTTCACTCTAACAGTAGGACATTTTAAGAATTTGTTTTTAAATCTGAAAAACACAATAAGATTTCATTCTTAATTCCTGCATACAAATCAAAACATTCCGGTTTGGTTCTACTTGGAGTTTCTAGAAAAAATGCAAGTACTCCCTTGCTTTACATTAATTCCATGGTATGTAAATTATATATAAAAATATGCTTTCGGCGTTATAGGAACTGGGCTATCTAGCGGGAGGCAAGCAGTGGCAAAGCAAGCAAAACTTTAGCTGTATTTGTAGCCACTCCCTATAATCACATCGCCATCTGAACTACACCTCCTGTCATAGCAGCAGCAAGACTGAGGATCCAGATCAGTGATGGCAAACCTTTTAGAGACCAAGGGCTCAAACTGCTTATGATGTCATCGCCTGGTGTGGCTACTCCTTTCCCAGCATGCTCATGGCCTCTGTGTGTGCTGTTATCCAATGCTCACCTGCTGGAGTGATGGTGGGATGGTGCTGGGGTGACTTGGCTCATGTGCCAACAGAGAAGGCTCTGTGTGCCTGTTGTGGCATGAATGCCATAGGTTTGCCACCACTGATCTAGATTGTGGAACATGTTCCTTTGAATCATTCCACTCCCCTCCCCCTTTCAGGAAAAACTGTCTTCATGAAACTGGCCCTTGGTGCCGAAAAGGTTGGAGACCACTGTTATGGGTGGTAGACAGAGATGTTTTGACAGTGATATTTGTAGGAATTCAATGGATTCAACAGACTTACTCACTGAAAATGTCCACTTGGCAAGTCCTGGAAATGTTTCTTTGAGGGAACATGAAAGAATGGTTGCATGTGTGATTCTAGAGGAAGACCTGGCTTGGGATCAGACCAGCTGTGTCAATAATTCTTGGGTGGCTTTGTGAAAGTACACCCTAAAAAACAATTTCCTTATCAGGAAGAGATGGTAGCACTTGCCTCAAATGGGTGTCACCATGCCATGGTGATCTGTTACATCATTCTAGAAGTGCCACAGTGGCTGATGTGTCCTTTGTGTCTATTTGCTATGGCCCCATATTAGTGACCCTGTATTTCTTGGGGAAGGAGTAAACTCAGAGTAGGTTTTAAAGCCCCTAATTTGCCTACCTAGGTTAGGAAATCTGGTTAATGGCTAAACCACTTCACAGGGACATTGTCAATATGTGTTTTTATTCTTTCCCGTTCTGACGGAAGATTCCTCTGGGGCTCTTTTGCAATAGATCCTTATAGCTCAGTTCTGGTTTCCATTCCCCTTTGGAACTTCCCATGCACTCTATTTTGGGTTTTGTTTTTTTCTTCTCTCTCAAAACTGACTAGAGTTAAATAAAACCACCAATCTCCTCAACTGAGTGGTTGATCTGTGCCATCACCAAGCTGGACAGGGACCAGAAATGGTTGGAGGTGGACATGAACATCAGCTGCTTTCACACATGTACAGAAGCAACCAGAGTACAGTGTCACCATGAAATACGCTTTGAGCCCATTTTTCTGGGTGTTGATCAGAACCCAGTCTTTAGGCCAAGATAGAGAATTTACATAGCACTTATATTGCCTCAACTTCTGGATGAGGATTTTGTGTGAATTTTTCTAATAACTCAAATATGTGAAGCTAAGAGAACCACCTGAACTGTACTTTCATTCCAAAGAACAGAGGGACCGTTTGGCAAGCCTACAATTCCAACAATCTGCCTTGTATTTAGATTGGTGTTTATTTCTTAAGGCTGCCACCACAAAATACCACAGACTTGTGTGACTTAAGCAACATCAATTTATATACTCACAGTTCTGAAAGCTAAAAGTTCAAGATCAAGGTGCTGGGGGTTGGTTTCCTCTGTGGCCTCTCTCTGGTAGATCTTGTAAGTGGCCAAATTCCTACTGTGTCCTCTCTTGGTCTTTCCTCTGTGCACACACATCCCGATGTGTCTGCATATTCAAATTTCCTCTTTTTATAAGGCCACCAGTCAAACTGGATTAGGAGGCACCCTCATGGCCTCATCTTATTTTAACTCTAAATAACCTGTTTCTAAATATAGCCACATTCTGAGTTAGTGGGTGTTGGGCTTTAATATGTGGATTTAGGGGCACATGCAATTCATGCCATAACAAGTTTTGTCCCAAAACAAAAGCCTCTAGGCATCTGAGCAGGAAGGGATTTAGTGCAAGTAATTAGAAACTTACACAAATGTTGGAAGGGTCAAAAGAAGGAAGAAAGAAAGGAATCAGAAATAGTGCAGAAATCCAACCTGCCACTGATGGAATCAACTTCACACAGAAAAGTATGTGTTTCTTAGGGGAGTGCCCAGTTGCACCTTCAGAAAAAGAAAAGAAAAGCTCCATGTTCTTTCAGTCCAAATCCACGCACCACTTCCCAGTTGTGCATAAAGAAAGAATTATTTTCCTTTTCTTTACCTTTCAAACCTTGGAGAAACAGCTTTCATAGACAGAATTGAACACAACCCCACTGGAATTCTAAAAAACATAGTTCTCAACATACAGGAAAGAATACAAATAGAGTAGAAAAGACATTGAGTTGGCAACAGTGAGCCAGAGGGACTGAGCTCCAGAATAACAAGCTTCACCTACCCACTAAGTCCTTACTATATTCTAGACATTGCGCTGAGTGCCTAGATCACCTGGGGACAACACGAGCAGAATGGATCATATTTACTGAGTTTCTCTTATTACCAGTTGCCTTCAAAGTGCCTTAGAAATTTCTGTAGTCTCCACCATAATCCTATGAAGCCGATGGAGAAAGCAAAACTGAGGAGCAGAGGTTGAATAACTCGGACCCAAGATCATGCAGCTAGAAATGGCAAAGCTGCAATTAGAAGGAAATGACCAACAACAAATCTAATCCACCATTGATGGACACAGACCCTGCCTCTTAAATGTATAATCTTGCAGAAAGACATATTAAACTTAAACCAACAATTTCACAAAATTAGAAATTCATTTTTTTTCTGGAGAAATGCCTTTTTCCCCAAGGAAGTAGGGTCTATTCAGTAACTTTCTCATTCCTATCTCTCTGCAAAATCCCTTCCTTGATCCTCAAGCTGACTTTTGCTCCCCTGCTTCATGCTTAGCAGATAACCTTGACTCTGTTTAACAAGAAAGTTGGTGTCAACAGGCAGGGATTATGTTAGTACTATTTATTCAGACTTCTCCAAAGAAACAGAACCAAGAGATGTATAGAAAGTGAAAGAGAGAAAGAGCTTTATTGCAAGGAGTTGCCTCATGTGGTTAGAGAAGCTGAGAAGTCTGAAGATCTGCAGTCAGCATGCTGGAGTCCAAGGAGAGTGGACAATGACCCCTAGTTCCAGGGCTATCTTGAAACCCAAGGACAGGGATACTGCAGTGTGTCCCAAGGCAGGAAGACCCAGCATCCCAGCTTGGTGCAGTCAGATGGGAAGAGTTTCCTCTTCCTCAGCTTTTTGGTTTCACTCAGCCCCAAACTGATGAACTGATTGAATGGGCCGCACTTGCACTAGACAGGGCCAGATGCTTTACTCATTTTACCCACACAAATATTAATTTCATCCACCAATATCCTTAAAGACACACCCAAAGTAATGTGTAACCAAATATCTGGCCCTGTGGCCCGGTCCAGTTAGCACATCAATTAGACCATCATACAGGCCTTTCCAAGTTCCACTTCCTAGATTATCTTTGTGCACACACACCCTAATGCTGAGTGTTCTCACCGAGAGTGCCCCTTCCTTCCTGTGCTTCATGTCCTTGTTGTGCACCATGTGTTTAATGGTCTCAGGCCCTCCAAGTTCCTTGCCACTGCCACCCCCTCAATGTGTTAGGACCTGGGTCTTTGTTGCAGGTAATGAGTTGCAGAGGTAGAGCCCTCAGGCTTGTGATTGTCTCCTTATAAAGAGTCCCTAGAGGGAGTTGAGGATTTAGCTCAGTGGTAGATCATTTGCCTAGCAAGCACAACATGGCCCTGAGTTCCATCCCCAGCACCCCCTCCCAAAGTCTCCAGAGACCTAGTAAGCCACCCCTACTGTGTGAGGATGCAGCAGGGAGGTACGATCTGTGAAGGTGAGGGTGAGTCCTCCCCAGACACTGAATAACCTGCACCCTGATCTCGGATTTTCCCGCTGCTAGAACCATATGAAATTAATGTCTGCTGGTTACAATCCATCTGGTCTGTGGTGCTGTGTTGCCATAGCCCCAGTAGACTAAGGTGCTTGTTCTCACCTCCCACATGTTCTGTGGCCTTCCTCAGCCCATGCTAATGTTCTCCACTTCCTACCAGCCTATGAGGAACTGAAAGGGAAAAGCAAATTTAGCCTTTAATCTTGGCTTTCTGCCTAATTAATGCCTCCCTGCCTTTTACATAGAGCTCCTTAGTTTGGCATTTCTCAATACTTCCACAGTCTGGCTAAAAAATCCTAAACAGTAAACATACTAGAAGCCATGGGATATAATCAGAGACCAGGGAAGAACCCAAAGCTTGTGTCAAACCTCATCTGCCCAGAGAGTCAAGCCAAAAAAATAGTGCACAGAGAGTCTGGCATAGAAAACAAGGGGCAGGGACTGCAGTAAATTTAGGAGTGTTTTAGTTACTTTTCTTGTTACCGAGACAAAAACACCCAACACCCACAAAAAAAAAGGAGGATAGGTTTATTTCAGCTCACAGTTTGTAGAGGTTCAGTCCATAGTTGGCTGGGCCCAAGGCAGGGTAGCATGGCAAGATGGCTTTGCAGAGGAGAAATAGTCCATGGTAAACAGGCAGGAGACAGCAAGCAGCAAGCAGCAGCAACAACAGCAGCAACAAAGCCTGATTCTTCCTTTTATCCCTTCCAGGCTACCAGCATTTTGGCTGGTGCCGCCCATACCTGGGGTGGACCTTCCCATTTTCCACACCCAGAACTGTGTTAAACCAATCAGAGGCCTAATTTATTAATCATACACCCTTAAACCCAGTATTACACTCTTCGTCCTAGCATCAGATCCCTAATCCCAACATCACACACCCTGGATCCAGCCACCTCAGGAAAGCCCCATCTATGACCGCATGGAGCTTTCAGAGGGCATCTAGATGCAAGCCATAACAGAGCTTGCCACATGTTATGTAACAGAGACATATAGAAACCTTCTAGAATTAATTCATTAGTTAAGGAAGGAAAATGTAAAACTGCAAAATATAAAAGCTATCGTTTGAAGTAATAACATAATCCCCACTGACAATCAAGAGGTAAAAGAGAAAGCCAAAATGTTCAATGATAAAAAGAGAGCAGAAGAAGTAATCAGAGAGGAAATAACTATAAGAAAATATGACCTAATCTTAAGTAGATAAATGTAAAACTTGAATAAAGACGATTTTTTAAAAATGCAAATTACTGAACTTTACCAGAATGGAGATAGTGAAATCCAATAATCATGGAAGAAATTGAGAAAGTGACACAGATTGAAGCCCACAAGAAGCTCCTAGTTCTTGATACTGTCATGAATGGACTCTATGAAATTTTCAATACAAAGATAAGTCCAATGATACTAAAACCACCAGAGATCCCTGGGTAGTTTCAATAAAGCAAATACGTCACCAGTACCAAAACTGGATACAATGCACGAATAAAGTTCTTCAAAATAACAACAAATTTCAATTTCATTAAGGAATACAACTGGATACAATGCACGAATAAAGTTCTTCAAAATAACAACAACAAATTTCAATTTCATTAAGGAATATATTCAAAAATTTTAAAAATTCTGCAAATATAATTCATCACATATTTTAAAAAGTAGTAAGCTATGACCACATTGCTTTATTCCAAGATAAAAAAAGTTTGTTATTAATAGCTATTAATAAAATTTTTGACCCTGGAAAGTTAAAGGAGATAAAACAATGTAATATTCAACATCCATTCCATAGATGGTCAAGCGGCATTTATTTAGTAAGATTCATTGATTTTTGCATCCCCTTTCTTTGTGTGTGTGTGGGGATCGAACTCAGGGTCTTGTGCTTGCAAGGCAAGCACTAAAGCACTGAGCTAAATTCCCAGCCCCTGCATCCTTTTAATAGGAAGAAATATATTCCTACCTGAAAAGATCAAATTATATATGCTTATATGTGTAAGGATAGCACCTCTTTACCAAATGTTCAAATAAATTTAAGAGCCTGTAAATTATGTCTGTTTTGGCACAACTTTTGCATCCATTTTAATAATAGAGAAAACCTTACCTCTTGCCCCACCCGTGCACAACCACTTCTCCCCCTCCCTGTCCCAAACTAGTCCTGGGCATCACCAGAATGATCAGGCCTTTGTGTTTGTAGCTAAATTGTTGGCTCACATTGTAAGGGAATATCCACTATGGAATTTTATGAATCCTCTCTTGGAAAGGAGAGGCCAGACGGGCATGGTGGCACTCACCTCCCAGAACTCTGGGAGGCTGAGGCAGAAGGATCACAAGCTTGGATCCAGTGTAGGCAATTTAGTGCCTTAGCGAGATCCTGTTTCAAATTTAAAACAAATTTTAACAGGCGGGAGATAGATAGCTCAGTGAGAAGGTCCTGAGTTCAAACCCTAGCACTACCAAAAAAAAAAAAAAGTTAAAATAGTTTGTTTTGTTTTAGAAAGCATAAGAAGAGAACAAAAGAATGTATGACAAATGGAGGATCCATTTGTTTGTCACATAATTCAATAAGAAATAATTCACCTTTAAGACGTAGTTCATGGGGCTGGGGGTTTAGCTCAGTGATTAGAGTGCTTGCTTTGTAAGCACAAGGCCCTGAGTTTGATTCCCAGTACCAAAAAAAAAAAAAAAGGAGTTCATGCATGATTTTTGTTTTAACCAGAATTTGTAGTCCAAAGAGACCTCGAATAGCAAAAGCAATCTTGAACAACAAAGGCAAGGCAAAGGGCATTACAATCCCTGACTTGAAATTATACTACAAAGCTACTGTGATAAAAACAGCATGGTACTGGAAAAAAAAGGCAGGAGGATCAAAGGAACAGATTAGAAGATGCAGAAACCACGCCAAGCACACTCAGCCACTTTATCTTTTTGGGGGAGCAGTCAGTGCTGGGGATCAAACTTAGGGCCTTGTGCTTGCTAGTCAAGTGCTCTGCCACTTGAGCAAAATCCCCAAACCCTTCAGCCACCTTATGTTTGCCCTCAGTGGAAGAAAGATTGCATCCTTAATAAATGGTGCTGAAAAAACTACCTTTTCACATGAAGAAGATTAAAACTCGATCCATATCTTTCACCTTGCACTAAACAAAAATTGAAATGGATCAAAGATCTAAATATTTAAAAAGAAACACTAAATTTGCTGGAAGATAGAATAGGTAGAACTCTTGAAGACATAAGTGTAGGCAAAGACTTTATGAATGAAACCCCAATCGCCCAGGAAATATCACAAAGAATCAACAACTATCTCATCTTATTAAAAAACTTTTGCATAGCAAAATAAGCCACCAACAGAGCTGAAGAGACAACCCACAAAGTGGGGAAAAATTTGCCAACTGTTTCTCAGAACAAGTACTAGTATCTAGAATACACAAGGAACTCAGACCCCCCAAATTCGAAAAAATTCAGACCCTCCCAAATTTAAAGAGCTGGTCCAAAAATGGGCATCTGAAATGAATAGACATTTCTCAAATGAAGAAGCAGAAATGGAAAATAAATATATGAGAACATGTTCAGCATCACAGGTCATTCAAGAGACGCAAATTAAAACAATGCTGAGATTCCATCTCACTCCAAAAAGAAGGGCTCTTATCGAGGAAGCAGCCAATAACAAATGCTGATGGGGATGTTGGGGGGAAGGGACACTTCTTTACTGTTGGTAGGAATGTAGACGGGTGCAACCACTGTGGAAATCAGTGTGGAGATTTCTGAAAAAAACTAAAAGTAGAGGTTCCATTTGAGCCAGTTATTTCCCTTCTTGGTATCTTCCTGAAAGCGTGAAAGAATTAAAAGCATCAAAACACAGTGGTATATGCACACCCATGTTTATAGTGGCACCATCTCTAATAGCTAAATCTTGGAAACAGTCCAAATGCCCACCAACCAATGAATGAATAAAGAAGATGTAGGTTTTTTTTTTTAATACAATGGAGTACTACTCTGCCATAAAGAATGATAAGCTTGAAACATTTCCAGGTAAATGGATGCACCTTGAGACCATTCTATTAAGTGAAATAAATCAGACATACATGTTTAAATGCCATGTTGTTTCTCTGGTGTAAGAAACAGAAAGTACAAATAAGGACCAAAATGTATAATACATATTAGGGAAGTGGAAGAAACTGTTCACACGGGAAGGAGAACAAGGGAGAGGGGAGAGGGAAAGAAGATTAATACAAGTTACCTTTGGCCTCTGCAATTTACAAGAGGTGCTTAAAGTACTGGTCATCAGCTTCCAGACATTTACTAGTATGGCGAACTGCTGAAGTGTGTGTACATTTTTTGGTGGAGTCTGTAGAAAAGTATGAATTTGTAGACTATCTAAAAAGATTTGTAAATGTCAACACTTAATAGAAAAACAGGAAAAGATAGGGACAAGCTGTTCACATAGGCACACAAATAAGTCCAAACAACCTGTTTGCCCAGGAAAACATCCAATTCTCACCTATAATTCAATAAACCATCAATTAAAATACTAAGACGTGGTCTTCAATCTATCACTTTGGAACTAATTACAATTTTTATGAGACCAAGTCCTAGCCCAAGTGTGGAGAAAAGGGGCACTCATGTGCCTGTGTCATGGAAACAGTACACAAAAAGAAAAATCTCTTGGTTCAGTGGTGTTTTCTAAGGAAATTTATTCATTGTCTCCATGGGAAAGAATACTGTATCTTTTTCATAACAGTAAAAATTTTTTTTTTTTTTTTTTTTTTTTTGGTGCTGGGGATCGAACTCGGGTCCTTGTGCTTAAAGCCATTTTTTATCTATAAAAATATGTAACTATTATTTCAAGATATGTCTGCTATGAATAAAGAAGAGTCAGAAGGGGTGATAGAGTATGGAATTCTTTTGTAAAATTCATTTTATTGGTATATTTTAGATGTACATTTACTCATGTTTGTATGATTTATTTCACTTGAAGTATGGTCTCAAGGTGCATTCATTTATTTAGAAATGACTCGAGTTCACCCTTCTTTATGGCAGGTAGTATTCCACTGTATAAAAAAACCACATCTTCTTTATCCATTCATCATCGGTGGGCATTTGGGCTGTTTCCAAGATTTAGCTATTACAAACGGTGCTACTGTAAACATGGGTGTGCATATATCACTGTGGTGTGACGCTTTTAATTCTTTCAGGAAGATAACAAGGAAGAGAATGAGTCAAGTGTGACTCTAGTTGTAGTTTCTGAGGAATCTCCCCACTGATTTCCACAGTGGTTGCACCAGTCTACACTCCCCCCAACAGTGGAGAAGGGCTCCCTTTCCTCCACAGCCCCATAAGCATTTGGTATTGGTTGATTTTTTGATAGTAGCTATTCTTTCTTCAATGAGATGAAATCTCGGCATTGTTTTAATTTACATCTCTTGAATGACAAGTGATGTTGAACATTTTTTCATATGTTTATTTGCTATTTGCTCTTCTTCATCTGGGAGCAGACAGTGTTATACAAATAGCCCCCATCCTAACCCTGATCCTTGTATTCTTAGAAAGGGGAAGGGTAGACAACATATGTATAGTCGAGAAAGTCAGGTAGTGAGGTGAGGGGAGAAAGTGAAATTGGGTAGTTACTGGGGAGGGAGGCCAGTTTTACACGGGCAATGGGAGATGGCTGTTCTCTTTAAGTGATGTCTGTGCCCCTCTGCAGGTGAGGGTGGTATGAGTGGGACAGTGCTTCCACGCAGAGGGATAGCTCTCTATTTCCTGGAATGGGAGCAAACTTGGTTTATGCAAAGGAAAGAAGGACATAAAGGCAGGTGCAGGAGAGTGAAAGAGACACCAGGAGTAATTTGGAGAGTCAAGGCTTTCGTAGGCCTAGTGGACTTTGACAAAGAACACTGTGGGCTCTAATTGTAACAGGAAGCCACAGGAGGATTATAGGAAGGGGAGCCTGCCCTTCAAAGAAAACTTAAACTGGCTGTACATTCAAGATGTATGTCCAGTAGAAAGAGACTACGGAATGACTCAGTCTTCTTTAAATGCTATCTTGTTTCCTCATTTCTCCCCATGCCAGTATATTAAAGTATTTAAACCAGTAATGTGTAGTGAAAAAGTCATAGTAACTTGTAACCTGGAAATGTGATTCAAAAGTCTAAGAAACTGAGGAAAGTGTTCCTAAGGAATACACACAGAAAAAGAGGTTTAATACAGTATACGAAATGCCACATATCAGTTACAGTTACTAAAGGATAGATTGAGGATTCAACAGTTAGAGGAAGATTGAAAATTGATGGAGAGGCAGGTCCAGAGTGTAGATCATCAGAGGCTACGACCTAGAAGCTGGGCGGGAGTGAGCACCGAGCTGCAGCGTCCAGGGACTCTGCTTCCTGCTGCGTGCCCTCTGATGAGGCCGGCCAGCTCCAGGCAGTGGACAGTGTGGACACTGACAAAATCTGCAGTTTGCATGGTAATTATGAATGTAGAGTAGTTGTATTGTAGCCCATAAAACTAATATAATGTATAGCAAAGGGATGATGGAAAGGGTTGGTAATTGCAGTAGACTTCAAATAAATGGGCACCCAGCACTTGGCCCAGAAAATGTGGACATCTTCTATTTGAATGAGGTATAATGAAATCAGTATCTCTTCCTAAATATGCTTTTTTTCACAGTTTGTTGATCACTGTCTTTTCTACTATCTTGATAAGAAAAATTATTTCTTGACTGTTTTCAGTTGCACAATTTTAATACTTTTAGCTTTCAGTAATGCTCGTCATTTATTCCAAGTCACACGTGTTTCTTCACAGTTTTGATATATCTGCAATTGAGATGGATGTTTCAACTGATAATATCTTAGGGGAAAAAGCATTATTAGATATCAATAATGTTTTGTGGATTTATTTTCCCAACAGATGTTTACATGAAGACTAGTTTTAAATATTTTAAATTATATTTTCCTATATCAGCCCATTATGCTGTCAAATTCGTTTCATTTTAAATTATAAAATTGGGAATCTTCCAATAGGATTTTAATCATAATCCCTAATTGCAATTTGAAATATTTGTGTAGGTTTCTAAAAATTTTTAAGGGGTTTACATAGGTGCATAGTGATCAAAGTTTTTGTTTTCTTGACATCTATTTGAATGTTAGCGAGAGAGAGAGAGAGAGCACGCACACACATCTGCATGTTTATGGACACCAATGTCTTGCTTTATGGCTGGCGGTTTCACATTTGTGATAGTGAAAACAGACTAGTGTGATTTAATCAGTGTCTCCTTTGGCTCTTAAAAGTAGCTAATGGAGAATGTAGTAATAGCACCGTTTTTTGGGTTAGTTTAATGTCTAATAATATAAATGTCCATTGTATAAAATAGCAATATATGGTGTTTACCATTGCAGAAAATGCAAATTAGATAGAAAAGTGTGCTACGCTACAGACAAAACTAATACTTTCTGAAAACTGTGCAAATTGACAGTGTTCAGGCTCTAGTGGATACAGAGCCTGCTGTACATTGCCTGCTGTACATAAAGTGACATGAACTCACCAGTGTGAAAATTCCACTTTTAACTATGAGGGAGCAGTCAAACTGTGTAATTATGTATTTGCAGATTACAGGCACAGTAATGTTCCTCATGCACATCAGCAGCATTTTTTTTTAAATTTTTTTTTTTAACCAATTTTTTTTTTTACCAAGAACATGTATTGGTACATTGTATACATAATGATCATATTCGATGTGGTTATTTTGTACCTGTACATGATATATCTTGGCTTTCCCCCCTTCCCCACCCCTCCCTTCCATTCCCCCACCCTTCCCTATTTGCAGCAGGTATATTTACATTTTTCCATTTTTTCCCTTTCTCTTTTCTTTTCTTTTTCCCTTCCTTCTTTCCCCCTTTCTCCCTATCTAGTTCTCCTCTCTTTTGAATATTATCTTTTTTTTTAACATAATATCTATTATACCTCTTTGTCCTTATTTACACT
>QZML01000630.1:52908-63439 GCA_016801275.1 Hystrix brachyura | reverse complement strand
ACAAAGAGGTGTAATAGATATTATATAAAAGGAAGATAATATACAAAGGAGAGGAGCACTAGAAAGAGAGAAGGGGGAAAAGCAGGATAGGAACAAAGGAAAGTGGAAAAAAGGAAAGAAAGGGGAAAGGGAAATCATGGAGAAATGTGAATAAACCTGCTGTAAATAGGGAGTGAGGGAACAGAGGGGAGGGGTGGGGAAAGAGGGGGGAGAACCAAGATGCATCATGTACAGGTACAAAATAAATGTGATGAATGTGATCATTATATGTACAATGTACCAATACATGTTCTTGGTTTAAAATAAAATTAAAAAATAAAAATAAAAAAATAAAAAGGGGGGTCCTTTTACATAAGACTAGTTTTAATGAACATGAGGAAGGGTTTAACCATGAAGAAACTTTCAGTAAGTTTCTCATGATCTGGCTATATTATTAGAGCGGATCATTCAAATTCATGTTAAACCTTGAAGACTCAAACTATGTGTATGTAAGATTCTAATCATATTACTAGGAAAGGGCAAAAGACAGTCTTTCAGTAGATGTATTTGTAAAATGTTGAGTTAAACGGTAGTCACTAGCTGGGTGTGGTGGTGCATGCCTGTAATTTCAGCACTCAGGAGGCTGAAGCAGGAGGGTCACCATGAGTCCGAGGCCAACCTGGGCTGCACGGTGAGTTTAAGGCCAGCATAGACTGCATAGTGAGACCCTGTCTCAAATAAGGAAAAAAAAGTAGTTATTAACAGACTGATTATTTTTAATATATAGTTGTACATTTTGATTTTGTAAGGGCCAGGGATATATGATACAGTATATTGTGATTTGACCATTGAACTCCCTTTTAAAAAAGTTGAATAATTTTTAATATGTGGTTAAAGAAATATTGCATAATTAATATTCTGTCTGGATCTCAGTACAGTTTCCTACAAGATTGGATAAGCAGCTTGCTTACTGAGGAGGGTCATAGCTGTACCCCCATGTGGTGACTTTTTTAAAATCCCATATCATGGTGAAGTATATATTATAAAAGCTTAAGAATCTGTTTTATAGTCCTTACTAAATAGAAAATTGTCCCAGCTTAGTTCCAAGGTGGATTGCTGGCTAGACGGAAGAGCTGAAAATGTATGTAGCACTGAAAATTGAGAGAAAGTTAAAAAAAAAATCCCTTTCTATCCAGGAAGTGTTTGCTGACTAGTACATTGAATTTTTAAGCAGTCTTAAATCTGCCATCGTGAATATCCCCCACATAGCATAGTTAACAAAATGAGTTCACTTGTTGAAGGCAGCTTGAGTTAACCACGTGGCTGGTTATCTAATAAATGTGGGCTGTTTTAAAATATTTGTTACGGTGAAGTGGCATCTGACAATATATTAGTGATATCAGGGCAGAGCTTGCTACTCAAAACTGTTTCTGAAATGTGCTGGTAATATCAGCACAGAAGGGCTTGCTTTTTTATTTCTATTAGGTAAGTAGGATGAGGGTGGCCATATACTCATCTAAAAATGTGTTGGACTCATCCAAAAGTTGCATTAGATTATTAAGTACAAGGTTAGAAAAATAAGTCTAAGACATGGCCTATTTTATTCCGTATGTATGGAGAGATTTTACAGTTTTACAGTTCTCCAGTAGAATTCTTATATGGTTTACTTTATTTCTTTTCTATTACTTACTAAAAACATTTCCCAACATTGTTAAATATGGTTAAAGGTGTTGTGTAGCTATTTTGAAAACCAACTACTTTTTTACTAAATCATCACATCTTTTTCTTTTCCACTTGTTATGGTTTGTGCCTAAACATCCCCCCAAAGCCTCGTGTAGGCACAGATGGGGCTCTTTCAGAGGTGACTGAATCTACAGTGTGTGATGCTGGAATTAAGAGTGTGTGATTACTAAATCAATCCACTGATTGGCTTGGCACCGCCCTGATCCTGGCAGCCCGCACAAGATGTAAGTGGCAGAAAGAAGCTGCTTAGGTCCCTTTTTGCTTGCCTTGCTTACTTTGCTGCCTTCTGCCTGTCTGCCACATCTCCTTGCTTTGAAGCCAGCCGATTGTGGATTGAAACCTTTACAAACTATGAGCTAAGTCAACCTTTCCCCCTTCAACTCTGGGCGTCAGATAGTTTACCTCAGCGATGAGGGAAAAGTAACTAAGACGCAACTGTAGGCGTAGCTCCAGAATCACACTTTTCTGACCATTCAAGGACAAGCACAGTTTTCCCGAGCAAATCTGAAGCATACAATATGATGCCACTTTTCCCCAAAGATAAGGCTGAAAACAACTCCTATTTTATGTTGTATATTACAGACAGTGTTTAGAAGAATTCATACATTGGTTTCAATTTTCCACTTTCCATATAGTATTCACTTTACTTTTACTGTGTGATTATACATTTCCTTTTTTTTTTTCTTTTTGTGCTGGCGATTGAACCCAGGGCCTTGAGCTTGCTAGGCAAGTGTTCTACTACTGAGCTAAAAACCCCAACCCCTACATTTCCTTTTAAAGTCACTGTAAAATTGAGATCATGTGGACTTTATGTTTACACAGTTGCCACCTCTTTATCAGTACCATAAACCACATGATTAACAAGTGGTCATGGATTTATACTTTTTTTCATACTATTTTGTGCCTTTCTTCATGTTTCATGGAACAGATTTTCAACAGACATGATAGGACTTAAGTTACAGTTAGATTATCATGTCAACAAATTTTTTACATACATATACACACATGATATAGTAGATATAGATAGATATAGATATAATATAGATATAGATAAAGATGATATAGATATGGGGGGGAGAGAGAGAACATTCAGTCATCACTTTGATCTCATTCCTCACAGCATTGTAACCAGGTGAATCTACCTCACAACCAGAAACTGGTTCTTAGAGCTGCCTGCTCTTACATGCTGCTACTGAAGCTGAGTGTTAATGTAGAATTGGAAAATACTGTTTACTTACTCAAGAAAGTCTGGTTGGTGGTTCATATTTACTGTAAGTTAATTTTTTCTATTAGTGAAATTTCTCACCTGGTCCAGTTTGTTTTATAGTTTTCTTTTGTATAAGGTGGAATCGTTCATCTTTTACATTAAAAAATGGTGTAACAAAGTGTTTTACTTTCTGTAACTCATCTTGGCAGATGATTTATTTTTATTTTTATTTATTTATTTTTTTGGGGCTGGGGATCAAACTCAGGCCCTCGGGCTTCCTGGGCAGGCACTGTACCACTGAGCTAAATCTCCAGCCCCTATTTATTTTTAAAATAGAATTTTATTTCATTTTGTATATTGGTAATCCATCTGATAACTACTAGTCACTTTCACTGTTCTGTGGCACTCTGATCACTGTGTGTGATCAGAGGAAGAGCAACCACTTCAACCACGTAAGCAAATAGTTGGAAAGACAAGAATCCAAGAGTCTCGACAACATGATGAGGACTCAGCACTGTTACCATGGACTTCCTTTTTCTGCATTCGTAAATCTTTTGTATTTTCATACAATGTACTAAATTTGCTCAGGAAAGTCTTTGGCTTAGTAATGTCCATTTTTAAGGGCTTCTGATATTTAAATTCTGTTACAGTAATATGGGTATAGTGTAAAGATCTACCTGATGTCTTTTGCCTTAATTTTTTTAGTCTTTTTGAAAATCAAAGTAAACCAACACATCAGTTTTTTTTCTGTCATAACAGGTTGTGGTGGACCTAATATGGTCAACTTGAGCCAGAACGCCCAGCTGGACTGAGCTGGTGTGATGCTGGGCGTATGAGATCCACCTGAGGGTTGTTGCTGATGCAACATAAGGCAGAGTGAGAGCTGAAGCTAGTTGGCGGCTGTTTCCCAGGAGAAGCTCTGCTGCGGCTGGTTCTTCTGGAGGGGGCTCAGCTGTCCTCATCGAGGAAGGAGCTCGGGGACTTGCTGTCGTCGAGGATGGCTGCTGTTGCTTCGGAGGAGCTCTGGTTGTCATCTCTGCTGCGAGCATCATATCCTGGTTCCAGGGAAGATCTTTTCAGCCATCATGTGCAGACATGGACGTATGTGGGACAGTGCTGTGGGCTCCCAGCACTCAATTGGATCTTTTGGGTCTCCAGTGCCTAGATGGACATTTGGCACCTTCTGCATTTTCCTTCTGGGTGAATATTGTAATCTGTAAATGTCCTCCATTAAATCTGCTCTCTTAAGACCATTGGCTCTAAAACCTAACACACACACAGGTGAATGTTTAGCTTCCTCTTTCCACCATGACCTCACCCCGCCCCAAATTTCTTGATATTTATCACATTTTTTAAATTAAATCACTAGTTGGCATTTACATTATGACTGTTGTACACTGATGGGCCATGTAATAGTCTCACTACAATGGCTCTTTGTATAACTTAATCCTTTCTTTTAAGTATTTCTGAACTCTAAGTAGTTCCGCACTTCTCGTGGATGATAAGCAACATTAGCTGACAAAGCCAAGTGAGCACAGTAACCCTCACTTGTCTTCTGTTTTCACATTCTTCTTTTTCTGTGTGTGGAATTAACTTCCTCTTTTCACTTGGAATATTTTCTCACAGCTGTTTGCCTTGGATGTTGTAACATTTGTCAAATGCTTATCAAGATATTTTCCATATCTAAGAACATGTCTGTTTCCATTTTCTCCTGGAGGCAGCCCTCCTGTATCTTTGTCCTCCTACCTTTGTGAGCTGGCTTTTCCTTGGGCCTGTTGCCTGGCTCTTTCTCTGGGCTATCTCGTGGAAGTTGTCTGGGTTCTCACAGAACTGCTCTCTTGGGTGGGTCCTGTGTGTCCTAGATTCTTTCGTTTCCTCTGTCTTGCTGCACTCCCTTGTTTTACTAAAAAGCTTATTTTCCTAGAAAGGGCACATGGATGATTTTAGAGATCCAGGCTGTTAGGAAACCCCTCCTATCTGATAAAGCAGACTTTTAGGTTGAAGTTAATTTTCACAAAGCTGTTATTTCTAGTGTTGCTCTTTGTTGCTATCATAGTATGTGATGTAAAGAACAAGTTCTAGTCATTCTCCCCATCTCTTCTCTCTCTTCTCTTACTCTGTATCTCTAGGATGCTCAAAGAATACAATACTGTTTGTTATTGACTTTTTCAACTTATTGGGGTGGCCATTAAATCCGCAGACTGCTCCCTCCTCTTTAATTTAATACTTGATATTTTCTCTAGTTTTTACTTACAGTCTGGTCATTTAAATATTGTGCCAGTCAGACCAGTATTTCTTCACTAATGTCAAATTTCCACCCTCTCCCATTTTGTAGTTTATCCTTTTATTCTGATTTTTAACAGATTCCTTGACTTTGTGCTTTCAATCTTGTATTGAAATTTTTTAAAGTTGTAATTTACTCCTGAATATCTGGTACTCTCATGAGTTCCTTGTCCCTGTTGCATCGGCTTCTATAGTTGGAGGCTTCCCTGAAATGTGTGGCTGTCCCTGGGATGGTGTGTTTGGAAATACCATATGTGAGCTAGACTTTTTCTTAACTTATGGTCATCCCTGCAATGATTTGGTAGCCAAGCTAGCTTTGCATTTGTGGGACCCTAATATATTAGCTGGGGGTCCAGTCTCTGGGACAGTTTGATTTCTTCAGAGAAGGAGCTCCTGGCCTTCTGCCTGGGGAGTACAATCAAGGCAGCTTGTTTTCCGGACATTGGGAAGGGAGGTGGATTTCCTTGCAGTGTACAATTTTCCCCATAATTTTTTAGATTTCAGTCATTATACAGGTTTAGTATGTCTGAGGAATAACATCTCTATTCCTTAGAGATGGAGGACAGGTTCCCTCTGGGTTCTAATCACAGCTGTTTCCTGTGGTTCGTCTTGGCATCTGCTTCACGTTTTACTCCAAGGTGCCATGTGCCTCTGAGTTGTGAACCTGTTGTGGGTTCTGCCAGACACACTGGCTGGCTGGTTTCTGTCCCAGTTCCCTTCCATAGACACCAGAGTTGTGCTTCTACAGATCTGCCATGTGAGTTATGGAATCATAGAATTATGTCCATTCTGTCTCCTGGTCTTGTGTGTAATTTCTATTTTATCCCTTTATTTCTAGTACTATTTCAGGAGCAAGATGAGCTACACATGTTGACAGGCAGTCCACCATGTTCAAATTCATTAAAACTTGTATTTAAAAGTTTAAATTCAATATATTCAATGATATTAATCCAGACCTTAAAATATAATACCTCAAATCACATACTAAGGCCTTCTTTAAGAATTCCATTCAGCCATGAATCTTGCTATATTGTCCTATAATTGTACAACATAAATGGAACAGTTTTCATGAATGCACGAAGTCTGAGAAAATTTAATTAAAAGTTATTAGTCTTTTAAAAACTTTTTTCAAAACTTGTAGAAAAAGGAGAGAAAAGTGAATATCAGTTTTGTCTTTTAATCACTTAAAATAAGAGGTAGTGCAAGAGGTGGAGCAGGGAGGGTCAATGTATCACATCCTCCAGGGATAATCACCCACAGTCAGGAAAGTAATTGCCAGAGAAGAATGAAAGTGAATATAATATACACAGAAACCACAAGTCAACTGACAGAAAAGAAGAAAATAGGACCTATAGTTACAGAAAAAAATAGCTCAACGACCCAGCAAAGAGGGGAGAGGCTGTGGTGGGAAGCAGCATGGCCCAATCACAGCCCAAGCACAACCCAGTACCAGAGTCCATGGAGAACAGAGAGACTGTGTGCTATGGATGGTGGAGACCCGAACAGATCATGGAGATGGGCGAGATGGTGCGGCACACGTGGCAAAGACTGGAGAGTCTGGAGATCAGTTGGAACATGCAGCTTTTCTGGAGGAGATGGTGGGACCCCTGAGGGGAAGACCATCAAATCCAAGGAAAGAGCATGTGGCTCAGCTGCCAACTAAGAGACAGCATAAAGAACATTTTCTACACACAGAGAAGTGGAACATTCAGAAAGCAACAATTTTATGGAGTGAGAGAAAACAACATGAGCTGGAGCCATGGTACCCACCAGTGACCTGGAGTCCATGGTAGGTGAGTGAAGGCAGAGCGGCACTCTAGGATAGAGACCCATTGACCAGAAGAGGGCAGGGATCGCCACTGTGTTTAGGAAAGGGCTCCAGGCTTGAACTTCAGCAGCAGAACAGCGGGGCAATTGCTTTCCCAAACCTCTAGAGCAAAAGGAGGGAAGGGCAGCCTGGTCATAGTATATGGTGGTAAGAAAACAGAGGGCTGCAGAGAACTCAGACTCTGTACTGTGATGGTCAATAACCAGTCCGAGCCCTGCATATAAAGGACTGGAAACTAACTTTGATGACTTGCCCTTATGCTTAACAGCCCTCCACACTCAGCGCAGTGCTGGGCACAGTCTGCACCAGGCTTCCAGTGCAAAGACAAACCCAGCGTGGAGTTCTGCTCTTTACAAAGTTCTGCTCCTTACAAAGAGCCACAAACTCAAAACAAAGTGTTATTTTTTATCTTTTTTTTTAGCTTTTGCTTTGTTTTGTTTTTCTTCTCTCTTCTTTTTTCCTTTTTCTTCACTTTAGCTTTTTTAATATCTTTTTTCTTTTTCTCTCTGCTACTCTTGACAGTATTATCTTCTTAGTTTTTAATCCATATTATACTTTTTTTTTATCTTAACTGTTTAAAGTTCTTATTTGTTAGTTTTTACTTATTGCTGTATTTCTCCTCCTGTACAATACTCCCCACACACTCTCCACGTTTTTATCATGTTATATAACACTATTCCTATTACTCTCATTTATGAACGTGCCTATGTACCTATGCTGAGCTCATATATATGTATATCCTTCTTTCTTTACATCTAATATAGTTTATAAAGGGTAAGGGAACCCTCCCATGCACATTCATACCCCAATCTACTTTTACCCACAACCCCTCACCTGACCTCTTTCCCCTCAGTTTCTTGGTGGTTGTCATTTTGTTTTCATTTGTTTTTTCTTTCCCACTCTCAATTTAACCTTTCTTCATCCTTCGCCTCTTATATGTACTCTCTGAAGTGATTCCCTCCCACCTAAATTAAGCACAGAATTTCCCCTGATCCCCATTTCTCAATACCAATTTTGTATACAGTCTTCACTGATAATTTTGTATATAGTCTTCACTGATCCTCCTTCCCAAATATACAACACCAAATCCTTCATATAAATAGAACCCTTTGCCTCTCTGCTATTTCTTTATTCCCACACTGTAGAACACAGGACTTAGAGATAAGAAGAGAAAAAATAATTTTTTTCATTCTTATTATTCTTTCTCTTTATAGCTCTATTTCTTTTATCCTTACCATGTTGGGTTTACCTAGACCTCTACCCCCCTGGGCATCAGAAGGTAGATTCTTTAAAAGCACTGTTGACTATTTAGTCAAAGAAATGATTTGGCAAGCATGTATGCAATGAGGTATTCAAATATCTCATTGGTGTTCCCAGTAGACATTTTATTGGTTTAAATTTGTGCCTGTTTTGTTGAATTATTTAGTATTTTATTGTTTCAAATGCTGTTATCATTGTAGAATCATGCTTCCATTGGTTCAGATTCAGCAGTTGATTAGGTTCTCTCCCTCATCTACAGAATAGACAAAGGGAAGGAAGAGTTACTGCAAGGACTACTATATAGAAATGGTGCAAGATTCAAACTGGAAGGACTGTTTTAAAGTGAAGTATCCTAGTAGCAAAATCTAGAGACAGGATGAAATCACTTAAAGTAAACAACTGAAGCAGCAAATACAAGAATTGGACATACAAAGCTGGAAACACACAGAAAAGCAACAAACTACTAAAAAGCTTCATATAACCATGAACTCCCCTCACCTCTCCAGTCCTCATCCAGTAGTATTCCCCTCGAAAAAAAAAGAAGAAAATCTGAAAAAAAGATATATCATATAAACAAACACAGCTTCAAACAAGAAAATGGGGGAAACAAAGGAATAGAAGATTTCCAAATCTCAACTCTCCCAAAGCAGAGCAAGATGACAGAAAAGGAGAAGAAAACAAATATCAGATAGCAGAAATCTATGAAATGTTCATAGAAGAAAAGAAAAACAGAAGAATTTAAAGAGGAAATGAACCAAAAATTATAGCAATGACACTCAATATGCCCATGGTAAATTTCAGGGAAATAGGCAGAAAACTGGATGAATTAACCAAGACAGTTCAAAACTTGAATGACAGATTCAACAGACATGGAAACCTCAAACAGATACCAGAAAGAATTTCCTGAAATAAAAGGCACTTTAGAACTCATACATGCAAGAAATGATCAGTGTGAAGATAGGGTCTCTGATATTAAGGACAAAATAGTGGATTATGATAAACAGCTCAAAGACGCCAAAAAGAAAATAAAAGAATGAGAGAAAACCATCCAGGAGCTTCTAGATGACATAAAAAAAGCTAATATAAGGCTAATAGGTTAAAAAAAAAACTTGAAGACTACACAGATTCATCAACATGCTTATAAAAATTATCAAAGAAAACTTCCCAAATATGAAGAAAGTCCTTAAAATGCAAGCAAGTGATGCATATAGGATGCCAAATAACTTCAATAAAAGGAGATGTTCACCAAGGCATATTCTGATCAAATTCACAGATTGTCAGCAAAAAAATAGAATTTTAAAGGCAGTCAGAGGGAATCCAACATGGTTGACTAAAGGAGGAGCTATGTCAGATTTGCTCCATGAAAATTCATCAAAAACCCAGGTAAAAGAAAATCCTGAGGGACAGATAATCTTATTCCAAGAACAACGTGGGATAAGACCTACAGATAAGGAGAGATACAGATGTGGGACGCTATAGAACTGTGGAATAGCTCTCCGTGCTACCAGCAGAACTGTGCCTGCCCCACTCTACAGCTGGTGGGAGGGAGCTGAACACCAATGTGTCTGGCTGCCAGCCAGGAAAGGTCCGAGTGCCTGCGCTGCTGGCCCAGCTGCGTGAATGCCCATGCCGCCAGCCCTGGCGGCCGCCAGCCCCGGGGAACTCAAGTGCCCCTGCTGTGGGGCACCGCTGCCAGTCACCAGCCAAGAGGGGTGCATGAACACCCACACCCCTATGCCACCAGCCACTGGAGGCTAGGAGCCCTCGCCACTAGCACTGGGGTGCACCAACACCCGTGCCCCTACCTGGCCAGCTCTAGGGGGACCGAGCGCCCACGTGGTGCCGCCAGCCGTGGGAGGCTGGGTGATCTTGCTGCAGGCTGCTTGCCAGGTTCACAAGCACACTATGCTGGCCCGCAGAACTGCTGTGGAGTTGGGGTGGCGCATGGGCCAATGGGGGTATTCAGCCTGCTCTGCTGAGCCAAACAGGAGAGTTTGGAGACAAGATCCTGAGCGGCTGCCCCCATTTCCTTCTTTTTCTTTTTTTCTTTCCTCCTCACCACAAATAAAGGACCCAGTAGCCTAGCAATTACACCACCACACAGATGACCAGGAAGTTGCTCTCTCCCCTAAGGAGCCACTAGGATTTTCTTTTCGTTTTCTTTTTCTTTCTTTCTTTCCTTGTTTTTTTTTTTTTTTTTTTTTTTTTTTCTTTCCCCATAATATTATTTT
>QZML01000630.1:28765-41952 GCA_016801275.1 Hystrix brachyura | reverse complement strand
GTTGCTGGTTTCTCACAAAGCCCCTTCCCCCGTCTCTATGCCAGAATCTCCCGCTGAAACAATGGCCCCTCCCCCTGACTAGAGTCCCCAATTAGGTCCGTGGCGCCAATTTACCTAGGGGCGTTACCCACCACCCAATCACCCCGTGCAGAAAGGACCAATCCTAAATGCACACTTTCAAGCCTCCAACGTCACGAAGGGGGGGGCGGCTAAGGGATAAAAGGCCACTCTCACTCGAGTGAGGCGGGGGAAGCTGTAACACCTTAATAAAGCTTTCTCCCATGGCGAGCGTCTTCAGCCTTTTCCCTTCCCCCTTCCCGCCGCGTAAACCTAACATGAATGACATGTCCTTCTTTTACAGACATTAAGTTCATCCATCTTAGTCATGGCTGCAAGTAAAAGCAAGTAATATACTACTGGGAAAACAATACAATGATATTTCTAGGCATTTTTCCTCTGTCTTATTAAACTTTCAATAATTTGGAGACAATTATTCCCATGAGTCTTTTTTAAAATTCATTTCTCCTTTCTGTAATTTATGGGAAATCATGCACCTTACTGAATTCTAATAAGAAACAGGTTTCTGAATCCTGAAATACCATGTACAAAATTATGCCCTATAATTTCATATATATCACCACTCTGGGTTTACCAAGTGTATACAGACCTTAGTATCAGTTAATATTAACTGAAATGTACATATATCATTATCTAATGACAACTTTCAGGCATAAGAGAACTGTAGTATTATTTTTTGTGAGTGCTAATTCATGACTTTATATATATCTTTTGTGTAGAAAAGGAAATTATTGAAATGAAGATAATTTCAAGAATTGGTACTGTAGTAACCAACAGGGAACTGCACCTATTGTGCAAAACATCTGTTTTATCTGCCTAAAACTCATTTATCCAAAATACTATTGTTTCTGGTTTAGAGTTCAGTTTTTCAGACTGTCTCTATCACATGGTCATTTTGCACTAAGATTTTAGCTTTTCTGACTCATGTAAGCAGATGTGGACTGGAGTGAGTTAATACCGTTACAATAATACCTCGATTCACAAATGCTCCTGTTTGCAAAAAATTCAGTTCACAAACAAAAGTGTTCGGCATAATTTTGCTTCCATTCACAAAGTGCACATCGAGTGACAAACACAACCGTGGCCATCTTCCCCACACAAACACAGATGTAACCATCATCCCCAAAATTGTAAAGCAAATTAAGTTCATAAACTGAGGTACCACTGTACTTGCTTCTTACTCTGGAACAATTATGTTGGGAATTCTACCATTTTCAAAGCAGATTTGTCTATTTTACACATTTAGACTGTATCAGTGGGGAGATATGCTCTAGAACTTTGATCTTAGTGTATTTTTTTCTTAGTGTATTTTCACATTTGACACCTAAAAGAAAAAAATCAAATGTATTTTGCTTGTGGTATTGTTAATGCTGTTAATATTTCAGCTGTCCTGGGATTTTGAAATCCTCTTACAATTGGGCTGTGGGTATAGCTCAGTTTGAAGGACCAGGATTCAAGTCCAGGACCCCTGGAAAGAACAAAAGAGGAAAAAAAGTTAAAGTGGAAAGAGCTTTAGAAACGATTGTCAATGCTGATCTGCCACTCTAACTACATTTTACATGATAATGTCTTTTATCTACTTCTACATTGCTGTTTTAAAGACAGATTTCTTGAAACCTCCTAAAATGTGTTACAGAGGAATGTGGTAGAAAACAGAAGCAGAACAACTCGTTTGCAGTCTGTACATTTTCTGGTGTTCTTGGGGAAAGCGAATGGCTGTTGATGGTGCTGGGGGAAGGAAAAGAAGGTCACTTGAGTTCAAGAGTTGTCCAGCAGGCACAGGCAGGAATCTCCAGCAGCAGAGCTGCCAAATAAAATCACACCCTGTGAAAAGTACAAGGCAAAACGATGAAAGGGAAGCACGCGCCATAACTCCAACATAATCACATGCTGTTTAGATAGCTTGGATTCTCAATAACAAATGTAAACACTGTCCATTTTCTAAAGTGACCCCATTAAATCCCCATTAAATAAAAGAGTAAAAAAAAAAAAAAAGAAAATCCCCACTAGTCTATGCATGTATTTTACTACCTTTCTTTAAATTGCTTAAAATCAAACAAGCCCTAGGAATTCAGAATTTCAGCTCTCAAAAGTGGGATTCACCCTCATACGTGTGGTTTTGTTTTTAAATTGTCTGATTGAAAGTGGTGACTGCTGTAGAAAAACTGGAATACAATGGACAGAACACCGACCTGGGAGTTTGAGTCCTATGAACAATCTTACTAGGAAACGCACCTGCTCAGGCTCACATTCTTCCTCTGATAATGTGAGGTAGGAGACCAGGGCGTGGCAATAGCTGGTTTAGGAAGTAGGTGTGACCTGCTCACTGTAATAGCCCAGATATATGGGGGATCAACAATTTCCACAGCCCTGCACATGAACTTCTCCCAAGAATTCCAGAAGATTTTCTACAGGATGCTTAGGCCTGGTCAGCCGGAGGCATGGGATCCAAGCACAGCCTCTCAAGACCCGGATGTACAAGTTCTTGCAGGTTTCCTCTAGATTTGGACAGCATCAAAGAACATGTCAATGCCAGGAACTTTTGCTATCATACATTAACATGACAGGCCACACTGCGTTATGTACTTTTATTTTCGCTTTTACCTTCTTTTTCTCTTTGTTCGGCTCGAGCTTACTCTGCAGAGCCAGTTTCTCTCCCAGTCTTCATTTCTGCTTTTTAAAATAAACTTTACCACTGCTTTTTGCTCATTTCATCCAATTCTTTGTCTGAGGTGAGAAGAACCTGGAATCCAACTCCAGAGGTAAGCAATCTGGAATCAGGTAAGGTTTGGCTGGCGAGCCACTTTTTAGAAGCAAGCTACCCAGTAATAAACCCAGGCAGCAGGAGACCCGTCTTACGCTGCTCTGAGACTACAAGGGTTGACTAGAGGCGACTCAGGAGACAGAAAGCACAGGGCTGACGGATGTGTAGACACCCTGGGAGGACACAGAACAGAGAGAAGAAGGGATTTCGGGGTGTGGTGCAAGGATTGCAGACAGAGGTCCATGGCAGAGGCCAGGGACGCACCCTCCATGGCACACCTCATCCCCAACCTACCCTCCTCGACCGGCCTGACCGTCTCTCCTCGAAGTCCCCCGCCTCTTCCCTCGGCCCACGCGCCCCTGCCTCGCTCCTAGGCGGCGTCCCTGTCCCTGCCCTCCGTCTGGACTCGTCCTACCGCAGACACCCAGCCGGGCCTCCAAGGTCGCTGGTCTCAGTCGGAGGCTTGGCGCTCAAGCTCCTGTCCCACTCGAGCCTCTGCCCAGCCCGAGGACCCTGTGCCGCACAGCCAGCACCGGTCTGGTGCCGCCCAGCTGGTGCCTTCGCCCTGCAGGGACCGTGACTCTTGCCTCTGCAAAGCAAAGGCTTGGGACTCACAAGGGCCTAAGGCAGGCTGGAGACAGCGCGCATGCGTGGAGGCGAATGGGTGGAGCACATGCGCTCTGAAGTCTGCGGCCCAGGTATGACTCTGCTCCCTGGAAGATCACCTGGACTCTATTCCCCAAACTCTAGGGGATACCAGATTTAGGGAGCAGCATAAAGAGCTCCACCTCCTCTAGCAGAAGGAAGGCGCTAGCCTGTGCACAAAGGCTGTGTGGAGCCTGCACTGGTCTGCATTTGTCTCTAGTCCCTTGCAATCTAAAAATGGGCTTCAGAACTGCATCCCAGAGTCCGAATCCTTTCCATGTCCTGGGCCCCACGTAGGATCCAGAACTGAGAGAGAGAAAGGTGAGTGTATCATATTCCATTACCTGAAATGCCAGCAGACATTTCCCTCAATACTAGGGTGTCAGTGCTTTAGAAGGATGGAAAAGGGTAGGAAATCACACTATTTCTAGATCACAAAACCAATGCATACACAAAGAATCAGACGACACAGACTGAAGAAGGAAGAAACAAGGTGCCTGTGGTCTGATCAAACCAAGACTGGCCTTAGATAAAACTGTCAATTTTAGAAAATGATACCATAAGGACAATGACTGATCACTTTACTTTTGAAGCTGAAATAATAGAGCCGTGGTCTTGCCCTAATGTTTCTTAAGAAGTGGTGTGTGGGGGCAGGATTAGTAACGCCATTACCTGCCAACTCAGAAAATACTTGGCACAGATGCAGATAATGAAGAGAACAGTTTCATTATGCGATAAACAACAAGCCAGATTCTGGTACCCATCACATGCAAACGACTGAGACAGCCAGAATAGAGAAGCCTCACCTGTCTGCAGCTGCCCGCATCTGCCCCACCCTGCACCCGGTTTCAGGCTACAGGGCAGCACATCCTGGGTGAAAGCTCCCGACCGCCATCAGCTCTGCATTCTCAGATGCCTCCCAGAAACCAGCTGGTCATCAAGGTGATCTTCAGTGCCGGTTCACTACCTTTATCCAGCAGAAAAGCAGAACCATGTGCCATGTGTATGACAGGCATGCAGCTCTGGCTGGGAGCATGGTACCAGGACAAAACTCCAAAGCCACAGGGAAAGAGGGACACTAATCTCCTTTGAGTTTACCATTCAGAGAGCTGATTTCGGAAAAACATTCCTAGTTTCTAGTGCTGGCAAGCAGCTTATACACATTTAAATCTCTTCTCAAGAGATTTAAATATGAATAAAAGAAAGAGGAGGGTTTTCTACGGTGGGTTTTGTTAAATAAATGCTGTTTCTAAAAAGAAGAAAAGTTCTCATCACCATTAGCAGTCAGCCATGTTTTCATCTTTTATTTATTTGCAGTGTTTGGGTTCAAACCTGGCTAGTGAGCACTCTGCCACTGAGCCACCCCCTCAACATTTCTCTTGCTTTATTTGCAGAAATTCATTCACTGTTAGTGTTTATAGCTCACATAATATTTAGTATACTCTGCCACATTCTCCCAAAAGGAACCTATTGATAAGGTCGTAACACTGCCTCTGTAACTGTAAACAATAATACTCTTAGTCCTACTGTTTTCACATAGATGAGCAAACTTGATCAAAGCATCTGAGCTGTTATTAACCTTCCTCTGTCAGAATTCCAAAACTTGTTGGGGTGTGCTTCGTGGAGGGGGCACCAAAAGGCAAATTTGAGTTAGGTCTGAGCGAGGACTAAACAATGGGGAAATGGACTTATTATAATTAGCTCTGCAGAAATGTGTTTTATTTCCCTTTAATCATCTGCTGCCCCTAACCACAGCACCAGAATCATATTCCAAAGAGAAGTAGCAGATGTAAGTACCACATTCTCTCCATACGCTCTGTAATATACGAACCGAGATAAATGAGACATCATTTATTAGGCTGAAAACTCAGCACCTATGAAAACTCATACTGAATGAGACACATCACACGTGCGCAGCCGGACAATACAAATCCATAGCTAAATCAGCTCAGAAGGAAAGGTGAAAGTGACCTTTTGCTAATGTATCTCACTTTGACAACTTACATTATACAATACTATTTTGCGTGTATTAGCCCTTTAAACAGATATCTTCTCACCAAACTCAGGTAACTTGCAAAGATTGACAGACAGAACTTTGGAAAATCTAGCACTTCTAAATCTGAATATATTTGGATAATTTCCTGTAATGCTACAAAGTCAGGGTAGGTGTGGTGGTCTACTCAGGACCCAAGGTGTCCCTGAAAGGCCCTAGTGTTAAAGGTTTGGTTCTGACCCTGTAGTGCCATTGGGTGGTGGTGGAAACATCAAGAAGTAAGGCCCACTGGAAAGGAGTAGTAGCAACTAACTGCACAATTAGGATTTTTGAGCACGTGACACATGAATACACCACTTTCCAATTCAGCATGCAGATTCTTTTCCACTCTAAGGGTCAATCCCTGTGTGACTGTGTCCTTGTCAGCTGTCTAGTGCTGAAGCCATTTGCATTTCTCAAAATCAACAAGAGCTCTGTGAGACAGGGGCTGTTGCAACCAGGCTTCCTGATTACAAAGAGGGAATATTTTGAGACCCATGTGAGCCCTGTCATTTCCACACCCCTCAAGATGTATGAGGCCAGAGCCTGCTGGGAATAGAGAGCTCCTGGCTCATGATGCACTCCCTTTCATGGGAAAAGGAAGTGACTGCAAGTTCCTTATGTTCCTAAGGAACCCAGTTCGAGCCCCAGTCCGGGGTCTGTGTACCCAGCAGCCTGGCGTAAGCCTCCTGAATTACTCTTTCAATTTTCTTTAGCTCTACTTCCTGACTGGTCACCTTCCCAGACCTTTTCTGTCTCCAGGCCCACACCTGATGATTCTGGCATTTTTTTTTTCATCCACCACCACTTCCAGGGTGCCCTCTGAGCTTAGCTGGTGACCCTGTTCTGCAACTGGATAGATGCTTGACTACTGGCCGTGAGATCTCCCAAATGCTTTATTCTCCCCTATAAAGGACAGACTCTGCCCTGTTCAAAACTTATTTTGCCCAGGCTTGGGTTATATATGCAAGATGTCTTGCTGCAGGCTGCTGCACTGAGTGGATTAAAGGCCAGCCTCCAAGGTGGATAGGATTCAAGTCCTGGGCCACACCGCACAGCACATTTTACCCGTTTCCCAAGGTGGTCTTGATTGGTATTCACAACAGACATACACAAATAATGATGGGGATGTGACCTAAGCAATGGTAAGTCCTTCAAAATTGTCATTGTGCCACTCACACAACAGTGAGAGCTAGGACAGCAGTAGGCTCATACAACCACTGACATTTATGTGGTCCGTCCCTGACCAAAATGTAACATGTGGCACATCACTGCACATTTCTTGTGTTGTGCAACCATCTCCACTACGCACCTGCAAAAAGTCTTCCTCATCCTGAGCAGAATCTACCTCCCGATGGATAAACAAATCCACAGCAAGGCTGAAACCTAGGCCAGAGGAACTCTGCCTCCATGAAAGCAGGACCCTCAGGTCCACTCTCACAGCCCCTGGGAACCAGCATTCTCCTTTCTGTTCCAATGAATGGACAGCTCTCGACTCCTGTGCCTAGAAGTCCTGTGGACTTAGACCATGTGTGTCCTCTGGTGTCTGCCTTCTTCCTCTGAGTGAGAGTTCTTTAGGGTCCCGCCTTGGTGCAGGACGTCAGAGTGCCCTCCTTTTTCAGGAGGAGTGACGGTCCACTCTCTGGGTAGATGCCATATATTTTTATAGCCATTTGTCCACGCAGGGATACTTAGTTTGATCCATTTGTGGAACCTATAGGTGTCATGGCCTGTCTGTTCTTTGGGCTGTGTCTGAAGGTTATCTGGTATGTTCATCCCTGACATGTTTCCATTAACACACACAAAATACAAACACTTCAAATTGAGAATTCCTGCCTACAGGGACATTCTGTTTCTCTTCAGGACTCTGAGAAGTTCCCCAAAATTAACCATAGGGCAATCATTTGATCAAGATATATCATTACTTCACACATACTCCAAGGAATGAAGGAGAGCATCACATAGGGATACCTGAATAACTGTTTCTTGTGATACTAATCACAAGGATCACTATCTTTGAACCAGCCCAGTGTCCATAAACAGGTGAATGTGGTATACAAACACACACACACACACACACACACACAATGGAGTATTACTGACCATGAGTGAATTTATTGACAAAATTGTATCATGTGCAGAAAAACTGTTGGAACTGGAGGTATGTTGACGGAAGTAAGAGAGACACGGACAAATATCACTTGTTCACCCTAATGTGGCAGATTTGAACAAGATGATATGAAAGTAGAAGGGAGATTATTATTCAATAAGAAGAAAGGAAGGAGGGGTAGAGGAATGGGGTAGTGAGAAAGGGCTTTTGTGGGGAGGAATATTATGAAAATACATTTGAATACTGAAACCCATTATTTCAGAAAATTAATCAGCACTAGTCATTACAGTGGACAATGTAGATATCTCAGCCCTTCCTCATATCATATTCAATGATACTGACGTTAGCCTGACTTCCATTTCTCAATGAAGTTCATTCAGATTCCCTTTCTCTGGGTGAAGAATGCAACAAGAATTCTAGTGGAAGCCAAATCCTCATTGAAGTACAGAAATAAGAAAGATGTCACAGGGATATGACCAAGGATGACATGGTAGATCTGTGGCAGGTATGAGTGCCTGGCTGAGAGGATGCTGGGAAGCAGGCTCCAGTGCTACTGGCAGATGACAGCTTCTTCCACTTGGTGTTCACGTGATCACAGAGATCTCGGAGAGAAGCTCAGCCCAGGCCTTCCTCCAGTGCACCGCACCCTTGCTGGCTCTGCCCCTCTCCTTCCCGATGTCCTCTGCTAAGTCACCGTCTCTGAACCACGAGGACAATTTCTACTTCCATCACCCAGAAACCCTAAAAAGACCATGGAAAAGGAGAGAATGAGCACTGAATGTGGATGATTGCTGCTTCTGCCCAACATGGAGTGACAGGATCCACATTTTTCTATCCCAGCTGAAAAACAAATGTGAAAATAACAATCTTGAAAAGACAGTCCGAGGACCCTAAATCTTGGAAGAGAGGCCAGGCCTGGGAGAGCTCACCTTGAGTTTCAGACAAGGAGCTTCCAAGCACTGAGCAGGATGGGACCCTGGGTTTTGTGGCAAGGTCCCTGAGCATAAGGGACAAAGTTGGGTATCAGTGCAGGCACGGCAGCTGGAGGTCACAGGGCAAAGGACAAGAGATGTCAGGTGCATAGGCTCTATGATCTGGACTCAGTGGGGCCAGTGGACAGTGCCAGGTGACACCGGGGGACCTGAAACCCAGGTGGG
Source organism: Hystrix brachyura (assembly GCA_016801275.1). Classification (NCBI taxonomy): domain Eukaryota; kingdom Metazoa; phylum Chordata; class Mammalia; order Rodentia; family Hystricidae; genus Hystrix; species Hystrix brachyura. The sequence goes on along the minus strand of QZML01000630.1, from coordinate 33,166 downwards.
TGTCCCCTTTGCCACTCCACACCAGGCAGTTTCCAAGATATCCAAACATGCCTCCCATCCTCCAGCTGTTAGAAATGCACATGCAGGAAGGTCCCCTGAAGGTGGAGATGTGGTCCCTTCACACCATTGTCACTTTCACTCCACTTGTGAGAATCCAGGTACAGGCCACAGTGAGGGCTGCTTACAGACAACAGCTGTAGAGATGCCTGTCACTCACTCCTGTGCACGGAGCACTACTTAGTGTGGAGAAAGGAGGACTCAGAGGGCCTGGAACACCCAGAAAATGACATGGCCCAATGTTTGACTGGTCACCTGGAATGGGTGGGTATTTCATCCAGGGACCCTTTATTTTTCCAGAGCTATGGGAAAACCACGGGGAATACGTGGACACCTATCCTGATGGCATCCATTAAAGGCCTGACATGGCACATGGAAGCCACAAATTCTCAATCCTATCCTACTCTATGATGCTGTGTGCTAAGATGGCCCATTCCCCAAGCCTCCACCTTTGTAGACCTGAACAAATTGATACCAAGTATCAGCTTGTGCTGAACAGAAATGGTGACACATTGCATATAAGTAAGGCCACATATTAATCCCTCATTATTTTGAGAATTGAAAAGGGCCATGTGGAAATATTCATAGGAAATTTTGTACTCAGAAAACAAACAGCTGTGGGCTTTTCTACACTAGGTAACTCCGCTTCTGTCCTTTTTGCAGATTAGGGTGAGGTAGCCTGTCAGTGATTTTAAAACTGCAATCCTGGAAGGGCACCTACCTTGAACTACATACACTAGGAAAACAAAAACCAAATGAGATCCCAGCACGGAGGTATGATGGGAGAGTGGAGAAGTTAACTATTTAGTGATTCCAGTATGAGAAATTTAATACCCCAAAGGAATTCGAGATCTTTGATGATATATCAAAGGCACGGTTTCTGGCATAGCCATGGTGTGTAGTGGTGGATCCTGTAAAGAAGAAGGACCTACCAGGGGAGTGAGGTCATTGAGGCTGAGCCCTTCAAGGGTCAGCAGGACCCCTGCCCTAGCTTCTTCCTCTCTTTGGCTTCCTGGACACCAGGAAGTGAGGAGCTCAGCTCTTCCACCTGCTCTCACCATGCCCTGCTGTCTTGCCACAGGCCCACAAGCAAGGTGACAAGATTTCCTCTGTTTAAATTATGTTAGGTATCTACTTACAGTACAGAAAGCTAACTTGTGCACTAACTCAAAAAATTAAATTCTTTTTTCCAAGGTGCTACAGACTGCTTGATGTTATGGGCATTTGGGCAAAACAGAGAGGATCTAAGTGTGACTCGAACCACATTAATGATGGTGGGATCTGGGGTCTCTCAGAGACTCAATAAAAATGCCACCTTCTGTAACAGAAAGGTGCTCACCATATTTCCTTGATGGGTTAAAATTTAGAGCATAGAATGGAGAGATTTTATTGAGCAACACAATATGTTTTCCTTTTGGACAAGAATTACTGTCCAGAAAGTTGTTTGTGCTGATCAGAATAATTTTGTTTCTAGATCTTGTTTTCCTCATTTTTACAATGGGGAGGCCAGCAATATCTGAACCATAAATTTCTGTGAAGCGTACAGGTTTAGTACATTTTGGGCAAAGTTAAGAGTTAAGAAATTTGACTCAGTCATGGTGGCATCACTGAGTACTAGCACTCTGGAAAACTGAGTCAGGAGGACCATAAGATGTAGCCCAGTCTGGGAAACTTAATGACATAGTGGGATCCTGTCAAGAAAGAGAAAGAGGAGAAAGAGAAAGAAAGAGAAAGAGAGAGACAGGAAGAGAGAGAGAGAAAAAGAGAAAGGAAGAGAGAAAAAAGAGAGAGAGAAAGAGAGAGAGATAGAGAGAGAAAGAGGAGAAAAAGAAAAAGAAAAAAGAAAAAGAGGGCTTGGAATGTAGCTCAGTGGGAAGGCCCTGGGTTCACTCCACAGCACTATGATAAAAAAGAAAAAAAAAAAGTGGTCAAATGACAATCACCTTGTGAAGGCTAGATGTGCAATCTTGACATGATCACAAAGTTGAGAAGGTAGGAGGACAGCTCATCTTTATCTTATTTCCTGGAGAGTGCATGGTGCTGGCTTCTTTAAGGAATGGGGAATACTCACGTTTATTCACAACCCAGCTCCTCTCTGCACCTCCAGACACAGGAATCAAGCAGATGAACGAACTGCAGCTCAGTGTTCTCAACTCAGTAATGAAGAATGAACAAGCAAAAACAATATTTATTTATAAAAATTTGAGGGTATTAAACCCTAGCTACAAGGATAAAAAATATTTAGCACAATGGGGAAAATATAAAGCCTTAATGTTTCTGGACCTAAAATAGTTGAAACATCTAACAGAAAACTTTGTAAGAATAGCAAGTTTTCAAAACAAAACTCAAGCTACATGGAAGAAACAGTAAAAATTCTACACTCCACATGTTCAAAACAAATCAACATATAGGAGAGCAATCTTGACAATCCTGAGGCTCTAATGTTATATTTAAAAGTAATTCTCTGCTTCTCTGAGCCCACACAGGTTGCCTTGAAATAGTCCCAGGCTGTAGAAGCCAAAAAACAAAACACACGCACAGAAAAAACCAAAAACCCCAAAAAAACAACAAACCCACCAGGTCGTCCAACTGTAGTTGCAGCGAGCATGGAAAATCACAAGGTGCCTCACGATGAAACAGCCTGCTTCTCACCATCCCTCTGTGTATTTCTGGCTCCTGGGAGTGTGATGGAGGAGTCCATTGGGCTCCTTCTAGGACAGTGTGTATTATTCTCCACAATTTGAACAAGAATCTCCTCTGTTCCCTCCCATGGCTGTCATTACTCTCAGCCTGGTCTTTGAACTGAAAATATTCATCTGCCTTGGGCTAAGAGGTTTGGAAGGAAGACAGAGACAATATCAGACTTGGTGGGGCCTGATTTTCTAGACACCCTTAGTGAATTCCCACTAGCATTTCCACCAGCATGTTAATCCAATTTTAACTCTAAATTTTCATTCTTAAACCAAATCCTGAACTATCATTTCCAGTTGTGGTTCTCAGACTCTAGATAATATTCCTTCATTTGCATTCTTATCTTCAAAGCATGGCGTTCTCTCGGAAGCATCTTTAAAATTTTTCTGTCAGAATTTACTAGGACAGCAATCTGGAGGAACGGAGAGGCCATGAGCCTCCTCCTAACAGACACATTGGTGTAGAAAACACAGTAAAAATGAAAAATAAAACCTCAACAATTTGGGTTCTTTTTGGGTGGGACTAGGACCTGGTCTCCTGCCGAGCGAGCCTGGCTCCAGTAAGGCACCCACTGATGGGCGCAGGTTGAATAATGCTGCACATTCCAACTGAGCAGTTTGTTCGCAGTCACGCTCACCACACGAATCAAATACCACCTGCCTATGGAATCGGGAAAGTGGTGATGCAGTCTTTGTTTGCCAAGGAGATGTGAACATTGATTCTGAGAAGATTACAAACGATCAAAGCCTGAGTGTCCAAACCAGCTCTGTCCTGTGTTTGCAGGCACAGAGTGAAGTCCGAAACCCGTGAATGGGAACCCAGCAGCAGCTTGGCATCCAATCAGCCTCTGCTCATTCTGTGGGGTTTGTCTACAGCACAGCCTCCTCTGCTGTGCTTTTCTGAGTTCCTCAAGGCTCTAAGATTCTTCATTGTGGGTGCAGTTTCTTCTGTTAACTCTTCCAATATTAGATCACATTTTTTGATAACTGTTTTCTTATCTAGCACCTTTATTTATCTGGACACCCCTTGAGAATGAAACTATGCATCTTTTGGTATCTCCAGCACTAAATATAGCTCATGGTCCTTCTTCCCCTCTTTTCCCTCCTCCCTCTCACTTTGGAATTAATGGTAAACGAATGACAAAGTTCAATGAAGCATACCAAACAATCCTAAATTGAGAACTGTTTGTAGCAATTCCATATTTTTCAGTAACCTCTACTCTTTTGCTCCTCTGCTTCTTGTTTCTGTTCTCCTAACATTCTTTTTTTTAAAATTTATTTTATTTTAATGGTACATTTTAGATGTACATAGTGATAACATTCGTCATAGGGCATTTGTACCTGTACATGATATATCTTGTTGCTTCTTTTTTTCCCAATCCCCTCCCCTCCCTTCACCCCCTCCTTTCTCCTCTCCTAACATTTTTAAAAAAATTTTTTTTTTAGTACCTGTTTGTAGTACGCAATGGTCACACTTATCCTTGAGGAGTTGGTACATGTACAGGACACATCTTAATTCTTTTTTTTCTTTCCCTACCTGTTTTAGTTACTTTTCTCTCGTTGTTGGGACAGAATACTCGACACCCAAAGTTAGGGGAAGAAAGGTTTATTAGCTCACAGTCTGCAGAGGTTTCAGTCTATAGTCCACTGGGTC
>QZML01000630.1:3389-28566 GCA_016801275.1 Hystrix brachyura | reverse complement strand
TCAGTCTCACATCCTTGATTGAACAATGCCAAACCGATCAATGGATCAATTTAGTAATCACACACTCTAGATCCAGCTATCTCTTACCACATGAGGCTTTGGGGGGACATCTAGACACAAAGCATAACACTACCCCTTCCATCCCTCCCTGCTGCTTCTAATTCTTGGTCCCTTTCCCAACTGAATGACTATCAGTGCTCTTTTCATGCGTATTTTGTCATGAATTCACAATATGCTTTTACACTCTCATGAATATTTATCAAGGGCTTGCTACTCTCCATGCCATGATGTGGGCACTGGAAATACATATGTCACATAATGAGTAAGGAATTCCACCTGCTAGAATCAGTATTTAAATAGAGAAGAAACTGGAGTATTTTGCTTTCGAATGTTCCCTACTCGTCGAGTAGCTAGCTATCATCTCCTGTTCCCCCTTTTCATCACTTTTAAATAAATTGTCCTCTAAATAAATTGTCTTCTCTTAATTAAAAAAATAGAGAAGAAACCTTAAAAAACAACAAATAAAGAATAACCACCAGGCTTGATGATGCCTACCCGTAATCCCAGCACTCAGGCTTTTGAGGCAGGATGACTGCCACCGGTTTGAGGGGCATCCTGAGCTACACAGTGTATTCAAGGGCAGCCTGAATTATATGGGGAGACCTTGACGTGAGAAAACAAATGTTAAGGGTGTGTCCTTTCATAGGGGTACCACGGTATAAGGAATGGCCAGAGAGTCTTCTGTAGTAAGGGCAGCACTGAGGCCACACCTCAAAAATGTTTTTATATTGAAGTTTAATCCCCAGTACTTCACGATGGGGCAGTATTTAGGGCAGGATCTTTATGGAGGTAATAAAGTTAAAATGACATCGTTAGGTGGTGTTCTCGATGCAGTCACACAAAGAGGGCACCATGTGAAACCTCAGAAAAGATGGGATGACAAGCCAAAGAGGGAGGCCTGGAACAGATTCCCACCTTATGATCTTGAGAAGAAACCAATCCTGCCAGCCCCTTGATCTTCGAATCCCATATTCCAAAACTATGAGAGCATAAATATCTGTTGTTTAAGTCACCAGGCCTGAGCAGATTAATAAGGAGCACACGAAGTGGCTGAATGAAGTCAGGGGGTACAGCTCTGCCCTATGGGCTTCTGGGGAATAGTTTGCCCTAGAGAAAGCCAAGGTGGTGTCAGTGCCTGAGTTGAGAGAAGGAAATGGGCGCAGTAGAGGCAGCAAATTCCACAAGGCCTTCAGTACCCATGAGCCTTGAGAAGGACTTCTGTGTTCTCGACAGACAGTGGAATGTGGTTCAGGGGAAGATGCCACAAAACCGTGGCCCCTAGTACATTCTATAGAGGGCCTTGTATGGAACTTGGATTAGATCTGTCAAAAGGTTGATAATCTTTGTATTAGTCAATTAACTATTTAGCAGTGCAGGGGAAGGGGCTTCTGGGCCCCAGTCACAGGCCCTTAACCCCTGCTGTCCCACCCGGCCATCCTGAGGAAATAGATAAGCCGTCCTTTTAAACCAGCCTCAGATCCTGCCGTAAGTCCTTCCCATGGAGTCAAATGGCCCTCTTTCCTCATTTTAAGGCTAGATTGATGCTCTCCTGTCCCTTCTTTTATGTCTCCTCTATCATTCTGTATCTCACACTCAGGCTCCCAGGCATTGAGCCTATATCTAAGCTCACCGGCACCAGCTACCATCTGCCAGGATTCCAGGGCTCAGCTGCTCTCTCAACTTCTCCTTCCCCACGCCCAGCTTCCTCTAGTGAGGTGTGAGATTAGGGCATGGCCCATCAGAGCTGGGGGGGGTGACCTGTCAGTCACAGAGAGTGGTCAAGTGGCAAGTGCACAGCACCTTTGGGGGGGTCCTGTGCGGGAATGGCCAGATCTGACAGCAGAGGGACATATGAAAGACGGTGGCCCTTGGGCGTCCTCACCACTGCCCTCTTGTTCTAACAGTGGCCCGTCCTGCATGCTGGACATATCTTCTCTTTTCTTCTCCGTTTCTTTCTTCCCTTGTTCTTTTCCTTAAAAGAACATTAAACATGAACTGTTATGTTCATGGATTGCCTCTGTCCAATTCTTTGAAAGGGACAAGAGCCTGGAACCACTGGCCACCATGTTGGCCATCAACAGTTCTTCCTGGAGCCAGCCAGCGGGTGACAAGCAGAGCCAAGGCCAGGTTACAGAGGGAGCAGGAGGTGAGACCCGCGGGGCGTGGAGTTGGGTGCAGCTCTGGGCCGATGCCTCCAGTGGGCCGGGGACCGGGGGACGCTGAGGGTTCCCCAAGCAGAGGGTGGGATTCTGCGCCCTCGGCGCGCAGCTGGAGTCAGAGGCCCCTGCGGTGTGGCCTCGGGCGCCCCGTGAGGCTGTGCAGGCGGCAGCAGGGCAGGTGTGCCTGGAACCGGAAGGCCTGCTGCCTCAGGGCCAGCGCGGGTGGAGCCGGCCCGGGGCGCAAGACTCAGGGGAGGTTGGTGTGGGCCCAGCTCTTCCCGCCAAAATTTCGCCACCGAGGGCGAGAGTGGGAGGCAGCTTCGCCTGAGCGGGGCGCGCGTCCAGGGCGATGACTCCCGCTGCTCTTCCTTGGGCGCTGGGCGGGCCCGCAGGGTGGCGCAGACGGCTCCGGCCTTCCTCCCTGGGTGGTGCGCAGCGAGGCTGGCGGGGAACCTCGTCGGGGAGCCTGGCAGACCGCGCGCCCGAGCCGCCCCTCCTTCGCCGTCCTCGCCCGCGCAGCTCTCGCTCCTCCCAGCCTGCCTGTGAGAGCCCGACTGGCGCCCTCCATGCCCAGCGCCCCCGGCCCGCTCTTCGCCCGCTTGCCACTGCTGGGCGCAGGACCGGGATTAGATGGTTTGTAACTTCCTGCGCAATTCCTCCTTTGGCCAGAAGAGGGAGCGACTGCGCTAGGAACGCTTAACCTGTCAGACCACCCATTGAGCCACAGTTGGACGTTTCCTAGCAGTTTGCCCAGTGTTTGCTCTTGAAGGGGTTTGTTTTCAGCATAAGGTCGCGGTACCACAGCAGTGATGGGTGTGTCCCACGTAGTGCATAGTATACAAAGACACTCAAATTGTTCGAGCTAAGGGAGCCTCTTTAAGCCAGATCCCATGTCTTCTTTTAGTATCTTTCCTGCGTCCCTTGGTATGATTGGTGAACCACTGTGGGTTTTTACCTTTGGAAACAGCAATTCCAAATAATGGTGACTTTAAAAACAAAAATGTTAACACATTTAAAAAAATCCTCTGTAGATATTTTTCTTCTCATGCTCAGCCTAAATTCATCATGTACTCTGATTTCAGTGTGGTTGTTTGTAGTAAGAGACTTTGGATTAGAAAAATCCCATAATTAGAGATGTTTTACGGATCCCATGTTCCTGCTTCATAAAGGAATCTTTCTGATTCTCACCAGAGATCATCCTCTGAGATGACAAATAACACCAATCACTGCAAATGCCACGTGTCATTTTGCAGCCAGAGAAGATGACTTTTTAAAGCCCTCAGTGAAACAAAAGGGACTTTTAAGAGATGCAGTTACAATCTCTTTGGATCACTGGGAATTGTCTCCTTAGGAATTGCAGGATAGATTGCGTGGTGGGGGAGGCACGCCCCACCCCTGCCCACTATATTGGTGGCGGTAAGGGTGCATTAGAGGGACGTATTTCTACTTGGGGTCTACATGTCTGAGTCGACAGCGCACATATGCACACCAGTTTTACTTCTCCATGTCAATTCCAACCGCACTGTTTATTCCGTTGGTTAAAGCTGGCCTCCCACCACCACCACCCTAGTTCTTGGACTGCAGTGAATTGGGGCTTTGCTGCAGACAAACCCTTCTCCCTAGTCCCCAGTATTCCCAGGCTGGACAGCTGTGATTATGCACTCAGCATGTCAGATTCTGGTATAAAGGTCAGCACCAGGGAGTAAAATATAAACACCTCCCTGCTTCCGATACCTCTTCCACAATTACCAAGCATGATTCAATTTTCAGTGCCATACCTGAGAGGGTATAATTGGAAACCACAAAAGCAGATTTGTCAGGGAATGTTTTGTTATCATCATTTGGTCTTCTCTCACTCATTCATACCAGCTTCTCACAGTCAATTAGACCAGACCTGGGTTGTGAGATCCTTCCATTTAGACTTCAGAGATTATTTTACTTGAAATCTGCATAAACGGTGGAACACAGTTGACCACAACTGAGTTGATGTTTCCTTCTCCTTAGCTAAACTTCACTTTTTGTCCTTGCTACAGGCTCCTGACAGCCTACTTTAGAAAACCTGCTATACTAAAGTTTTCTGCCTCTTTGAGATGTAAAAATTCTTCAATCCAGAAATGTCTTTCTCAAGGACCTGGCAGCTATCTGTTTAAAATGTAATCACCAAGAAAATGGTGCCCTGGTCTCCCAATCTCTACATGGTGGGGAGAACAAATATTAAAGAACCCCACAGAGAAGTATAAAATTGCAAATGTAAAAAGTTCCATGATGGGAAAAAATATATATGGGTTGTAAGAGCATGCGACTGAGTAAAGATAACCTAGTTAAGGTTTCCCTGAGGACCTGAACTGAGTTTCAAAATGAGTGAGGACAAGGGAAATATGGATGAATTTAGGAGCCCTTTGAAACTTTTAGATAGTAAAATTGTTAAGAAGGAGAGTTAGTGAGAGTAGAGGGCAGACTCTGTATCCACCACTGGATAAGGATCAAGGATATTTCTCAGAGAAGAGTTGGGACCACAACTCAGCTTGCTGAGTAGGTTCTTGACTCTTGGCACAGAAAAAAGAAATTGAGAAGGCACCAGAGAGAGGAATAGGTCAGACAAAGTTAAACAAGTGCACACTCAGAAAAAATACAGTATGGGCCTTCGAGAGAGAGACTTACTCTGATCTGGCACCTTACTTTGTCAGGTGTCAGCCACATTTCTAAGTAAGCCTTATGTGGTTAAGAACAAAATGATTGCTAGAAAGACTTTCTTCCTAATAAAAAGCATAAAATATCAGTAAGAAAAGCACACTAACAAAAGCTAACAATTCTGAAGGGCTAGAGTCAGAGTTGTTGCAGATTATGCTGTGGTTCCCTTGCTGAGACGTGAAGCAAAGGGAACTGTAAAAACACTAACTCTACAAACACTGTTCAGTCCTCTCTTCACAACGGTCCTGGTAACGACACAAATGACTCTCCTCCACTACTGCATAAACGAATTACCAAAGCACAAAGGATCAGTGGGGCATAGTAAGGAGAGTCCTAAGGCTAAGGAAAAATAACAAACAAGAAGGCACAGGTGCCACCGTGGGCAGAGATGTCTGTCTAGTGGTTGAGCCTCACAAAGGATGCCTTGTGAACTCACAGGTCTGCCTCTTTCTGCAGACACCCTCAGAAGAACCCGAGACCTAGTCTTCTCTCTCAATAGGCCTCCAGACATGCCAGGAGAAACACCCTGAAAAGCACCCTACAGATCCCAGAGACCTCGCAATTAGGCCATATCTTTCAAAACTGGGAATGAGCTGACCCTGCCAATAAGAAGGAACAACTTATCTACAATTGCAATATGGTCTGGGTCCAGTATGAACTAAAAATGGCAAGAAGTGGGTACAGAATGGCAGTCTAGATGATAATACTATTTTTCACTTAGACCACTTCTGCAGAAGGCAAGGAAGATGGTGTGAAATCGCTTATGTGGAGGTTTTCAAGGCTCTTTATCTCTGGAAAAGCCTACAAATACAGTACTTAGATGGGCCCTGAGAAAAATTGGTATCATTGGTGAACCTGCCCTCAAACTCCCACCCATCTCTCAGGAGATATGGGTCTCTCCCACCATGTTAATAAAAATAACTGCACTGGGTGGAGCCTTCAGCATCCTCTTTATAATACTCAGGCAGTAAATACTCAAGAACTCTACCAGAGGTTAGTGGTAGCTTTACAGGTGGGCCTCTAAAGCCCTGTGACCCACTTGCTGGATGTGGCCTTTTCCATGTCCAACAATCAGGGTTGAGAAGAAGATAAAAAGCGAAGGGATGAAGAAGATACGCAGGCCAAAATTACAGCTATCACGATTGGCAGTGCTTTAAACACAACTCACCTAAGGGTGAACCCAAAACAACAAAAAATGGTTCCTGTTTTAAATGCAAAAAGACTGGACAATGGGCATGTGCTTCTTTATACCTGTTCTAACATGTCAATTCTGAGGTCAAACGTCCCAAATGTGCCCTTCTGATTCTATATGCCTGTGCAACAATTATGAAAAAAGGGGGCTTGCTTGCTCCAAAAACAATACAACTCCAAGAGATAGTCTCTCTTCCCATTCAGGTCACTGTCATTCCTTGCAAGATACACAAAAGGAACATTTTTAAAGTCCTTTTAATCCCAGTTCCTAAGGAACCATTCTGATCCTTCCTCAAGGAATAGAGTGACAAGCTATAAAAAACCTTACATGGGAATGATCTTTTCAATTTTCACAGGACTATGACTCTACTCCTGTGAACCTCTGAAAGTTCTGAGGCTCCTCTCAAGAAGCAAGACCCCATTGTTTCTCTGGTGTGAGAAACTGAAAGTGTAAATAAAGACTAAAATGTATTATATTGGGATAGGGGAGAAAATGTCCAAATGGGAAAGGGAACAGGGGAGGGGGAACAGAACAGAGGACAAAAGAAATAAGAAATGGAAGGAAAAAATGGAAACAAAGCTTTTGTAAATAGGGAGGGAAGAGGGGTGAGGGGAGGGGAATGGGAAAAAAAGAAGCAACAAGATATGTCGTGTATGGGTACAAATCCCCTATGATGAATGTTATCACTATGTACATCTAAAATGTACCATTAAAATAAAATTAGAAAAAAAAGAAGCAAGACCCAGTTTGGCTTTGAGTGTAGGTAAGTACAGCCAACATAAAGAGGCACTGGTACCCTACCTAACATCTGTCTTTGCCTCCACAGGCTCCTGACAAGTTCACCAAATTATTTTTCATTAACTAGGCAGCTCAACAGTTTTCCACACGTTTTTCTCATTATCTCTGACAGGTTCCCTCAGCCCAGTCAGTGAGCCATAATATCCTATGGCAGTCAAGAGTGTACATAATCCCCAGTAGGTAGAGCCTACAGTCCCTTTCAGAAGGAAATAGGTATATGAAGACAGAGATCTTCACTCCCTCAACAAACCATTAAAGAATAATGGGAACTTATGTTTCCTAGGGGGAAACGAAGCAGGAGATGAGGGCATGGAAAATCACAGCTGGGCAACTGGGCGTGACCTGTCAGTCATGGAGAGCTGTCAACTCACAGCCATTCATGGCTATGCAGCTGGGTATGGACCTGTCAATCACAGAGTGCTGTCAAATCATGGCTGAGATGCATGCACAGAGCAGCTTCAGAGCCCTATGTGGGATGGCTCAGATCTGACATCAAAAGAAGATATAAAAGACAGCAGCCTTTAGCTGTGTGGCCACTGACCCCTTCTTCTTGCAGTGGCCTATTCTGTGTGCAGGAGCCATCTTCTCTTTGTTCTTTCCCACTCCTTTTAATTTTTTCTCTTTCTCTCATTTTCTTCAATAAATGTTAAACTGTTAAATTTATCAGCTGTCTCTAGCTAATTCTTTGAATGGGGGCAAGATCCCGGAGCCACAGGACAGCACATGAGAAATGCACTCACTTAATCAGACCCAAAGAAAGGACTTCAGAGGCAGGAAGAACAGCAAAAGCGAAGATTTAATGTACTAAGTCTTGAAAGCTGAGTGTCAGATGGACAGGGACATGCAAAGCAGTCACACCAAGCATTTAAACCCTAGCATGCCGGCAGTCCCTTCCCCTGTTCCTCACTGGCTGAATACTACGGGAGGCAGAATCTTTCTCCGGATGTGCCCTGATGTTTCATCACTTCTTTGTAAGGTATTTCCCTGGTCCTTCTCTCAATTTGACTTTGAATTTCTTCATACTATGTCTCTTGTTTTCCCTGGGATTTTCCGAGAAGCAGATGTTCCTAGGTAGTGATTTCATGTGACCGTGCAATTACAGTACTATGTTTCTGCTTATGGCTTTAGCTAAAAGTATATGCTTTTCTTCTTTCTCTACTCATGCCTCCATTCTAGAAAGGCTCTATTACTTCCTATTTTTATCTTTCCCTCAAGTTCCTGTCTACCCCGGGATGCTGCAAATGCATGAACATTGTCAGGCAGTTAGAAAACTGCCTGAATAATTTTCTACTCAGAGTTTAACTATTCCACCTCGAAGGTTTTCAAATCATTGTAGATTTTTTGACTCTGCTCATTGTAAGAGGTTCAGTCTGATGGGGCCTCAAACACTAATACATTATTCTGTTGGTATGCTAGAGGCATGTTTATTTAGTGCTGTTCCAAAGAGTCTCTGTGCTAATCCTCTTACACTGTATAATGTGGCACCCTGCTGCAGTCAAGGGTCTGGCCACAATTTTAAGAGAGGTGAGGACTGAGGCTATCATTCCAGATTTTCCATTTTCCAAACCACTCTTCTAACCATCTAGTGAATGGGTCATTAATTCTAGCACTCTCTGCCAGTTCATTGGCCAGGGATGTTAATCCCTGTAAGGCCTTTGTGATAGTTTCATCAGGACCTGTATTATTGGGAATGAAGGTACAACCTTTCCCACCCAGTATGACACAGACAGCTCATTTTTCAGCTAGTATTATATCTAGTGCAATTCTATTTTTGAGGCAATCTGACTGGTGGCATCTAGTTGGCTGGCTACTCTTATAGGCATCTCTGGTATACGGTAGATGGCAAATCATAAATTTCTACATAGTAACTGTGGATCAAAAAATATTGATTTAAACCCTGCTGCTATCTGATTTCTAGGCTTGAATGCATCAGGCACGCCTCTGGGGATTCCTACTGAACAAATATATATATTTGAATCAAAGTGCCCTTGCTACCAACCTTTTGCTTCTATGAACAGGTCTTGAAGTGGAGACCTTATGAAATGCCAGGGCAAATGGGATAGTCAATTGAACTAAGGTACAAGTCCCCTCTCAACTGGACGGTAAACTATCGAGGAGGTTACTATTTCCACAAAACCAATAGACACTGGCCTAGGTACACAGGCGACCAAGTAGTTTTGACTGGCCCACCAGACTACTCAGCCCTTTGACATTTGTCCCAGTGGACTATATGTGTGGGGCAAGGTCCCAGAAGAATTCTTTCTCCACCTTTGTTTTCCTAAGCTTAGAATTTATATTCCCCATTTTCAGCTGGTCCCTGTGACGAAGTATCCCTTAATCCCCTCTAACAGAGGTTTCTTGAATGTGCTGAGATCTTGCTTGTACACTCACCCCACCTACAATGGGGGTTTCTTGCACACTATGAAATGCCCCTTTGTGGATTTAACACCTGCACTATTGCCTGTCCCACTCTGGCCATTTCCCTTGCAGGAGAATGAAACTACAGATCACTTTACACTTGTTTCTTGTCTAGGAAGACTCAGTCATGCACTGGACTCCTGAAAATGTCCCCAAACTCCAAGGCAGTACTTATAGTCCAAATCTCCTACTTTGGCTCATGCACAGAGGTTTCCCGGGTGCCACAGTACCTGTTTTATCTCCTCCAGAGTCAGTTTCACCGTTTTCAGTAAAAGAATCTCCTGTTTTCTATGGCTTCTGCAAGGGGATGGAATTATCTGGGGACAGGAGGCCACCCAAAAATGGGCTGGGACCCATCTCCATCTCCACAAGGATCTGGTCTATGTAGGCACAGACTCGCTCAGGGGAGCACCCAATTGTGAGAAAGGCAGTCACTTGTCCAGAGCCAAACGATGGAAATCCGAGGCAGGAAGAAGAGTGAAAGCGAAGCTTTAATGCAGTCAGTCTTACAAGCCTTGGTGTCTGAAAGTCACAGGCAAAGCGCTCACACCAAGCATTTCAGACCCTGGCACACGGGTGGTCCCATCCCTCTGTTCTTCATTGGCCGAATACTAGTGGAGGCAGAATCTTTACCTGGATATGGGCTAATATTTCATCACTTCTTTATAAGGCATTTCCCTGGTCCTCCTCCCCATTGGAGTTTGGAGTTCCTCATACAACTGTCTCTTCTTTCCCCTGGGATTTTCTCAGAAGCAGTGATTCTGAGAAGCACAAATCACTTCTGTGTAGTGATTTCACCGGACCTTGCAATTACACTGCTATGTTTCTACTTGGCTTTAACTAAAAGAATATGCTTTTCTTCTCCTTGTCTCTACCCATACCTACAATCTGCAAAGGCTCTCTACTATTTTTATATTTCTTTCAAGGTGCCATCTGCCCAGGGACCCTGCAAATGGATGAACTTTCTTAGGCAGTTAGAAAATTGTCAGTAATCTTCCACTCAGAGTTTAACGATTTCACCTTTAAAGTGGACCACTTTTAGGTTTTTTTTTTTTTTTCTTACAGCCATAGTGTCTGCCAAGAGAGGCAGGATGTGTGTCCTTAGTATATATTCCTAAACACACAAAGGACCACTGAACACTAGGGAGAAGAGCTTGCCTAAACTGAACATCTGTATTGAAATTTTCAAGTCAAAATGTCGATGCTCCTCGGATCTTTTGCCCATAGCTACCCCCTCCTAATGAGGTCCCATAGCTTCTGATCTTCCTAAATATCCTGCCCACCATGCTCCCTCTCCCACCAGCTTATGCTTCAAAGAGGGAAAACGCAGTGTAGGAGGATCACACTTGCTTGGAGTTGACAGTGAACACAAAAATGACATCTGTTGAGAAGACAGAGAGGAGCCTAGAGGCCCAGGGGGAGCTTTAGGATGATGGACAGAGTTTGGGTCCCAGGCAGGAGACACCACAGACCCCAGATGTCCAGTCTGGCAGCTACGTGTGTTTACCTTCAAACTGGTTACCAGGTCAGAATGTGCTATGACCTCATAGGCTTCCGACCACCCTGATTGGAAGGTTCAAATCCTTCAGAGGGTTGGCAGCCCAATGGGCAACAGCTGCTTCTCAGAGCTGTTTTCAACTGGTGGTTTGTGTCCTGACTGGAGAAGAGACAGTGGCTTGGGCTCGACCAAATTACAGAAGTTGGGTGTAGACAGACCAGAGTCTGTGTTTTGTGGAGGGGAAGAAGGCATTTGGAAGAAGTCCATGGCCACTGGTGAACCATTTTCCCAGTCTGAGGGCCAGAGTCCACAGCTTATCTCTCCAGGATATGCCCTGAAGGTGGTGATAGTGGATGATGAGATCCTGGGACCATCAGGTGAGGGGACTAGAGAATAAAGTTCTGAGAAAGTCAATAGTAAGGAGGAGGGACTACAGAAGGAAGTAGGAAATCAGGCAGGCAAAGACTGGAGAACGAAAAGCCAGAAGGTGGGACAAGGGTGGGCAATGAATAGAAAACCTGGTGAGCAGGAAAAGTGTTTGGAGATGAGACCCAACAATGAATAGAGGAAGAGGTGACTCAAACAGTGTTCCCTTCCCACCATCAGCAAGAGTTTGAAGGCACAGTGTGAGGCGACAGTGGCAAGGCGAAATGGAGTAAGATGGAGACCAGCAAAGGTTAAGGATGGAACGATGGCTTTAAAGTGGCCAACAGAGGATTTACATAGCAGAAGGAAGCTGAGCTAGTCAGATGCTGAATTCCAAAGAAAGATGCTGCACACTGGACCTGGGTTTCTTTCCTCAGGCCTGTGGGAAGCACCCAGCCTTCCAGCTTGGGCCTGTGTTCAGAAGAGGAAGGGAGACTGGTCCTCAGAGTCTGAGGAGGAGCCGCAGGAGGACCTGCTGGGTCTCACTGATGGAGTCCCTCGACTAGCACCCTACTTCTTGCCTCAGTTGCCTGCCCAGAAGAAGCAGAAAGATGACTCCACCTCAGAGTTGGAATCAGAGGCGGAGCAAGAGAAGGATCATCTGGGGGGTTCCAATTCAGCTCCAGAGGGGAAGCCCAGCCTCCTACCTCGGTCCTCTGGCCACAAGTGGAAGAGAGAGTGGGCATCAGAGTCTGAGGAGGATGAGGAGGGGGAGGGCCCTGGTGCTTTGACTCAGCACCCAGGGCAGACATCAGACTCCCGTCTTAAAAGAGGTGGAGAGATATCTGTCCTTGTTGCATAAGGAGCCACAGGAACTAAGGGGATGGCTAAGCCCTGTGGTACCTCCTACACACACAGGTGTAGTGGAGAAGCCTTGTGGCCTCAAGAAGAAGATGAAGATCAAACACCTGTCCTCGGTGCTGCCTGAGCACCACGCAGCATTTACCAGGCTGCTGGGTAAGAAGACCCCACACAGCACTTCCAATATGGTTGTTCAGGAACACAGACTACTGGTCACTTCCCTCACCCATGGAAGGGAGCACTGTGTGAGACCCGAGCTCTCCATTCCTGGAGGACTCTGGGGCCATCCCTCCCCAGACACAGAGATGACAGAGATGATGCACTCCTCAAAACATGTCCCCACTTGGGAGCCTAAAGCTTGATCCCAACCAGCCCCTCTGACACAAAGCAATTGTTGACTTTCCTGAATGGAAATGGTTGCAGCACTCGAGGGCTGACAGGGTCATGGTTCCACCTGAAAGTGACCATCACAAGAGAGAACGAGCTGGATGACTCTTGATTTCTGAGGTGGTGCATTCGTGTGCCAGGTGAGGCCACCACACTGTGCTCTGTGGTCCTAACCTGGAAGATAGTTGTTGCCACCCAGGCCCTTGCACAGTTGTCCTTCCAGGTGTCTCAAGGATGAGCTCCTGTCCTCTGCCCGGTGAAAGTCCTCCTTTCTCCCCTTTCCATTCGCCTGTCCCATCCAGTGCCATCTCCCAGGCAGAAGTGGTTTTGCTCCACGTTCTCTCGCTCACAGTGAGAAAAACTTTGTCAGGTCCCAAACTAACACTGAGCCGTCTTAACAGAGGATCCTGTTGTCAAAAGGTTCCTGGCCTCGGACGTAAACCTGAGAGCCTCTGATAAGGTGAGGTCCTTCTCCCCTGGGATGGGTTGCTGCGGTGCCAACTCCACAGTGCTCCTTCAGTCCCTCCTGGGAGCTCCTACCTTACCCTCCCACCATCTAGACCCCTCTAGGTCTCAACACTGTCCCCCTTGTGGGCCCGGCTGGGCTTGGCAGACTGGGGAGTACCCTGTGCTCTACCGGGATCCTCTGGGATATGAGCCCAGGCCATGATCTTCCCTGGATATGGCTTCTTTGGCCAGGGCTGATTGAAGCTTCTGGTCCCTCCCCTTAGCTCTGGGGAACCTCTTTGCTGTAACTTAAAAGACCCTGACCTCATCCAAATGACCTCAATGCCCTGCCTCAGGGACCTTTGGAAGTGCCACTGTGGCATCATGGCCTCCCTTCTCCTGAAAGCTCTTTTGCAGATAACCTCCAACCCCATGACTTTCACCCAATAACCAGGCCACCAGAGAGTGGGTCTCTTCTTTGAGTGGAGCCCTGCTGTGCCCTCCCAGTCCCTGTCCCCACATCCCTCCTCTTCCTCTCTGACTGTCCTCTCCCCCATCAGTACCTCCTGGCCATGGTCATTGCCTGCTTCAGCTGAGCTGGCCTCTTCCCCTGGCAGTACCAGCACATCCACTTCTTCCTGGCTCTGTGAGTACTGTGTCTTTCCTGAGAGTCTTTGATTGTCATCTCTCTGGGTGGGGTGGGGGGGGATTCTAATCTGTCCTCTGGTTTTAAACCTCTTTGTACTGTTTCCTCTGTGAAAAATGAGCCTCACACTACAGTGTTCCAATAATTCTCCAAGTAAAATTTACAATCTACCACCATGTCAGTTAAAGAATGGTGGGGACACTCGTGCACTCCTGTAATCACTGGTGGGAGCCAGGGGAAATGGAGCCCACCAGTGAGCGCAGGCCAGAAGAACACACATGTGGCCCTCAGTCTACAGACCCAAGGGGCAGCCATTTCTGACTCTTCTGAGGGTCTCCTTCCTTAACAATACCAAATGTCCTTTTTGTCCCTCTCCTCTGAGTTCGTGAGACTGATATCCCAAGCAAGCCCTCCTTACAGGCCAGAGTCTGAGTGTGACACATTCTCTGCTGATCCGACAAGTCGTTCCACAAGACATGGAGCAGGCTGTACCTCTGTCACCTGATCATCCTTCCAAAAGATGGCCAACAGCTCAGTTGCCTTGTGCCTACTGCATTGCTTCTTTATTTTCTCTAGACCAAGGCTGGAGATCTCTCCTTCAATTCACCCACTCCACAAGCTCTCTTTCATCAAACCAGCTCATCACCTTGATATTTCTTTCTCTTCCTTCACTGCTCCTTCCAAACACAATTCTCGCTTTCTCTCTATCTTGTTTTCTGTCCATGTGTCTTCATACATTGAAACCGAATAAAATTCTGGATGATGCTTAAATTGGTTCAAACATCCAAACTTTGATGGGCATGGTGGTGCATACTTGCATTCTTGGCCAATCCAGAAGGTGTGGGGCATGGATTTTTTGAATCCAGGGGTTCAGGATCAATGGCTGAAGGTCAGGGGCAACTCAACGAGACCCTGTTTCAAAGCAAACAAAGGTGGCCATGCTTGTGCGCTCCTGTAATCAATGTGCTCTGGGAGACCGATGTAGTAGAATGTCAAAGTTGAATCACGCTTGGGCAACGTAGTAAGAGAGCAAAATGCTGTTTCCAAAAGAGAAATAAACTGACTGGGAATGTAGATCAGCATGAAAAGTCCTGAGTTCAGTCCCAGTACTGGAAAGAAAACAAAACTCCCAAACTGACTGCATTCTTCCCTGATCTCCTGCCTTGAGCATTTCAACAGTAGTTTTATCAAGTCCCATTGTGACAGGACATTTTAATGACAGGACTCTTTAACTCCTCATCTCCCCCTCCCTTTATCTAAGCATTTCTGGGGGGACACATTTCGAGGGCTTATTCTTGCAAAATCATGCATGCATTCTTAAGACGGTCCTCTCGCTCCTTGTCATTCTGCAGGAGGTTTCCGTTCCAGCACTAAGTCTGCAAGGGACTCTGTATGGCCTTTGTCTACAGATAAATTTGCTATCCAGGCCTTCATCCATTTGTTCAACAAAAGCTTCTGTGGTTCATCCTCTGTCAGGGATTGTAAAGCAATGGGGATGGACATGTAGGAAATGTTGGTGGAATTCATATGTCCACTGAGCCAAGCCCTGTACTGGCCATTGAGGAAAAGAGGGACAGACACAGACACATACAAAGGTCTCCCCCTCCCCAGGTGCTCCCCATGTGGTCGGGAGACAGGTGTGGGCACAGAGTACGAGCTGCAGGGAATGGAGATGGTGACACCAACTGCATTTGGTGACAGGTGCAGGAGTCCACCTCAGCCTCTGCACAGGGCTGGTCTTCATCCCACAGGCTGGAGGCACCTCAGAAGGGCCCTGTGCAACCCTGGCCTCTGCATGGGTACCTGATGCTCAGAGGCATGGCATAGGCTTGCTGGGACCCTGAGCTGCAGGGGTCCTGCAGGTCCCTGCTCAGAGCCGACCTGGGGCCCAGCTCTTTCATGGTTGTGCCGTCCCTGACCAGAAACCTCCTTTCTTTCTCAGCTACCTGGCCAATGACATGGAGGAGGGTAATGAACTTCAGAAACTGGACATGTTCTTCTTCCTCTATGGGTGGAACTTGGCCCAGATTCCCAAGTCCCACAAGTTGCTCTATTAGTTCATCTGCTGCACAGGCTGGGACCTGAGGGTGACACGAGAGGAGTGTGAGGAGGTGAGTGTGTCCTTTGGCCTGGCTGGGTGGAGTGGGCTGGATTGAAGACAGGTGGGAGCAGGGGAGTCTGAGGATTGGTGATCAGAAAGAAATGGAGGTTGGACAAAGGAGTGGTGATACTAGAGGTCTTCATCCTCTCAGAGGCTGCGTTCCTTTCTAGATCCAAGCTTACGCTCCTGGGCTGTGGGTATGGAGGAGAGATCACACCCTCATTCAAGGAACCCTGGAGCTCTGAGGACATAGGCATCGAGAAGGTTCACGTGTGTCCCCTGGGCTCAGATGGCACCACTGCTGTCTGTCTATCTTAGAAATGCAGGGAACCCACGTACAGCCCTCCTCTCATGGTCCTCCCAGCCCGCCCACTCTCTACACATCAGGAGCCAGCACAGGCCCAAGCACGTGTTTGGCCTCCCTCTCCCTGCTCCACAGCCACCAAGGTGACAAGTAGACAGACGTGACCTCAGAGGGAAGTGCCAGGTGCTGGAACCCTGTTCAGTCAGGTCTCACATAACCAAATTGTCCCTGAGTAGCGATTTGGTAGAAATCCTTTCACTGAGCAAAAACGCGTCCAAATCACAGTGTGGATGAAGAGTTTTCATTCAAAGTGAATAGCTACTAGTCATAACTTTTCATTGCCCTACAGAAGTTGTATTTTTACCTTCTGTCATTTATATAGGGCATTTCATCCTTTAGGGGTGGCAAAGAGGGAACTGTTTTTGAACAAACTGAATGTTGAACAAGAAGCTATCATAAGAAACAGGCTGCATATTCAGAAAGGCAAGCAAATTATCCCTGACCGCATGAGCATCCGGGTTACGTGCAGGCACACTGCTTAGGGGTGAGTGCACTGGGAGCACTTGGCACTCCTCAGCACTCCTATTCCATCTTTCCACTTGTGGGCGAATTTCTCCTCTCCAATAAGTACACATCTTCTCCTCGAGTATTATAAGGTCATGGATATTTGTTAGAATGACTACTAGTTTCAGGGTTGCTTGTTACAACACATTACAATAAGTGGACAGAGGAGTAAGTAAAGATTTCTTTTCAATCACGTGCGACTACCCAAATTTAGGAGTAAAGATTCTGATGAGACATCGGGGCTCGGGATTATGGCTCACGGTCGTGATGTGAACATACTAGTGATGCTCATATCATAGACAGAGGTCCAGATGTGTTGGGTGTGCAGAAAGGACTAAGGTGCGAGTTAAGAGGAAATGTGCCACCTTCTGCAATGGTTCTCTAATTCCTGCGAAGAATCACCCCAAGTTCTCACTATAAAGGAGAAAGCTGGGCCTAACCTTAAGACATTTCTAGTGATTTGGAAATGATCATTCAGTATCTGGATTAAGAAGGAGGGGTTAGTGATAAAGCTGGATTTGTAAATTGGCTGAAATTATAGTTGGGATTGACATTTGAGTGTTAATCTGCTCTTCCAGAAAACTATCACTGTGAAGTCTGGCAGTGTCTCTCTCTTCCTTCCAGATCTCTGGGCCCATGGGAGCAATGAAACAGAATTGCCACTGCATATTTCACGGGAGCTGGGGAACTCATGGGGGGACAACTAGGAACCAGTTTTTCTCTGTCACCTTCTACATTTTACATTCCTCGTTCAAGTTTCTCCTGAATTAGAAGTTGGACATTTGCAGTTTTTGTAGTCATCATACCCCATATGCTTGAAACCATATGAAGGTGACCAATAGAGTATCAGATAGGGAAGGAATTTTTAAAAATAGAACATTAGGGCCGTTAGTATTGTCATAGATTTCTTTAATATATAGTAAAAAACTTATTGGTGGTCTATTGTCAATCTTTTGCCCACAGAAATGTTACTCTATTTAGTAAATATCTGTAACCCTGTTCTCATAATCTTTTGTGTTAGGTATTTTAAGTGACACGAGTAGAAAAATATTTCACCAGTTTGAGTCCAGTCTATACTATTTAGTGGCAGTGAGATTCTATCTTAAAATATGAATCAAAAAATAGTTGGAGGCCGGGCATGGTGGCACATGCCTGTAATCCCAGCACTCGGGAGGCCGAGGCAGGAGGATCACCATGAGTACGAGGCCAGCCTAGGCTATATAGTGAGTTTAAGGACAGTGTCTTAGTTACTTTCCTCTCGTTGCTGAGACAAAATACCCGACACCCAAAAGTTAAGGGAGGAAAGGTTTACTTAGCTCACAGTTTGTAGTGGTTTCAGTCCATAATCAGCTGGCTCCAAGGCAGGGTGGCAGGCAGACACCTGCAGACACCTCAAAGGCAGGGTGGCAGAAGGCAGCATGGTAAGCAAGGAGCCCAAGCTGCTTCTTTCTGCCACTTACATCTTATCTGAGCTGCCAGGATTAGGGTGGTGCCAAACCAATCAGTGGACTGATTTAATAATCACACACCTCAATCCCAGCGTCACACACTCTAGATTCAGCCACCTTTGAAAAAGCCCCAGCCATGACCACAGGAGGCTTCCGGGGGGACATTTAGGCACAGACCATAACGGACAGACTGAACTACAGAGGGAGACCATGTCTCAGGAATCCAACAAAACAACAAAACAAAACAAAACAAAACAAAACAAAACATGATTGGAAATGTAGCTCAGCGTGAAAAATGAATGGAACCTGGGTTCATGCCCTGTGTGGCAAAAATAAAATGAAGTAAAATAAAAAGAAAGACATCTTGCAGAACAATTCTGATATCAACTACCTGCCTTCAGAGGGTTTATCTTCAGCTGAGCTCAGCTGAGGTCTCTGTGATGGCTGGTCTTTGCTGTAACCTAGCAGGATGGCACAGGTAGTCCACACTGGGAGCCACCCCAAGTTGTTTCTTAAACTTCTCAGGTGGTTCCTGGAGCAGTACGGGGTGTCTGTTTCCCAAAAGCCATGGCACCCCCGCATTTAGGGTCTGCCTTAAAACTCAGCACCTCTTCCTCTTCCAGCAGTAAAAGACATGTGCTGTGATCCATCACCCTGGGAACCCTGCACTCAGATTCTCCTCGGCTTGGGGAAAGTCTTTGAGGGACTGTGTAGAAAGTGCTTCCAGTCCTGTAGTCTGATTGTCATGTTTTGGGTTTGGCTTTCTACCTTTGGGCTGTTCTACACAGACTGAGATGTACATTTGTGCACCAGTCCCTGTTTGCTTGTGAGTTGTCAGTTTTCCAGGGCTGGTTCACGGAGTCACTTTGGGGAGAAATCTTTCAGGGGCCTCCAAATTGTTTTCTCCAGCACATGCACCATGCAGCATTCACAGCAGCAGTTCTAAAGGCATCAGTGGCTGTCCATCCTTGTAACATTGGTTATGTCCCATCTCTGTGAGTACAGGCTCTTCCAGAAGGAGCCCAGGGGACTCCTCCATCACACTCCCAGGAGCTGGGAATCCACAGAGAGACCATAAGAAGTTGGGTGTTTCTGGTCCCACTCATCCTGAGGCACTTCGTAATTTTACATGCTCACTGCAAAACACAGTTGGGCCACCTGTTTCATTTTACTTTTTTAATTACTTGCTTTCTGTAGACTATTTCCGGGTGGCTTGTGCAGGCTCATAATGGGAAGGGATTACTTTTAAAACATAACATTAGAGCCACAGGGCCTTTAGTGTATGTTGTAAATTACACTGATTTGTTTTGAACATAGAGAACCCAGAATTGTTACTATGCTTCTTTTAACTATTTTGAGCTATTGTATTTTTGAAAACATGCTGTTTCCACAAAGAATTGTCTTAGATATTTCAACTATTTCATGTCTATAAAAGTATTCCCCCCCCAGGGAGGCTTTTATTTTTTCTCTGTTGTACTGATACAGGCTTTATCCTTAGAGCTAGGGTTTAGTGCCCCCACATTCTTGTAAATAAAAATTCTCATTCCATGTTTGTTCTTTATTATTCTATTATGAACATCGAGGTGCAGTTCTTTCACCTGCTTGCGTCCTGTCGCTGGAGTTGCAAAGAGGACCTGGGTTGTGAATAAACATGAATATTTGATTCCTTGTTCTTAAAAGAAGTCAGTAACATGCAGCTCTCTGGAAAATAAGATAATGAACGGTCCCTCTGTCCTCCCCAATGGTTGCAATGGTGTTGGGGTGGCTGGCTTGTTTAGTCTCCACGATGTTATTGTTACTTGACCACATTCGTTTCTCTTTTATATTGTGATAAGGTGGAGTGAATCCAGGGCCTACACTCTGAGCTGGGTTCCGAGCCCCCTTTTTTTCCCTTTTCCTTTTTTCTTTTACTGACACAATCCTGGTAAGTCACTGAGTTTTCTGGACTGGCCTAAAGTTGTGATCTTCCTGACTCAGGTTTCCAGAGTGCCAGTATTACAGGCCTAGCCCCAATACGTAAGTCAAATTTCTTTTTGGGGGGGTGGGGGTTGGGGGATGGGGAGAGGATGCTGGGGATTGAACTCAGGGCCTTGTACTCTTACCACTGAGCTAAATCCCCCCCACCCCACCCTCAAATTTCTTAATTCTTAACTTTGTTGAAAATGCAACTAGCCACTTATACTTTGTGGAAATTTATGATTTAGATACTGCAGCCACTCACATTCTCAAGATGCGGAAAAGAGCCAGAAAAAAGTTCTCATCAAGGACACAAGACTCTGGACAGTAATTCTTGTCCAAAAGCCAAGGCATACCATCCAGCACAGCAGAATACCATCCTCCTTTCTTTGTTCCAATTTTTAGTCCCTCAGGGAAACAAGGTGAGGATTTTTCTTTGTAGGAGGCAGCACTGTTTATTGAGCTGTCTATAGGGTCTTAGAGACCCTATTCCCATCATCATTGATGTAGTCTGATTTAGACTCAGATTCTTTCTATCTCGCACAAATGTTCCCAATGTTAATCTGTTTTATAGAGCCTTGGGAAAAGAACTGAAGTTACTGAGTTAGCGCACACATTAGCTTTCTCTTAGTGTAAGAAAATACCCAAAAGAACTTTAAAAGAAGAAAGTTTGCTGCCTTGCTTGTGGGCCTGTGCTAAGGCAGCAGGGCATGAGGGGAGCAGGTGGAAGAACAGAGCTCCCCATCTTCTGGCTGCCAGGAAACCAAAGAGAGGAAGAGGCCAGGGCGGGGGTCCTGCTGAGCCTTGAAGGGCACAGCCTCAATGACCTCACTCCTTCCTGGCAGGTCCTGCCTCCTACGGCATCCACCACTACACACTATGGCTACACCAGGTATAAGGCCTGTGCCACGTGGGCCTTCAGTATATTATCAAATTTCAATTCCTGACTGGGGTTGGTGGCACACACCTGTAATCCCAGAACTCAGGAGGCTGGGGAAGGACAAATGCCACAAGTTTGAGGAAAGCCTGGGCTACACAGTGAGTGTGGCCTCAAACTTTCAACCATCCTCCTGCCTGAGCCTCCTCTGTGCTAGTATTACAGGGGTGAGCCATCAAACTAGCCACATTTTTACTTTTTTGAGGAAAGTTTTAGAGCCCTGTGAGAGAGGCCAAAGGTCCCTGCAGGCAGAGTTCTCCAGCTGAGTTTTAACCTTTTGTCACTTACATAGGGCATTTCATCCTTTAGGGATAGCAGAGAGAGAGAGAGAGAGAGAGAGAGAGACAGAGAGAGAGAGAGAGACAGACAGACAGAGAGAGAGAGAGAGAGAGAGAAAGAGGGATTGTTTTCTAACAAACTGAATGTTGAACAAGAAGCTATCAGATGAAACAGGCTGCATGTTCAGAAAGGGAACAGAATATTCCTTGACCATGTAGATCCCAGGTTGTGTGTAGGTACACTGCTTAGGGTTGAGTGCACCTGCGAGTTTTCCTGTCCCCTCACCCTACCCCATATTTCCACTTGCATATAAATTTCTCCTCCTGAATTTTTTTTTTTTTCTGGTGCTGGAGATCGAACTCAGGCCCTTGTGCTTGCCAGGCAAGCACTCTAATCACTGAGCCAAATCCTCAGCCCCTTCCTCCTGAATATTTTTTACACATCTTTTCTTCAAGTGTCACAGATGCTTGTCAGAAAGAGGAAGGATTAACAAATATTACATTTGAGGTGGTTGCTCACAATGGACACATTACACTATGGGTTTGAGCAGAGGATGTGCAACTAGCCAAATTTAGCAGTAAGCATTTTGGTGAGGCATTAGGGCTTGGGATTACGCATTAGCCATGTGGGCTCATGGTCATGATACTGACATATTAGTGATGTCAGCATCACAGAAGTCCAGCTGGGTGTGGTGACACACGCCTGTAATATGCCTTAATCCCCCCAGCATTTGGGAGGCTGAGGCAGGAGGATGGCTGTGAGTTCAAGACAGCCTTGGCTACATAGTGTGTTCAAGGCCAACTGGAACTACATAGAAAGAAACAACGAACTACATAGTGAGACTCTGTCTCAAAAAAAAAAAAAAAAGAAAAGTCCAGGTGGAAAGGAGTAAGGCTCATGAGGTAAGTGGAAATCTGCCACCTCCAACGGTGCTGTAATCCCTGAGAAGAACCATCTCAACTTGCAGCTATAAAGCCAGAAGGTGCATTTAACCTGAGACATCGTAAGTGATTTTTGGAATGTGGGTCATAAAGTGCAAGGACAACAACTGGAAATGATGTTTCATGATTAGAGTTAAGCAGGAATAGTTAGAGAAAAAGCTGTATTCTTGAATTGGTTGAAACTACAGCTGGGACTGATATTTGAGTGTTAATCCTCTCTTCTAGAAAATGTCTCTCTCTTCCTTCCAGATCTCTGGGCCCATGGGAGCAATGAAATAAGAATCATACTTCCGGGAGCTAGGGAAACCATGGGGAGGACAATGAGGACCCAGTTTTTCTCTGTCACCTTCTACAATTTGCACTCCCCATTCAAGGTCCCCTGAATTACTAGTTGGACATCTGTTATTTTTATTTACTTTGTACTCCATATACTTGATACTATTTGAAGGTGACCTGTAGAGTGTCAGATTGGGAGGGACTTACTTAAAATAGAACATTAGGGCCATGGCATTGTCATAGATTCCTTTACTATACAGTAAAAAACTTATTAGTTTATTGTCAATATATTGTCCATAGAAATGTTATTCTATTTAATAGACACCTATAACCCAGTTCTCATAATGTTTTGTGTTAGGTATTTTAACTGATACAGGTACATAAATATGCTATCTTTTAAGGCAGGATTTTATCTGTCATAAATGCATTACATTTACAGCCAGGTGGTAGTATCCCCAAACATTTGCAAATAAAAATCACACTCTCCATCCGTATTTATTGTGAACACTGAGCTGTCATTCTTTAACTCAGCTTCACTCACTTATCTGACACGCGAAAGAGCAGGTGGGTGGTACAAGAAATGTGTTTTCAAGAGGACAGGGACACGTATCTGTTCTGCACAGGAAATAAAGATGAACCGATTTCTCACCTTCTCCAACTGTGTGATCCTGTCAGTCTGAGCTACTTGTTTGTCATCAAATGACATTCCCCCACCCCAACTCCCCACAGCAGGGTTGTCGTTATTTGATCCTATTTCGTAACTGTCAAAAGGAATCCTGAATTACTTCCTATGTAGGCAAAACAAACACAGGAGAAAATCACACCACAGAAGGTGGTAGATCAGGTCTAGACATATAAAGAAGTAAATGAATGGAAGAAATAGAAGTGGAAAACCCTGGAGGAGTGGGAGGAAGGAAGCACATTCTGTGGGTGGATGGATGATCACCTTAAATCTAAATCAAGGAAAGGCCACTGCTTGGCAATGGTCCAGGGTGAGGAGGAGCACACAGGCAAGGAGGGGTGTCCCTTTGGTATTCCAGTCAGAGGGGTTCTTTTGTACAACATCTCATGCCAGGTTTACATAACAAGGGAAATCCTTGAGACCTGCCTGCTTGCTCCTCTAGCTCAGTGCCGACTATTGGAACATTCTCTGATGATGGAAGTGTTCAGTATCTGTAGGTTCCATGTGCTCCACGAGCTGGGCAAAGATTCTGAACACCTAAAGGTGCCCAGGTTGATGCAAGCCCTGAATTTTAAATTTTACTCCAACTAATTTACATGTACAAATTCACACAAGGCTCCTGTCTTCTACATGGCCTGTGATTGTGGGCAGGTCCACACCTAGGTTGCTCTCAGCAGCCCCAAAGCAGAAATTGGACCCAGAAAAGATTTTGTGCATTTTGAAAATGTATTAAATCCATAGAAGTCAGGAGACCAGCTCCAAAGAATTTCTCTTTGAATTCCTCACACTTTCATCATACCAGGACCTGTGTTCTGACACAGAGTTGACTATGTCATCATAAACCTTCAACAAGTCCACGTTGATGTAAGCAGGCAGAACAACCCACGGATAAGGACACTGAGCCTCTGCTGTTGGGGACAGGGCACCCAGAGTCACAAAGGCTAAAGTTTAATCCCAGTTCTTCTCAGAAAGCAGCTCTGGGAGAAATCAATGCGTGAAAATGCAATGGGTCATCCCCTAATATGTAGCTGTAAGAAATCAATGCGAAAGAGACAAATGGCCCCAAAAAAGGCAAGTGGATCCTCAGGAAGTGAGTTACAGGAAGGCAATATAAATCATCTCGTATACCTGACAAGATGTCCCCTGAACACAGAAAAGCAGAGGCTACAGTCCTGTGGAGAGCCTGGAGTCCTGGAGGATGGTGACCTGGACTGGTGACTATAAGGGGTCCTCAGGAATGAACTCACCTAGGACTGGCTCTGAAGACGTGAGCCAAGGCTGCAACAGAACACTCATACAGAGCAGGGTCGCCAGACTGTCCTTCTTCCTTATGGTCTGCAGGCTGTGGAAACAAAAAGCAAGTACCTGGGTGACTTTGGCTTGCCTACACAGGGTCTCACTGATGTGGGTCAACTAGGATGAGACAGTTGGGGGGCAATGGGAAGGACAGGTCCAGAGCAGGTCCTAGGAGGCATGAGGGAAAAGAGAGGGGGAGAGGGAAGATGAGAAGGAGGGGGAAAAGCGGGAAGGGTCAAAGAGGAAGAAGGTCAGGAAGGAAGAGGGGTGGAGGAGGGACAAATGGAGTACATGGAGGGGGAGGGGAAGGGCAAGAACGGAAAAGCAGGGAGAGGGAGAGAGATTGGGAAGTGGCCTCTACTGGGCCAAGTCACAGGAGGGGGGAGGGGCAGGCTAGATTACACAAGAAGAGGGGAAGAGCCCAAATAGAGCAAGGGCATTGGAGAGGGGAGCAGCATGGAGGTCAAGAGGGGTGACGTGGGATGTGAAAATGGTGTGTCCTCATGCCCCAGCCTGCCCAGGGGCCATCTCAGGACGAGGTCCAAGGGCCAAAGTCTGCTCCTTACCTGCAGAGAGGGAGCACCGCATTGGAGGCCTTCCTCCTTGTCTTCTGGGTGGGCAGTGGGAACCATGTGATGTATTACGCATGTGCCCCAGGAACTTGAGTCAGATTGGCGGAAGGGGCCGGGCCATGGAGGAGGTGCTGGTCAAATCAGGTGACACCTGGCTATGCCCTTGTCTGACAACTCCTTTCTTTTTTTTAAATTTTATTTTAATGGTACATTTTAGATGTACATAGCGATAACATTCATCATAGGGGATTTGTACCTGTACATTACATATATTGTTGCTTCTTTTTTTCCCATTCCC
>QZML01000629.1:3165656-3212148 GCA_016801275.1 Hystrix brachyura | reverse complement strand
CCTCATTCCAGTGATATTTGAGTCCCCTGGATGACTGAATGTCACCTCCCATTAAGTTCTGTGTGGTGTGGTTATTCTGTGCTTAGGGTTTAATGACTTCCTGAACCCTCACTCATCATTGCATTTACAGCTGTTGTTCTAATCTTCCTTCCTTGCTTTGTAATATTTTACTTTTTGTTTCTGATAACCATGGATCACAACCACAGTTACACTCAGTTACACTGGGTGAGCCTCCCTATGCATGGATGGAAAGAGAATTCTGAAATTGTTCCTCAGGACGCTGTGGTAAAGCCGTGGTGTATGGCAGTGAGCTTGGAAAGAACTCTCTCAAACCCCAGTTGTTCTGCCCATGAGCTGTGTGGCGCTGGCGGTGTTCCTGTCTGCCCCAGTTCTCCTGTTCCCCACTGGAACAGCTAAAACCAGTAATGACCTTTGAGTTCCCTGTTTAATTATATAAGCATGTAATATGTGCAACTTTAGGCAAGAATTTGATACATATTTGTTTAATCAAAATAGTTACTTCATGTTAGGTATATTAATATTTAGGAATAAAGATCAGTACAGTATACTGAGTCATTGAAAAGATTCTATTATTGAGAATAAAGTCTAGTGTTTGATATAGCTATACAATAATTTTAAATATGCAAATTATACAATATACTGAATCACCTGTGATGGTATATCCCCAACTTGTCATTGCGCCAAAAAGTCCAAAATTTTGACTTATTTTTTGTATCAAACATTTAGTAATTTTCCATTATATCTGCACAGTGCCAACATCAGAATTTTTTAAATTGCTGATAGAAGTTCACCAATTCAGTAAAATTAAGCCACAATGTTCAGGAAGGGCGATAGGAAAAAGAGAACAGACCGAAGAATATTTTATCTTTATTTTTATGTTGAGACAAAGTCCATTGAGAAGAAAGTTTATGGTGTCCAAATGATTAGTTGTTTACACATTGAAGACTCGCAGGTGAGTTGGCAGAGAACATTACTGCATCAAATCATTAACTTTGTCTTGTTTTTCAATCTCACCTCTGCATATTTTAAAATAACCTGGCAATATATAGTCTACAAACCAGTACAGTTAACCCATAATCTCCCATGTTTACCCTTGAAAGAAGGACAAGGCTAAAGAAAATTTTTTTTGTTTTTCTCTTCGGGAAAAGTTCCACTTGGCAAAGCACGAAGTCCACGTAGCTGATGTGTCACTTTGCGCATCAGAGAATCACTATACAAAATGAGAAGTGAACATCAGAAAGGGTTTAGATGAGAAGCTCACAGTTGTCTCATTCAGAAGAGAAGGTTTCAAGGAATCTCATAATCATCCTACTGATGGGCCTTTCCTGTGTGCATCTCTGTTTTACTCTGGACAGGGAGGTATGAGAGAGTCAAACTCCCTCCCAGGCTTACTTGTCACTAAATTATTGGAAATGTCCTGAAGAGAGACGGTAAAGACATTAGCAAATCCCTAACCAATGTGACTGCCCTTCATGCTTCTCCCAGGTATAAAGAGAATTAAATTGCAGGGGGAAGTAAATTGACCTCTTTTAAAAAAAATACATATATATATGTATATATGTATCCCTTGAGGCACAACAAAATAATAGCTTGGCATAAATCAAAATACTCCCTGAAAACTTGGAGGCACCTGTGGCCTTTTCCAATTTGCCATTGTGAGAAATTGTAAAATGCTTCAGTAGCTTTTGGGGGCAGGAACATCTAGGTCATCCTGCCCCAGTTAATCTTGGTTGTCAGCTTGATTGGCTGAAAGTTGCCAGGAGATGAGTAAAGCATCGTCTGGTGTGGCTGGGTGGACCTTGCTCCTGGACCCTGCACCTTGGGTGCCCTTCCCCCATGCTCTGCTTCTAGTCCAGAGCAAAGTGAGCCGCTCCGCCCCACCATGCCTTGTTGCCATGATGTTTCTGCCCTGGAGCCAGGTGACCACGAACAGCAATCTCTGAAGCTGAAAGCCAAATCAAACCCGCCTGTTTAAATTGCAGGTGTCAGGAATTTTGTCCCAGCAGTGGGAAAGCAGACCGGTGGAGCTGATGCATATTATAAGCAAAATCACCAAGTGACAACAGTTGTGAATGCTCTTTTAGTCTTGTAGTCATTTGCTATGGCTTTCACTGAAGGTCAATTGTGTGGGAAGGTAGAGATTTCACTGACTAGGTCATGTGTGCTTGTAGCTTTGTATTTTCATTTAGCCCTGAAAATTGAACTTCTTTGAAGATCAACTTATGCCTGATGTCAAGAGAATAGCTATAAGTGTGGAAGAGGATAAGGAATGAGAAATGAGAACAATGAGTTCTTGCCCAATTTGTTGTATTAGAATCCTTTTGGATGCCACACAAGGCCTTGTGTTGGGTAGAATAACGTAGGGAGGAAGAGACAGCTTTTCCAGGACAGTGTTCAGGCATGAAGCTACCTGTGCAGAACATGTGCTTTGTGTACGTGACACCAGCAGAATCCAGTCAGGGCCGGGGCTCAGATTCAACAGTGGGGACTTAAACATACAGATTTCTGGTGTTGCCGAAGTGCTATGGCATCAAGATCTCCTTGAGAAGATCTTTAGAGATGATTCTGAAACAGTCAGATGTGTATTAAGTTTAAGGTGGGCATGATGGATAACTGCTCACATAAAATCTGTTGAATAAACAGAGGTTCAAATTTGAATGTTATTCATTAGTCATTGAACAGTAGAAGACTTTGGAATTCTCTAACTTCAGTATCCTTCTTTATAAAACGGTGGAAATAAAGGTGCTGCCTGTGTTGATGTCAGGATTATGTGTAATCTGTACCCACCGCCTGCACCATACATGGCACACTGAGGGCATACATATGTGGCACCTTATCAGAGTCACCATCATATTAATGTAAGAGATTCAGAAGTGTTTGAAGTTTTGTGTGATAGAATAAAAACACAAAATGATGATAAAGTCAATCAAAATCAGGCATACGATATGGACCAAATAGTGACTTCCTTTGGTAATCTTTGCATTCTCTCACCAATCCCACATTTCCAATTCTCAAAAGTCTGTGGCTCCGTGTTCATTCTCTATTGGGGCATAAAGGCCACCGTAGTTTTGCATGAGTCCAGTGGTGTGAAGGGAGCCCTGGATCTGGAGAAAAAGTCAGGTGGAAGGTGTAGTTTCTCAAGGGCTGGATAAAGATAGCAAAATCTTTGGGAAATGTGGCCATCTGTGAGTGTACACATGTGTACTGGATAGTGGCCAGGGGGTCAGGAGGATAGAAACAGAGACTAGAAGAGCCCTCAGACAGGCTCGGCCCTCTGTGTGACTGTCGCACGTTCTCTCCCTCTTCCTTCCTGGGCTCTCCTTCGCAGTCTGTTCTCTTTCCTTTAGGCATCATTTAAAAAGGAAACAGATGTAAAGAGTGGAAGCAACTTTTTCTTATGACTCTGTGGAATTCTGCGGTTGGGAAGAGGAGCAGTGAGGGCTCAAGAGGAAGCTGTCTGCCTTGCGGAAGAGCTCACCAAACTGAAGATGGGTGCGTCTTCATATCACTGAGCTTCGTAGACTGCTTTCTTCTGTAATGACGTCCTTGGGAATTTCAGGGGTGACCAGAGTCTCCTTTCTGGGCCTCAGTTGTGAGCTCTTCTGTGGAGGAAGGACAATCTGAAGCAGGCACAAGAAAGCACTTGTGTATCTCTCGTATGTGTTCAGGCAGGATTGAGCGTGAGGTCTGGGAACAGAAGGTCTATTAATTGTCTTCCAAATTTTTTTGTTTGTAAATCAGAATTCATGATCATGTGTTTTGTGTTTCTTTTCTCAACTGGGTAGCAACATTTTCCACTTAGCATAAATGTGTGTAATCTAATTCACGTTATTTCACCCGGGAATACTTAGTGAAGGAACCTGAAGCGACGACCCCGCATCCTTATGGAGCCCAAACCAGGAGATACCTGTCTTCATGTAATCGGAGAGAATTTGTATGAGCAGCTTCACTGACAGGTCTCAGGGCGTTTGTCAGGCTCACTTCTGTCAGTTCTGGCACTTATGTTGCTACGTAGCGTTAAATTGCTTATTTATATCTGAATACAATTCATATCATGATTACTTTTCTGCAAATATAGCATTATTTACACACTCCAACATTATTTCTTGTTACCCCACACTATGTCAATCTCTACTTTTTAAATAAGTACATGCTACAGCATAATGCTGTAAAATACAAAACACTAAATTTAAAATGACTTTACATATAATTAGTTTCACTATTAGGAGTAACTTTTTAGCTTGTCATCCCTGACAATATTTTGATCCCACATTTAGTGCTGCCTAACTATCCTCTATATGTTTTTTGGCTTTTGAGTTATGTTTTTATGGTAATGGTATTCTTCATAATCCCAGCTAATAACCTATGAAATGGTTTTCCCAGTGAAT
Organism: Hystrix brachyura; assembly: GCA_016801275.1. Taxonomy (NCBI): domain Eukaryota; kingdom Metazoa; phylum Chordata; class Mammalia; order Rodentia; family Hystricidae; genus Hystrix; species Hystrix brachyura. The sequence continues at coordinate 3,207,739 of QZML01000629.1, read as the reverse complement.
CTGATTAATTGATTTATAGTACTGAAAACTGAGCCCAGGGCCTTCAAACTGAGCTATACCCCTTCTTTTATTTTAGTTTGAGAACTGTGCTCATTACGTTGCTAAATTGTCCTAGCTGGGCTTGAACTTCCTTATCTTCCTGCTTCAGCCTCCAATAGTGCTGGATTTACAGGCATCTCCCGCATGCCAGGCCAGGACCTTATTTTTAAATTTTGTAAATGTAGGGAAATGAAAAAAGACTGAAAATCAGATTTCACCTGAGAATGACACATATTTGTATAGTCAATCCCAAGGGTCTCCAAATTATCCTCTACCTTCTTGGCTAAAATAAAACTCTTTTGACAAATTAGAGCCCTGTAATATTAAAAACAAACCTGCATAAAAGCTGCTAGTTCAACTGGTTTCCTACTGTTTAAATGTGCTACCATTCACTCAAAATACTTTCGATTTATGTTGACTTCATTTAGGGCTATACATGTGAGTATGGGTGCTCTTAACATATAAAACATACTGGTCATTTCCTATTACTACAATTTAATTTTCTTGGGTCTAGTGGGTCCAGAGTCTAGGGCTCCCCAGACTCACGCTTGCCAAGCTTGTCTCTCTCTCTGACCTAGAAAGAGGAAGAGAAGTCAGAGAAAATCAAGGTGAAGGGAAAGTGATTTATTATAGGTGTTGCAAGAGAAAGCGGTACACCGTCACTCCAGTGGAGTGGGGGACTCAGAGCTGAGACATGCTGAGTGTGGGCCGAGAGTCTGGTTTTCCTGGGTAGGGGTCCCATTCCACTTCCCTTTTCCTACTTTTCCCTTTGGAAGATCTCTACTTGAAGGGTTATTGGAAAAAGGCATTGTTATGAGGGGCGTTCCTAACAGGACACTGTCCCCACAATTTCTTTACCTGTAATATGACAGACTTGGCCTAAGTGATGGACAGAGTGTAAAATTTATCAAAATCTATGAGTCTGTAACTGCATCCCAGGAATCACACAAGGGAAGTTTACTCAAATAAATTAAATTTGGGATTTGATTGGACTTGGTGGATGTTTACTTCCTAAGGAGGGAAATGCATTTTTAAAAAATATTGAGAAAAAAGTTTATCAATTTCCTGAAAAAAGTTTATCAATTTCCTGTTTCGTTTGCCATACTTAGGATTTTTTAAAATAAAAATTTCTCGTCTTATTTATTAAGCAACAAATCCATATTATTCTTACTGTTCATCATGTAATTTTCAGATCCCCATTTTTCCGTAACTTTCTATCTCAGTGAAATATTGTCTATAGCTTTACAGAGAGATTTGATTCTGCCCTGAATACTTTAATTATTAAGTTTTAAAATGTTTTATTTTTCCTTTCAAAATAACAGACAGCTGGAGTTAAAAAATGTGTTAAGTAAAGGCACTCAGTGCCTTTAAACTCAATTGTTGAACTGGCTACGCTGTAACCAATTACAGTTACAGTTTAAAGTAAAAGTGATTAGTTGAATTAAGGCATGTTGAATTGTTTATTGCTGTTTGGGAAAGTTGCAGGTAAGATAATGTTGAAATATTTTAAAGTTTCTTTATGTTTTAAAAAACACAAAATGTTTTACATTTATAGTTTAATGATATTTTCAAATCCTGTTCTTTAGGCTCACACGTTCATCCCTCTGTCCTGAGCGGCTCTCCCTGTAACATAATTGCCTCCATTATTCATAATTGTTATGAATATAAAGATCAGAATTTCTTACCCTGACTCCGTAAAAAAAGCAATGAAAATGTCAGAATGCTGAGCCCTCCATGGAGTAGGTGAGAAAGGCTTTACTCCTGAGAAGCACTTATGGCTTTCTTTCTGACAAGTCCAAAAGTCCATGGGGGCTGAGCAGCGAGATGAGTGGCCACTACACAGCTGACTGAAGCAGCAGGGACAGAACATCAGGAAAGATACTTATGTCTTTAGGGTCTGGGGATTTAGCCCAGTGGTTAGAGTGCTTGCCTAGCAAGCACAAGGTCCTGAGTTCTATCCTCAGCACCAAAAAGAAAAAAAAATGAAAAAGACATGTAAGTCTTTCATTTTAATCGAGGAAAATGAATATCCCCAATAGAGCTAGCATTCAAGCCTGTTGGCTCCTTCACTGAATGGTTTCTCACTGAATCCCAGACAGATGTTGCTATGAAGTCCCTTTGAGACTTCTAAATGATAACCGCATTGCTCACTGGACATTCAGCTCCTTTATGAAAGCTGTTATTACCCACCAGGCTTGACCACCAGTCAAAATTTAGAGACCTTTTCATCACAGCACTTGGCAGACATAATCTAACTTAGGAAGAAAATGTTCTTGTCAAGGAGGAAGAATATTTGGGAAAATGAACACTGCCTGGGAGGTAGGTGTGGAGGCACAGGCCTGTAATCCCAGCACTCTGGGAAGCTGAGGCAGGAAAATCTCAAGTTTCAGCCAAGCCTAGGAATGTTAGCATCTTTCTGAGAGTCTATCATAAATAAATAAATAAATAAATAAAGCTTCATAAGGGCTGAGGAAATAGTGTAGTGTGAAGGCCCTGGCTCGAATCTCCAGTACTGCCAAAACAAAACAGTGCAAAAATCTGTTAGGCATTATTAAGTGGTGTTTTATACTTCAGGTTGCATCCTTATTAACCAGGTAAATAGGTTAGAAATGAAAAATGACTGGTTTCATTGTGTCAGAACCATAAAAAGCATCACAATATTGTGCTAAACTAAACTGGCATGTGCTACATTCTGGGTAAACAACGACTGGGAGATTTTGTAGAAGTCAGTAAACTCACTGGGTCTCTAGGCTTCCTCAAGCCCCTAAAACACAGATGGAACTCAAAGGCCAATTGAACAAGTCTAGAGCTGGTATATAGAAATGGAAACTGTGGGTACTTGCTTTCTGCTCGGAATCAAGTGATCCAAACTTCCTTAGCTTCTGCTGTCATCCACAAAAGTTGAGTGCAGTAATTCATGTCCTCTTACATTTCCTCATTATAAGAAATAATTGATGTAAAATTAGTGATTTGACAAAACATTTTTGTGCAATCGAATCGTGTATAAGTGCCAAAAATGATTATCATCTTTGATGCTCTGGTCAAATCATTTTACTAGCATAGAGAATTATTATGTATGGATATTAAAAATTTCTTCCTCAAAATGAACATCACATTTTATTCATGTTTATAACTATGCTTTCTAACTAGGACTTTGCTATGTGCTATGTATATATCATTGCATGTTTCTTATTTAATAAATTAATGGGCTTTTTTCTTTTGGGTGTGCAATAACTTCTCTGAAATTCTCTGATTATCTTACAGAGAATCATTATACAATAGTTACAAACTTGGCTAATATAAAAAGTGATAGTTTGGAGAAAGTAAAAGAATACCAGAAATCATTGCATGTTAATAATGCTCAGGACTTGACTTTTTCCTCGTTAAACTGGACATTTTACAATGTTAACATCATGTCAGCTATTCGACTGGCTGAACATTTTCAGGTTTTTGAAATAGTTCTATATTTCTTTTTTTTCATTTAATAATTTTATTTGCTTCATCTTGTTTTTTTTGAATTTAAGCAGTTTTAACTTGTAAGGGATAGGTGCTAACCAAAGGATAAATGAGGTGAGTACAAAGCTTACTGAATTTATTCTTTACGAGATGAAAATGAGCAAGCTCTGGAAGGGTTCAGATTTATCTTAATTGATAAAAACCATGAACAAGCTAACAATTTTCCTGTATTTTCTTTCACATGTGAAATAAATAGTCATGAAATAAATCTATATCGAATAAAAATTACAATATTCTAAATCCCCAGAAACATGCAGATGATGTATGTAGCCAAGCCAACTCATGTGAATGTGTTAATGTTACGTAGTCTTCCATGATTGCTGATGGTTTTGTAATCCAATGTCGTTAATAACACACATAAAAACTGATATGACCTGACAGCTCCAAAGTAGTATTTTTTGAGTGTGTGTGATCATTTTAAAACTGAAATAGCAGATACTAGGTTAGGAACAAGTCTCTGCCAGTTTTGTGGTTGAAGTTATAGGAAATTTTCTTGTTTGTATTTTTTATATTCTTGTACTTAAAAACTAGTGGACACCTACTAACTAGGTTTTAGCTACATAGACTAGTGAATCTCAATTCCAGGGAAAAAGGGTAAGCTACCAAAACTTTAGACTAACTTTTTTCAAGCTCTAGTGTATTTTTAAAAGTCATATTTATTTAGAAATCCCATGTAATTGAATTTTAATACAAGAAGAGGAATGAAACCTATCTTTAATTATCAGTGACCTACCTTTAATTATCAGTGAATTTCAAAAGTCTGTATAACATAAAAGTAGTGTTTAAACTTTATAATACTTTTATAACTTTATTAAAATTGAAATCTTTTCAATCACTGTTGTTGGTAGATAATATGATTCAAACCGGAAAACAGATGATTTATGTTAAAGTGTCAAATGTATTTTTCTCCTTGTTAAAAGATTTGCAAGGACATCTGAAAGACAAGTTACTTTAAAATAGCAAGAAAGTGCATTGAGTGATGGTATAGCTAGGAAAGTATTTTAAATATCTATTTTATGTTTGAATCTGTGTTAAGCATTCTGGAATACATAACATTTAATCATGATTTAATTTTTAATACTTATGTAATAATTTATAATTGAAACGTAAAATTAAACTGTTACCAAAAAATTGGAACACACTGACTGTTCAGATAAAAATAAACTAGCTGAGGAGAAACAGAATGCACAGTGTCCACGGAATGAAGCAATTTCGAAACAAGTTAGAAAATAGAAAATATCGTGCCGCATAATTAGGATGAACATTCTGTGTTAAATTTTTGGAAGAATTGTCATAGTGTGTTCCCCTGTGGCTGCACCATTTGAAAAAATTTCAACTCACTTTTTAGCAAGTATAATTGACAAAATCATATATATTTAAGGTATGTAACATCATCTTATGAGATACATATACATTGTGAAATGCTTACTACAATTGGCAAAATAACATATCCATCACTTTGTATACTTACAGCAGTTCTTAATTTCTTCCAGTTAGAAAAATTTTATAATCACACAAAAACACTATTAAAACAAGAAAAATATGCTCATTATTCTCACTCCCAGAGACAAAGTAAACAACACCATTCTAGATAATTTCCTGGTATCTCTATACATTAATACACTTTTTAAAACAAAAATTGGCAAGGCCATATGTACTGTTTTGTGACCTGCTGTTTCACTTAACAGAGCATCGTGGACACTTTTGCAACTCAATAAATTTGTATCAGTATCATGATCTCTCAACTATGTACTTATTACCTGTTTTCCATCCCTCATTACCCTTTCTTACACCCTTCTCTTATTTCCTTCCATCTGTTTGATAATAGTCTCCCTTCTACTTACTTTCATGTCATCTTTTTAAAATTCCACATGTTAGGGAAAACATGCAATATTTGTGTTTCTGAGTACAGCTTATTTCACTTAACATGGTGATCACCAGTTCTGTCCATTTTCCTATACATGTCATGTTATAATTCCATTTTTCTTTACCAGTGAACGATGCTCCATTGTGTATATATATCGTGGTTTCTTTAGCCATTCGTCTATTGATGGCCACCTCAGATAGTTCTATACCTTGGCTATTGTAAATTGTGCAGCAATAAATGGGTATACAGGTATCCCTATAGTATGCTGACATTAGTTCGTTCTGCTAGATAGCAAGGAGTGGTATAATTGTATCAAATGGTTGTTCTATTTTTAGTTGGTTTTTTTCCTCATTTTTCTTATCCCGAAACAAAACACTTTACTCACTAGCTATCATCTCCCAATCCCTCCCTGCTATATCTAGGCCACCACTGAGCTACTCCCCATCCTTCATAGGTTTTCCTACTCTGGAAATTTATTTATTTATTCATTTACTTCCAAATAGACCGTGCACATAGCAATGAAAAAGAGCCTAATATATCCAAAGAAATTCAAATCTTGCAAAGCAATCTCTCACATCTTATTGGAGTGAAACTAAAAACTGACATCAGAAACATTCTTAGAATACAATAACTTACTTTCCTCTGTCTTTTTTCTGTTAGTTTTTCCATGTAAGAAAAGCATGAGATATTCAAGCTTGTGTGTCTGATTTGTTTCACTGAACATTGTGGTTTTCTGTACCTTGACCAGTTTGAACCATTTTCTCTTTTCTTTTAAATTGTAGCAGCCCTTCTAATGACTGAGGTGGTATCTCCCATCATTTTAATTTGCATTCCCTGGTGATTGGTGACATGGAGTATTCCTCATGCGCTCAAAGTCCATATAAATAACTACTTAGAGGCAAAGTCTACACACAGCCTGTGGCCTTTCTTAAATCATATTGTATGTGTATGCACTCAAAATAATTTTAACATGCTGGTGTCAACAAATCTATAGCTAAATGTGGAAAGAATTTCTGTCTTGCCCTTTTCATTTTTTTCAGTTTGCGAATAAGTTTGTTTTTCCAGTTTACTTGGCTTTTATTTTCTCTGTAGTGTTTTGTTTTCAGTGCAGTGGTTTGTAAATGTTAAGTTCTCCAATGATTTTGACATTTTTATTGTTCTTATGATTTTTTAATACCTTTACCATTTCTTTGTATTTGATATGTGGAATTACAGTTCACTTCCCCATTCTACTGACCTTATGTTTGCTAACATTGTGAAATTAATTACCCTTTGTCAATGATTTTTTTCTTTAGAGTTATTTGAAATTTCAAGACGCATTACTCTACAGTTGGTGCTAATATTTTTATTTCTTATTTTCTGATTTGTGAGTTCTTAGTTTTTTCCTACTGCCTTAGTGCACTGGTTAGGACTTCCGTGATAGCACTGAATAGACTGGTAGTGGGAGGCATATTCATTTCATTTTTCATATGCAGGAAAGAGTGCTATTAATCTCCCACAAAATACTTCTGCTTGCTTCAACACATTTATCCTATCATTTTTGACACTTTTCAAAACAATTCTGGGAGTCTTCTTTCCTAAGTGTCTTTACAAGTTTTGATGAAAAATACAGTGGATGCCACTGCAATGTGCCATTGAATGGAAAGGCAGACCCATAAAAACATTACGGTGTGTCCTCATCCACATCAATCACTGGCACCATGCAACATCTGGGTCTTTCCAAAGTAAAAATGACTATGAAAGATAAACATTTCGAATTGATTAGAGACCTTGAGGCAGCCTTGACAGCACAGCTAAAGACACTCACAAGAAAGAACTTCCAGAACTGCTCCAGAAACTGGAATGGATGATGGAACAAGTGTATTAAAAGCCAAGGGGAGTATTTTGAGAGAAATTAATTGCAATGTGTCTCTTACTATAATGAATTTTTTTAAAAAAATATAAATATTCACCAGATTTTTCCATCCAGACTCAGGTTTATATATGCATTTGGATTGGATCTGTTACATCTCGTTCATGACTTCTCCATTAATTTCCCTTGAGATTGGCCAATATTTTTTCCCCATCAAATTTATCTTGACAGATATTTCCAATTAAGATAATTCTAGCTGCATAAAATTAAGAAACATGACCTGTGGTGGGACTGTGTTTATTTTCTTCTTTTCTGCGGCCACTTAGTGATGTGTGTGAGATAGATTAACTTTGAATAAGTGTCAGGTATAATATATGAAAAAGGGCAAAATTTCATATCATTATCTTCTTCCCAAAAGGATCATCAGCACCTACTTCAAGAACCTATATTCAAATAGATGGAAAATACTGAAGAAATGGAGAGATTCTTAGAAACATCTGAACTACCAAAACTGAATCAAGAAGACATAAGAATATTAAATAACCCAATATCAGCCACTGAAGTTGAAGAGGAAATTAAAATCCTACCAACAAAGAAAAGTCCAGTTCCTGATGGTTTCATGGCTAAATTCTACAAGAAATTCAGAGGTGATCTAATACCACTATGCCTTAAACTCTTTAATGACATTAAAAGGGAAGCAGTACTTCCAAAATCATTCCTAGAAGCAAGCATTACCCTGATACTAAAACCAGAAAAGGATCCAACCAAAAAAGAGTACTACAGACCAATTTCCCTAATGAACATAGATGCTAAAATTCTCAGCAAGATTCTGGCAAACAAAATGCAATGAATTATCCAGATCAAGAAGATTTTACACTATGACCAAGTAGGATTCATCCCAGGGATGCAGGGATGATTCAACATACGTGAATCAATACATGTAATACACCATATCAGCAGAGTCAAAAACAGAAATCACATGATTATCTCAAGCATCTGACAAAAGCATTTGACAAAATCCAACACCCAATCATGATAAAAACTCTACAGAAATTAGGAACAGATGGTCTATATCTCAATCTGATAAAAGCCATCTATGACAAACCAAATCTATGACAAACCAACAATGACAAACCAACAGCCAACATCACACTAAATAGAAACTGGAAGCTTTCACACTAAAATCTAGAACAAGACAAGGATGTCCTTTATCACCACTATTCAATATAGTTCTAGAAACATTAGCCACAGCAATTAGGTAAGAGAAAGAAATAAAAGGAATAAAGATAGGAAAGAAGAAGTTAAACTATCATTATTTGTAGATGACATACTCTACACTGAAGACCCCAAAAATTCCACCAAAAGACTTCTAGATTTAATAACTAAATTTAGTGGTGTAGCTGGATACAAAGTAAACAACCAAAAGTAAATAGCATTCCTATGTACAAAATACAAACTCACTGAGAAAGAAATAAGAGAAGATATACCTTTCACAATTGCATAAAAAAAATGAAAAACTTAGGAATCTATCTAACAAAGGATGTAAAAGATCTTTTCATTGAAAACTACAGTACTCTAGAAAAAGAAATGGAAAGGGATATCAGACAATGGAAAGATATCCCATGTTCTTGGGTATGCAGAACCAACATAGTGAACATGGCCATACTTCCTAAATTACTATGCAGATTTAATGCACTCCAATCAAAATAACATTAATTTACTGCACAGAATTAGAAAAAACAATCACGAAATTCATCTGGAACCAAAAGAAATCACGAATAGCAAAAACAATCCTGGGAAACAGGGGCAAGACAGGGGGCATCACAATCCCTGACTTGAAATTATCCTATAAACTACTGCAATAAAAACAGCATGGTACTGGCATGAAGACAGACCTGAGGACCAATGGAACAGGCTAGAAAAATGCAGAAACAACCCCAAACACACTCAAATAACTCATCTTAGACAAAGGTGCCAAACACTTTCACTGGAAGAAAGATAGCCTCTTTTACAAATGGTGCTGGGAAAATTGGCTGGCCATATGCTGAAAACTAAAACTAGGTACATGTCTCTTACCATGTACTGAACTAAAATTGAAGTGGTTTCGAGATCTAAACATTAAAACAGAAACACTAAATCTACCAGAGAATAGAATGGAAGAACTCTCAAAGACATAGGTGTAGGAAGAAAATTTATGAACCGAACCCAGACTGCACAGGAAACAATACAAAGAATCAGTGCTTGGGACCATATCCTCTGAAAAGGCTTTTTCACAGAAAAAAAAAATAATAACCATTAGAGCAGGACAAAAATCCACAGACTGGGAAAATTTGTTTGCCACCTGTCCCTCAGACAAGGGTCTAACATCTAGAATATATAAAGAACTCAACAAAATCAACCCCCCCCAAATTGAGAGACCCAATCCAAAAATGGGCATCTGAAATGAATAAACATTTCTGAGATGAAGAAATACAAATGGCAAATAAACATTTGAAGAAGTGTTCGACATCACTGGTCATTTGAAAGATGCAAATCAAAACAACACTAAGATATCATCTCACTCCAGAAAGAACAGCTATTATCAAGAAATCAACCAACAAGAAGTGCTGGTGGGGCTGCGGGGAGAAAGGGAACCCTTCTCCACTGTTGGTGGGAATGGAGACTAGTCCAGTGACTATGGAAATCAGTATGGCAACTCCTCAAAAAACTACAACTAGAAGTTCCATTTGACCTGGCTATTCCTCTGCCGTATATTCCAAGAAGAGTTAAAAACCTCATACCATTGAGACATATGCACCCCCTATGATATATGCATAACCATGTTCATAGCAACACAATTTGTATTAGCTAAGTCTTGGAAACAACCCAAATGCCCGACAGCTAAGGAATGGCTAAAGAAGATGTGGTTTTTCTCCACAATGGAGTACTACTCTGCCATAAAAAGGATAATCTAGAGTCATTTGTAGGTAAATGGATACACCATGAGAGCATGCTCTTAAGTGAAATAAATCAATCACTCATGAGTGCACATTAAATTGTTTCTCTGATATGAGAAACCATAAGTGTATAAGGAGACAAATAGTTATAATAGGTATTAGGTAGAAGAAAGATGATATTCAAAAGAGAGGAGAACTAAAATGGGAGAAGGGGGAAGAGAAGGAAGGGAAAAGGGAAAGGGGAAAGAAAAAAAGGAAAAATGTAAATAAACCTGCTGTAAATAAGGAAGGGGGAACAGAAGGGAGGGGTGGAGAAGAGGGGAACCAAGATACATCATGTAGAGGTACAAAATAACCAAGATAAATACAGGTACAAAATAACCATGATACAGGTACAAAATAACCATGATAAATGTGATCATTATGTGTACGATGTACCAATACATGTTCTTGGTAAGATATAAAAAATAAATTAAAAAAAGAAAGGCCAATTATCACTATAATGAGATATTTTCCATGCTCACAAGGGAATCAAAAATGAAAAAGAAAAAAACGATTGACATTGCTAAGTGCTGTCAAGGAAATGAATTATCTGACACACTCAGAGTAAAAGTGTAAATTGGACTCAATCATTTGCACAAGTCTGTGAAGTATTTACTAAAATTTGCCGCCCACATATCCGGCATTTGCAATATTCAGGTATGTTCTAACCAGATGGCACTTGTTGGGGTACCAATTTGTGTATACACAAATGTTCAGAAAAGCACTATTAATAATTGAAGTAAACCAAATATACAAAAAAATACATTGGGCGATAGTTAAAAAGTTTTTAAATTATCTATTGTTATATGCGAATATATGAATGAATCTCACAAACATAATATTAAGTAAAATTTGTATAATATTTACATAATATTAAGTATTACATTACTTAATATTTACATAATATTAAGTAAAATTATGTGCTAATACTAAAGTATGATTCCTGTTATAAGACTGTAAATAGGTAAAAGTAACTATGGGATGATACCAGGTATATTTAGAGAGGCAGTAGATTTAGCAAGTAAATGGAGGTATAAGCAGGTATACTTGTTCGTGGAAAAATTCTTTTTCTTGACCCTTGTGCTTGTCATATAGATCCACGCCATGGATAATGCTATGACCTCTATACTTAGGGTATTAGTGGTATTTTCTATGTACATTATCTTTTATTTACGTGAATATTTGAATTCACATGTATTTGTAAATATTTATGGACACAGAATGATCGTTCAATAAATGTGACTGCATATTGAGCCCCTCGCAATAAGTAGAATTTTCATTTCATCAAACATTTATTATTTCTGGGTTTTAAAATCCTGCATAATTTTCTAGTTATTTTGAGATTATTCTTCAAAGAAAATGTTTATTTGAAATTGTCTTTAGACATCGGTTCCCTGTTCCTTCAGCCTTCTCACACTGACTCTCACTGGCAACTCTCCAGTGAGCTTCTGGGCCTCTGACCTTGGACTCGTGCTGTTTCCTTCATCCTTCTTGTTCTGTGGCTTCCATCTCCTTGCGCAGAGCAGCTGCTGGATCCTCCAGCTCTCCAGTGTGCAGATGAACATTGCAACCTTTCCTGCCTCTGCTATACATACATTTTCTATTGATATTATTCTTCTAGAGAACTATGAATAACACTTAAATTAAGGTTCTTTATTCATTTTAGGTTGAGTTAAATATGGAGTGAGTGTTAAGAATCAAGTTACAATCTGCTACATATAGAGTCCGCCAAAAATGTAGACATCAGGAAAAGAAAAAACTTGTATAAATCTTTTATACTAAATTTATTGAGACATCAGGAGATTAATACAAGTTATGTTCGGCATCTACAATTACAAGAGGTGCTCAGGGTGGTGGCCATTAACTTCCAGACATTTACTGTATTAGGAAGGTGAACCGCTGAAATGTGTACACATGTTTTGGCTGACTCTTAGATACTATGTTTTTACAGCATGATTTATTGAAGAGTCTTCTCTCCCTCCAATTTATGTTTTCGGTACCTTCCTTGAGGTTTTTTTTTTTTTTTTTTTTTTGCGTTAAGTAAATACAAATTTTAGCTACCCCACCATTGGTGTATGTCTCTCTCTCTCTCTCTCTCTCTTTTTTTTTCCTTTTGGTTACACGGATGAAACTCAGGGCTTTATTTTTGCAAGGCAAGCAATCTGTCCACTGAGCTAAATACCCAGCTCTGTGTCTCTTTTTTTATGCCAGTGTCATTATATCTTGTTAGCATGGTTCTGCAGTGTGCCTTAAAATCAGGTACTGTGATGCTTCCTGTGTGTGTATTTTATTCAAAATAGCTTGGGATGTCTGGGGCATGTCATGCTTCTGTATGAATTCAGGAATTCTTTTTCAGTTCTGTGCAGAATGTCATTGGAATTTTCATGACTGTTACACTGAAACCTGATTTGGCTTCGTGATATGCACTGTAAACAATATCAATTTGCTGAGTCCATGAACAAGTCAAGTCTTCTCATTTATTTGGGTACCTTCAATCTCTTTCATCACTATTTTGTAATTTTCATTGTAGAGGTCTTTGAATTCTTTGGTTAGATTCATTCCTGGAACTTTATTGCTTTTGCAGCTATGAGGCATGAGATTAGTTTCATGGTTTCTTTCTCAGCAACCCTATTACTTGTGCCTAAAATTCCTCCTGATCTTTGTGTGTTGATATTATTTTCTGCAATTTTACTGAATTATTGTATCAAGTTTACTAATTTCCTGAGGAGTCTTCAAATTTTTTCTCTGTATAAATTCATGTAATCTATAAACAAGAATAATTTGTCCTTCCCATCCTATATATAGACACTGTATTAGTTTTTCTTATCTACTGGCACCAATTCTATATTAAGATGCCTGAGAGTGAGTACTGTTTTATTGTTCTAAATCTGGAGAAATATTTTAAGGTTCTTCATTCACTGTAATATTGCCTGTTTTTGCCATATACATGTTTTTGCAAACATAATATTAATTGTGATAAAGTATGATTCCTATATACCTAAGTTTTCAAGGGTTCTTATCATGAAGGAAAGTATTTTATCAGATGTTTTTTCTGTACCTACTGAGGTTACCATGCTTTTCATCTTCACTCTGTGGATAGGATGTATTATATTGACTAATGGGCACATGTTGATGATCCTTATGTTCCTTGTGTAAATCCAGCTTGATTAAGGTGAATTATTATTATTATGTACTGATGGACTTTATTTGCTATTATGTTGTTGTAAATTTTGCACGTATGTTCAATGAGGATATTCATCTACTTTTTTCATGCTTTATTGTTCTTCTTTTTTTTTTTTCTGATTTTGATTTCGGGGTAATGCTGTTCCTATAGAATGAGTTTGAAGAGTTCCCTCCACTTTAATTTGCTGAATAGCTTTGTAATAACTGCTGTTAGTTTTACTCTTAAAATTTGATAGAACTCAAAAGTGAAGCATCCAATGCTGGGAATTTTTTACTGGAACATATGAATGTTTTGATTTCACTCCTTATTAATGATCTGTTTTTGGTTCCTATGTATTCCTGACTCAATTTTGGGAAGTTGTAAGTGTCAGAAATTTATTCATTTCTCATAAGCTTTTAAACTTCCTAACATAGATCTTCTATAATGGCCTCTAATGATACTTTGTATTTCTGTGATCAGTTGACATGTCTACTTTTTAATATCTTTTATTTATTTGAGTCTTCTCTCTTTTTCTCTAGTCCACCTAAAGGTTGGTTGATTTTGTTTATCTTTCCAAAAAAGTTTCACTGATCTTTTCTTTAAAGCTATATTTCATTTATTTCTGCCCTTACCTTTGCTATTTCTTTCCTTTTCTTGTTTTGAGCTTCATTTGTTCTCATTTTATGCTGACAAGCAACGTTAGGTGAGTTATTCAAAATCTAATTTTTTTTTATTTTGAGGACAATTTATTTAAAAGTGCGGGAAAAGGGGGAAAAGGAAATGATAGATAGCTACTCAATGAATTTGAAAGCGAAATACTCCTCAAAATCTAATTTTTATGGAAATGTTTATTTTTGTAAATTGACTTTCTTCATTTTGCTTTTGTTGTACCACTTCATTTCAGCATATTATGTGAGTCTTTCTGAAAAAGAGAAAAGGCCAGGCAAGGGTCTCATAGGGTAAAGGTAGAGAATGCAGACTCTCATCTCATTTCACTCAATAAAGTGAATCATCTAAAGAAAGCCATCAAGTTTATTTTGTTCAAAATAAGGAAGTGTGTTTCTCTTAGTGTTTAGAGACTGACTTTGTTCACAGTTCAGAGCTCGGTGAATCAGGCAGAAAAATTACTCTTCTTTTCCTGGATAAAGAGTTCATCAAGACTTGGCTTTGTTTAACCTCTAAGGCTTGTAAAATTAAACTAATTGACCTCGCCTTTAATCAGTGAATGCTGCAATTATTAAGGTAATATTTAATTTAAAAGTCGCTGATTAGAACGAATCACGGAATACTGCAAATTGACATACAGCCAGTAACTACTGACCTTCTTTGAACTCACTTATCTTGGAGGGAAGCCTGTGAGTCTGGAAGAGTGTGCGTTCCAGCCTCAACTCTACCACCTCTAGTCAGTATATCCTTATCCAAAGTATTAAATCTCTGAGGCGTAGATGCCTCAGGCCTGAAACGGAAATAATTTTACCTTAGCTAAAGGGAATAAAGAATCTAAAACAATATGGCACCTGCAAAAATTCTTAGTTAGTTGCCTGACTCCAGATAACCCAGAGTTGAGTATTATGTAACCGTGATCGTGACAAGTTAATTTTCCTTTCTAAAGGGTAGATAACTATGCTCACCAATGAAACAAATACACTACTTCCATGTGCCGTGTCTCTGTACAGCATTACCATTACAGAGCTCCTGTGGCATACTAGTCCACTCACATATTGGTGCATGACTACAAAATGCAGATTCCAGTTAACATTTTTATTTATTTATTTTATTATGTATTTTCCATTAGTACATATTTACAGTGCATAATAATTATATTCATCTTGGGGAATTTGTACATATATATAATACATCTTTTTTTCCCCCCTTTCCCCTCCCATCACAACTTGTTCCTTCCAACTCTTGATCCCTCTTCCACTTGCGGAAGTGCCATTTACATTTCTTTCTTCAATGCAAAAAAATACTTTTTCCCTTCCTTTCCTTAACCACCCATCTCTTGCTCCCCTTCCCATTTGACAAACAGCTAGCTACTTCCCATTACCTACCTTCTATCTTTCTGTTTATTATAATTTGCATCCTTCATATAAGAGTGAGGCACACTTCATTTTTCCTTCTTTTATCAGAGTTTCAAAGTACACTCCAATGAGATTACACTGCTCTAGTTGATTGCTTTAGTTTAACAGCCAGAAGGAAACAATCAGAATCAGTTAGTGGCCCGAGATGGGGGCCAAGAGGACTATAAAAGCTTTGAACTGCAAGTCCAGAGTTGTCTCATTTTGAAGAGAAGGCCTCAATGGAGTCACTTGCGCTGCTTGTGCTCTTTCTTACCTGTCTGCTTCTCCTTTCAGTGTGGAGACAGAACTCTGGGAGAGGGAAACTTCCACCCGGTCCTACTCCTCTCCCAATTCTTGGGAATTTTCTGCAATTATATGGTAAAGATATCAGCCAATCCTTAAACAAGGTAAGTGTGTGATTTATAAAATGTAAGCAAATTAGTCCTTCCTTGTAACTTAAATGTATTCCCTCATTCAAATTATTGAAAGACATGGTGGTACCACAAATGCTGCCTGTGGATTTTGATGTTTCCATTGCTTGTTTTAGTCTGTCAGTGTCAAAAGTAGTGCAATGAAGTAATGAACTTGGTATAAGAAAAATGTTTATGTTATCACGAGTTAGAGTCAACATAAAAAATGTCAAATGTTTGTAGTGCTCCCGCCCTTCACTGTTTCATGGTCGTTTGCTGTGCTCCTTCACATGAAGTTATATGATAATGAGCATAACATTAGAAATTTTATCCAAGAACCTGTCTGTTGCATGATCTATACATTTTTAAAGATTAGCCATGAAAATGAAATTTTTTCTGTAGAAACAAATTATCCCTGATGCCAAAAAATAGCTGTATGATGTTTTGCTCTTAAAATGGTGAAATAAGACATGCCAGTTTTCCACCCACTCATCTCAAGAACAAATGTTAATCAGATTTCCACAAATGAAAACAGCTGTAAGAGATTGAGGACTTTACTTAAGAAGTTATAGCAGGACCATTGATCAAAAACTCAAGAGTAAATGCTAAAAATGCCAAAAAGAGCAGTTTCCTTTTACTTGTACCTTGCTATGCTCCAGCACTTTAAAAACATCATCCACCCTGATTGAGATTTACCACAGAGATGTACTTAAAATAAATCAATAATTGTGATACACCATATTTAAAAAATGGAAGACAAGAACCATATAATCGTCTCAATTGGTGCAGAAAAAGAATTGACAAAACTCAACAGCCTTGCATAACAAAAGCTCTCAAATGAATCAGATACAGAAGTGATGCTTCAACTCAATAATCCTAATAATTCCTATATAGGAAAAAGCAGCCGACCTCATACTCAGCAATAAAAGTTTGACAGGTTTCCCTCTAAAAGTAGAGAGAAGACAAGGACACCCACCTGCTACTTTTTTTCAGCGTAGTGCTGAAGTTCATGTCAGAACAGAAAGAAAACTGACTGAAAGGCCTTCAAGTCAGAAAGGAAGATGTAGAATAGTCTTTGTTAGTAGAAGACATGATCTTATATATGCAAAATTCTAAAGATTGCAACAGAAAACAAGTACACCTTATAAGTAAATTCAAGAGTGTTTTAGGATTTAGAATGTCAAAAACTCAGTGAAGATTTTGACAATCTCTTTGTTGAATCCAGAAAATAATTCTGTTCACAATAGCATGCAAAAAACTAAAATAATTATGAATAATTTTAATCAAGAAAGTTTTAGACCTAGTGTGCTGAAATATAGAAAAGATCAGTGAAAAAAGGTAGGACATAAAAATAGAAAGAATAATAACCCATGTCCGAGGATTGGAATAATTAAAATTGTCAAAATGTCAGTGCTACTCAAAGTAATACAGAGATTCAATAACATCTCTGTGAAAATCCAGTATTTTTCATAGAAGTGGAAAAATTCTAAAATTTGTGCATAACCTCAGAAGACTGATTAGTCTATGCTTTGTTGTGTGTGAAGAATGTTGGAGCATCATAGTACCTAACTTAGAACCTGTACAGAGATCCACAGTAAGCAAAATACTGTAACAGAGACATAAACATGTGAATAGGTCCTTGAAGCACAAGAGAGAGTCCAGAAATTAACTCATTCATTTGCAGTCAACTAATTTTTCACAGAAGTGTCAAGAATACATGAAGGGGAAAGAATAGTTTTAATGAATTATGTCTGAAAATTGGATATCCACATGCAAAAAAAAAAGGGAAAAAAAAGACGTTTTCTGAAGCCTTCCACAAACATCAATCTGAAATGCATAAAAGGTAAACTAAGAGCTAAATCAACAAGACTCCTAGAAAAAAACATGAGAGAAGCTGCCTGACCTTGTTCTTACAGTGCTCTTTTTGAGAATTCATATTTCAATTGTATCATGAAATTATACATAGTCTTGGGGTACGAGATGGTGTTTTGATACATGTATATTCTGGTAATGTTCAAGTCAGGATAAACATATCTATCATTTGCAGTATTTATCATCTATGTGCCATGAAAACATTCAAATCTTTATTCTATCTTTTGCCCAGATAAACTACACATTATCATCATTTGTCATCACCTACTGTGCTCCAAAAGGTGAATATTCCTCAGTACGCACAGATCACCCTCCACCATCCTCCTCTTGTCCCTTACCCTCGGGCTTTCATATAATTTGTTAGTACTTGAAACCCAAAGCACAAGCAGCAGAACCAAAAAGAGACAAGTGGATTTGTCACACTGAAAATTTTCCTCGCATGAAAGGAAACAATCTACAAAATGAATAGAATGTGAGAAAATACTCATAAATCAAATTACAGGGGTGCTGGTTCTAACTCAGGGGTACAGTGCTTGACTAATATTCATGAAGCCCTGGATTCAATCCGCTGTAGTGTAAAACAGAAAGAAATTTTGATAGAGAGGATTCATATCTAGAGTATGTAAAGAATTCAAACAAATCAACAGCAAAAAAGAAAAACAACAGAAGTAACTTGATTAAAATTGGACAAAGGATGTAAACAGAGATATTTTTGAAACAGTGCTTGACTAGTATTCATGAAGACCTGGATTCAATCCAAAAACAAGAACTTGATAGAGCATTAATACCCAAAATACTTAAAGAACTCAAATGAACCAGCAGAACAAAACAAAACAAAACAAAAAACAAGAAAAATAATACACAAATAACTTGATTAAAATTAGCAAAGAATGAGAAGGGATATTTTCTCCAAATAGTCATGGCGATAGGCGACAGGGAAACAAACCAAATCCAGGAGGAGATATTCTTTCACATCTGTTAACGGGACTGTTATCAAAAAGTTAAAAGGTATCAAGTGTTGATAAGAATGTAGAGAAGAGGGACCTCTCATACCATGTTAATGCAGGCGTAAATTGCTAAAAGGGTATTGAATAGCCTCAAAAAATTGAGTAGACATAGCATGCAATCCAGCAATCCACTTCGGGGCTTACATCCAGCGAAATGAAATCAGTGTGTCAATGAATCATCTGCACTTCACGCTCAGTGGAACATTGTCTGAAATAAGATATTGCACCAGTTTATGACTCTGCTAATGGTTGAATGAGCGAACCAAATCTGCTTAATATATGATCTTGGATCTTATTTAGCCTTAAAAAGAAAGACTGTAAATATACTATTTATGATAACAAAGATAGACGCGAAGGACTTTATAAGTCAAATATCTAGACATAAGACATATGCTACATGATCCAAACTATATTTGGAATCTTAAAACAAAATAGGCTCAAACTTACAGCAACAGAGAGTAAAAGAGCGTTTTCCAAGGGATGGGACGTGGGAGTAAATGCAATATTGGTCTAAGACTACAATCATTCTGTTACTATACTCTGGTTTCTCTTCAGATCGTATAATTCTTTTGCATATTACAACCATTCTGTTACTTGCATTGTGAATAAGCACTTACTGTGTACCTGAAATTTTCTAGTATGTTCTCACCACAAACACATTAAAGTCACACATATTTTAATTGGCCTGCTTGTGGTAATTTATTTGCAATATGCATATACACACATATATTACATATATAATATACATACATATAATTTTATGTTCTGAATGTGTTTCTGATTCCTGTTTTAGATCAATCATACATCAATGAAGCTGTTAATAAAAAAATTGCTCTGAGAATCAGCATATGAGAGCCAAGGACAGAGTTAATCATTCAGTGTCCACTGGCTGCTAACAGGATCCTTTTGAATGCTTTGCAAAGCCACAGTGTGTACTCTATGAATGTTTCACGATGAAAGAAATGGTTTTTCCATGAAATGCTGCATTTTCCATTGCTGCCCCCATAGTATTTACTCTCTTGCTGTGTTAGGAAGCTTGCGGTCTCAAACTAGGATGTGAGTTAAGACAACCTGGGGTTGTTTTTTTAAAAAAACAGATATTTAGTGTTTATCACTGAAGTACTAAACGTGAATCTCTGTGGAACAAGATCTGTGGCTGATCTTGAAGAAGTAGACTGACCCTTGGCCCAAAGAGGGTGCCTATGAGGACTGACTAATTGTTCAAACTTTAGAAGTTAACAAAATAATGGTTCAGATTTGGACCTTCTATATATCAGCCACGGTATGCTGCAAGTGCATTCTTTGAGTTCATTTTCCTTACTCGTGAAAAAGGGCAAAGAAGTCCACTAAAAGTGTTGATATGAGAGCCAATTGTATGGTATGTATCACATCATGGACAGTTCATAAGTGACAGCCATGATAAGTATCGTCACATTTGTAAACTCAGAAATATTTGCTTTGTATGGCAGAATCATAATTTGACAAATGTAATGCAGATAATTGAAAGATGTCAAATATGCATATCAAATAATAATTTCTTTTACTAATGTTTGCATTTGTATTTGTATTTCCAGCTCTCAGAAGTCTATGGCCCTGTGTTCACCCTGTATTTGGGCATGAAGCCCGCTGTGGTGTTGCATGGATATGAAGCCGTGAGAGAAGCCCTCATTGATCTTGGGGAGGAGTTTGCTGGAAGAGGCTTTTCTCCTGTTGCTGAGAGAATGATAAAAGGTTTTGATAAGAGTGTTCGTGTGTGTATGTGTGTGTGTGTGTGTGTGTCTGTGTGTGTTAGGGGATGATCATGAGATGAGGAGGGTAGAAACAGTGTTGAAAAGCTCCTCAGACAGAGCTTGGCTCCCATGTGCCTTCTAGGCTTTTCTCCCTTCTTTCAGGAATCGTGTTCACCAATGGAAAAAGGTGGAAGGAGATGAGGCGTTTCTCCCTCATGACGCTGAGGAATTTTGGGATGGGGAAGAAGAGCATCGAGGCCCGAGTTCAAGAGGAAGCCGAGTGCCTAGTGGAGGAGCTGAGAAAAACTAAAGGTGGGTGCTTCTTTGTATCACTGACCTTTACAGACTGCTTCCTTCTGTAATGAGGTCTTTGGAGATGGTTTAGGCAGTGTCAAAACCTAGGTCTCTTCTCTGAGCCCTCATATGAAGGAGAGATGATTTGAAGCAGAGACCCAGGGAGTCTTCGAGCATCTGCATTGTGTGTCCAAGCATGGCTGTGCCTGCAGTGTGGGTGTGAAAGCACTCTGTTCCTATTCTGTCCAGCCTTGTTTCTGTTTTCAGATCATTACCTCATGAAGGCAGAAGGTCTGCTTTTGTCTTCCTACATGGTTAAAAAATTGTTTTTACCCCAGCATAGTTGTGAGTAAGGTTACCTATTGCAATTCTTTTCATTGTCGCGAAAGGAACACATAGAGATGACTCCTTTAGACCTTTCTGGATCTGAAGAAGGGACTTGGGCTTTCTCTCACTGGCACTGGTTTTGTATAATCAGCCTCACTGATATGTCTGAAAGTTTTTTCCAAGACTATGAACTACAATTACCACAATTAGTTATGCTAATACATTGTTTTTTGTTGCTTTACATATCTCATTAGCATTCTCATCTATCCTAAGTTCTTTGTAAATATAGCATGAACACTATAAAGTCTTTTGTATTACATACAACTTATCATATTGAGTCATGTGTCTTGAGAGTGGATATTGTACAAGTAAATAAGTACCAGATTGTGAAATTCAACCTAATTTCAATTATTCATGACTGCTTCCTAAACTTAAATTGTCTCTGTGTTTAGATTTGCTTATCTTTTCCCTCCTTCTTATCCCTCATGGGGGCAGGTGTAGATAAACAATTGCCATAAAATTCTACCCCGAAGCCAATAATGTGTTTGGATTTGGGATACTGCTGAGGTGCTATCTCCTTGTAGGTTTGATTTGCATTTTCTGGTAGCTAATAATGAAAACTTTTCTATATATGTGTAAGCCAGTTATATTTCTTGAGACTTGTGTGTTGAGATAATTTGCCCATTTTTTATGGAATTTCTTCCTTTTTTTGTTGGTAAGTTTTAGTTCTTTACATATTCTGGATTTTTACCTTCATCATGCGAAGAGTTGGAAGCTATTTTCTCTCATTCTGTAAGTTCTCTTCAGTCTACTGATTGTTTAATTTGCTATGCAGAGGCTTTCTTTTTCTTTTTTTTCTTTTTTTTTTGTGTGTGTTGGGGATCATACTGAGGCCCTTGCACTTGCTAGATGAACGCTCCGCCACTGAGCTAAATCCGCAACCCACAGAAGCTTTTTAGTTGGATGTAAACTATTTGTTTATTTTTGCTTTTGTTTCTTGATCAGTGGAGATCATGTCCAAGCATGTCATTGCCTAAGAGAATGTCTCGAAGTGTTTGTATTTTCATCTAATAGTTTCAGATTATCAGGTATTGTATTAAGGTCTTTGATCCATTTTGAGTTATCGTTTATATGGGGTGAAAGGCAGGCATGAAGTACTCGTTTCAATTTTTCGCACATGGAGTTCCAGTTTTCCCAGCATGGCTTACTGAAGAAGCTGTCCTTTTTCTGGTGAATGTTTTGTTTTGATATGTGGCTCTGTAGTAAGTCTTGAAATCAAGTGTGATGCTTCCAAATTTGTCCTTTTGGTTTAAGATGGCTTAGACTATTCTGGGTCTTGTGCGCTCTCATATGAATTTGACAGTATTTTTTTCTAGTTCTATGAGTAAGGTCATGAACATTTTTATGGGATTTCATATATAAATCACTTTGGTTATTACGTACCTTTTAACAATATTTATTCTTCCAGTTCATGAAGGTGGGAAGTTTTTCCATCTTTTCTGTTTTCTTCCATTTATTTCATCAGTATTTTGTAATTTCCACCATAGAGGTATTTTACTTCATTGTTTAAAATTTATTTAAGTCTTTCTTAATTAAATTTATAGCTGTGTCTAAGTTCTATCACTACGACAACCCCCTAAATTTATAGCTGTGCAACTGAGTTTTTTGGTTTTTTTTACCAATAAAGTTAATTGTTTGCTTTATTGTTCTTTTATGTCATGTATTTCCCCACAAAGATAAAACTTTTATTAACTTTAGATTCTTTACCTATGGGAGGATTGGACTGACAAAAGGAAGGTTCACATTCAAACTGTTAAAACATGTTATTCTGTTGGTGATGATACGGATCAGAACAGTATCTCAAGTCCCCAATATGGCAGCATTGCCAAGTAGACTAATTTTAGGCTAATTAGAGATGATTGACTCTACTTCATCAAGTGGGACTTTCTCTCTCCTGCCAGCCTGCCATTCTCTCCTTATCTCTCTCAAATTAAGAAATAAACAAGCTTCATTTAAACTTTTTGTTGACTTGCGTGTAGTTTGAAATAAAGTTTTGACTTTTATTTTGATAAACACATTCCATTATTATTGTTTAAGTATGTTATCCTTAAAACATGTATGTTTTTTGCTTTTGTTCATTTGTTCCACCAAATACACAACTTTATTCATAATTGCTCTCCTTTTAGTCTTCCCTTCTGCTGGTTTACATGTGAATTTTTCAATTCATCACTATTTAAAATTGGATATCTTTAAATACTTTTTCTTCTCATATCATCCTTACCTATATACAAACCTTGATGACAAATGTGAATCTGCACTGAACTTGAATTATTAGGTGTTTTAGAACATGGTTCTTTTAAATGTTTCCTGCCTGCCCCCAAATAAGAGATATATTGAGTTAGAATAGCTTAAGTAAGGGGAGTGGGTTAAAAGGGATTATTGGCAAAATCATGCTTAAACTAGGTAGAAAGTAATGGTTAATTCGATTTTAAAGAAAAAGTGATAGTCTGATGTTAAGTTTATTGATATTTTACTGTTGAGGAGATTTCTAAATGATATTCTTTTAATGCTTCTAAAATTACTTTTCTTTGTTACCTCAAAGACAAACACTTTTTGGGAAAGGGAAAAAAAAATGTCCAAATGGGAAAGGGAACAAGGGAGGGGGAGAGGGAAAGGAAGAGCAGGACAAGAGAAATAAGAAATGGAAGGAAAAAATGGAAACAAACTTTTGTAAATAAGGAGGGAGGAGGAGGTGAAGGGAAGGGAAGGGAATGGGCAAAAAAGAGGCAACAAGATATGTCATGTACAGGTACAAATACCTTATGATGAATGTTTTCACTATGTACATTTAAAATGTACCATTATAATAAAATTTAAAAAAGAATACAAACACCATTATAGGTATACTTTAATGGTAATTTTCTTTAATGTTTCCAACTTGTTTTTAATGGTTCCAATTCTTTAGGCTCAGCCTGTGACCCCACCTTTATCCTGGGCTGTGCTCCCTGCAATTTGATCTGCTCCATTATCTTCCAGAATCGTTTTGACTATAAAGACCTGAATTTTCTAAAGTTAATGGAAAAATTAAATGAAAATGCAGCGATCCTGAGCTCCCCATGGATGCAGGTAATGCCAAGATCCTTTCTTCCTGAGGAAACATGAATGGCCTGTTCTTTGACAAGCCCAGTATTTGAATTAACCACACGCTGAAGTGGATTCTTGTACATTGTAGTCTTGCTCCGAATTTATCTTTGCAAAGTGATTGTCTGGGAAAGATGACTAAATTCTTCATTTTAGACACAGGACAATGAGTATTTTATTATTGAGCTGACATTCAAGCCCATTTGCTCCCTGGTTAGTGTTTTTCCCATTAGCTTTCTAGGCCCAAATTTCATTAAGCAGTTAGGCAAGTGCCCGAATGTATGTCCATGGAACTCAGTGGCTGCCCTGGCCATTGTCGAGGATTCATCACCCACAAGCGTTGCCCTCCACTCACCACTTAGAGTTCTCCATCATGTTACTTGGGTGAAATATCCTAATTTAGGATATTAGGATATAAAGGAGTGAGAAAGGAGTGAGAACAGGAGCACAGGAAACTCTGAATAGTGTAGAGGTGTTTGGTGCTTCACTTAGGATCCCATATGACATGGTAATAAGGTTGAGATTAAAAAAATGAGTGGTTTATGGTGTAGTGTCTCTCAACACAGAAAGTTTTGCTCTATGTTTAATTGGAATGTCCTACATCCCTTGTAAAAGGAATGTATGAGATTTTCAGAAATCATCGAACTATTCTTGTACACACTTACTTTATCCATATATTCATGGAATTTTCAAATTCCTTACTATTCTATAGTATTTATTCTATTTCTGAGATTGCTACAAATGAGGCATAGCAGAGACTAGCATTGAGGTCTGTGAGGTTACCTAAACTCTCTTGAACTCCTTCATCCTCTGTGCTCATCTACAATCTAGGAATCACCTTATATTTCCATACTGAGGAGATACTTTGTCTTGAAATGAGAGAATTCATATAGTTTTCTTTTAATCTCTAAAAATGAAATATGAGTGCAGGAAATGAAGATTATCTCTGATTCTCTGGTCAGAGTTGTTTTCCTCAAATCTTTTTATAGTCAAATCTTGGTACTTTAATGCAGTGAGTGCATTAAGACACACTGAACTTGGCACCCAGCTAAGTGGCTGGAACATTTTTTTCCCAGTAGTTCTGTTTTCTTTGGTATTTGATGCAAAGTCTAGAACTTGTAGGTATGATTGCTTCTTGACTCCCTACCATTTCCAGCAAAACACAGTTTGTTGGGTGTTTTTGGTCCCTCCCAGAATCAATTAATGATGAGCATTAAGGGACCACTCTCTAAGCATAGAGAATTATTACATGTGTGCGGTAAGAATTTCCCCCTCGAGGTGGATAACATCTTGTACACTTGTAAAGCTATTGTTTCTAACAGGGACTCAATATATTTATATGATTTTATTAATTTTTCTTTTCAAATGATATGTATATTTTGCCTTTTAGGTCTGCAACAATTTCCCTGCTCTCATTGATTATTTGCCAGGGAGTCATAACAAAGGTTTTGAGAATGCAAATTACGTAAGGAGCTACTTGACACAGAAAATAAAAGAGCACCAAGAATCTCTGGATATTAATAATCCTCAGGACTTCATTGACTGCTTCCTGATTAAAATGGAACAGGTAAAGTGTAAACAACTCGGTTATTGCAGAGCTTGTGCATGTCGGGTTTCGCTGATTAATTCCGTAGTTACTAGGAAGGTTTAAATGGTCAGGCCAGAAATGCTTGACAAGCACTTCAGGTACATCTTCTGTGGATGGATCTGCACAAATCATCATAGAAGAATTAATACTGAATTTTTAAGCAACCAGAATAAGTGCGTCCTATTTTGTAGGTAATATACCCACCGGTGAAAAGGAAACAGTTGCAAGCAAGTTACAAAATAAAGCAGAGCAATCCATAGAATGAAGTTGGAAGTTTTTTTTTTTTCTTTTTTTTTTCAGTGTGTAGGAGAGTGAGAAGGAAAGTCTTGATCCATGTGGGCATCTTGCATGTTCTGAGATTGGAGTATATCTTGAAATACATGAAGTGAGGGAAGAGATAGAGGATATCAGGTGGCCCAAGTAGAAAGTGCAGACGTTTGGAAGTGTGCAATGGCAGGTATTTAGTGGATGGAAAAGAACTGAGTTTAACCAGAATGAATTTGGGCAGAGAAAGAGATGGATATTGGTATTTTAGCATCAACATTAAGTATAAATGTTTCTTTGAAATGTTTGATTGTATCAGGCAGAAATATGAACCAGTGAAGAGTGGAATTCAGATTGAGAAAACCCCAATGACCAATGGCAAAAATAATGCATTTATCCATCTTACATACAAATATAAATCTGACGGTGGGCAAGTCTGGGGCTAGTACTGTAGCTGGGAAGCAAAAGGACAAAAAAGATTGTAAATGGAATTTTTAGTCATGGGAAGAATAGGAAGTTTGGGAATGAAAACTGGTCAACTCTTCCCTAGTCTACTGTGTCTCATAGCAGCTTTTTATCATACTGAGTTCTCCAGTTTCTATGCTGGCTTAAATTTTTAAGGATCTGAGTTCTTTCATATTTATTGCAATTAAAAGACAAATTACGGTCAAACACTTGCATCATATTTTCTCTAGGAAAAGTGTAATCCACAGTCCGAATTCACTACTGAAGCTCTGATAAATGCTATATTTGATTTGTTTGTTGCTGGGACAGAGACGACAAGCACCACTCTGAGATACGGGCTCCTGCTCCTCCTGAAGCACCCAGAGGTCACAGGTACGACTGCACATAGTGAGCGCGGTGAATTTCAGGACAGACCTTGGGAAGACACTTCTGTACTTCATTTTATTTCTCTTAGCTTCATTATTGGAGACTCAGTATTGAAATTTCTGTGCCACCACTTCATTTAAGGTAAATGTAATCAAAGAATAAAAATAAGATAACTTTCCAGAGTAGGAGGTAGTGACTGAGAGAAGTGAGGAACAGTGTGGGAAGCCCCAGTGACGAAGCCCGCGTAGAGTCTGGGTTCTGTCCGGGAGGGATTTGCAGCTTGCGACAGCCAGCACGAATGCCTGCAAGATTGCACACCCGTGTTCTTCAGCAAAGGGCACTTTAAACCGCAAGCGTGCTCCAGCCAGAGTCTTGCAGTAATCTTTCTTATTCTGAAAATTCAGTGCGATAGTGTTGGACAGCGAACATCAAAACTCTCCTTATTGAAGAATAAATAGAAACTTTAGAAATTTAGTGAGCTGACCAGGAAAAATGTCTACATTCTGAGAAGTAGACTAAGCAATTAGTCAAAAGAAAAGTATTATTATTAGGTAGGATAAGTGCCACAATGAATTTACTAATTCAGAGGTTTGTTGTTAAGAAACTGGTATTGGCCAAAATAAGAATTTTTCCTTTGGTCAGTAATTATATCTTTCATAAACAATTTTATTTTACAAATTTGCTCACAAGTGTTCAAGTTTTTCATATCAGATTTGAAGCCTGCATTAGCTTCTCTAGTTCCGGGACCCTGCTGAAATAAATACAAATTAGCTACATATGAGAAATAGTCCTTTGAAAGTAGGAGAAGAAACATAGAAAAAAACAGCCAATAAGTCTTGAGCAAATCTCTGAAACAGACTGTAGGAAGAAGGGTCATAATTAACTCAGGAGAGAGAACGAAATTACACCTGAATTATCAGAAGTTCTGTTAGTTTGAAAAAGAAAATCTCTGTCCCTAAAAGTACCCACAAGGCCGACAGTTTGAATTACAGACATCCTATAAATTAGCGAAGACTGAGGCAGAGAATAGGAGGCTCTCCTTGTTCAGTTTCTGTCCACAGCTGCTTGAGCTTGGGATTGTTTTCCTCTCACTGGAAGAAAGAGATTTGTTCTCTACAGAAGCTGACCCCAGAGGCACAGTAGACCCAACCATGGAAAGAGTGAAGCACAGGCCTCCGCAGAAGGAATTAGCAAGAGGACACTTCTTGAAATCTAAGTGTCTTAGCTCTTTTCTTCATCCTGCAACTGACAACCACATGGACACTCCAGAAAATGCAGAGCTCCAAAAAGAAGACCTGCATATCCTCTAGAAATGTAGAAAGTGAAAGAAATAAAATCATTCACCCCAACACTGAGTCATGGAATTTCAGAGCACCTAGGTAAAGATAAATCATGTAAACTTTCCCAAGTAAATCAGATAATGTATAAATGATTCTGAATGAGAATAGCAGAATTCTCAAGAACAATTATCATTTTGTTTATAGATAGTAGAAACAATTCAGATTCAGGTTAGTACTCAGAATTGTAGTCTTTCATCATGTTCCCCAAAGATAGTCGAGCATGTGTTCCATCCACACCCTGAACTCCAAGGCAGAGGAGGTGACAGGCTCCAGGAAGGAGATCTTACATATAAGGATGGAAGTTTAAAGGAAGGTCCTGATCACTAGGCCTAGGAAACAGCCAATTATACATATTAACTAGATAAAGCATGTGGAAGAGAAAATGAGAAAAATGAAAAGCAAGTGGCTGTTAATCTGGAGTTTGAACATTTAGAAAATTATTTCTGCAAGTATGAAGCATCTATCCAAGCATTTGGATATAATCTAAACAACTAGGAATATAGAAATTGATGCAAACTCTTCAAATATCAGTTGAACACACCCAAAGAATAATATGTAATAATAGTTATCTTACCAATGAACAATAGTTACCTGTTCTAATGGTGTAATCAATGTGTACCAGTCAGGTTTCTCATTCACGAGACACAATAAGGGTGTCAGCACCCAAAGCTTCAAGGAGCAGATGTTTAATTTGTCTCCCAGTTTGGAGGATTTCAGTTCATGCTTGGAGGACTCCAAGTCAGAAACATCTTGGATGCATGTGGTGGAGCAAAGCTTCTCAGTTCATGGCGGCTGGAAGTAGAACAGGGAACCAGAACCAGAGACAAAATGGCAGGGAACCACATCTAATACCCATGGTCACACCTCCACAACCCACGCATATATACCTAGCAGCACGCTGTACTAAAATGTTAAGTGTTTATTAAATGCAATGAAGTTGACACATCAGGTTTAGCTACTACATAAAGTGTTGCATATAATAAAAAAATGTGAATGAAGTATGTAAGGAGTAGTGATGGGAAGTGTGTGTGAGTGTGAATATGGGTGTCTATTTGCAGCTGTAAGTCTGTGTATTTCGTATGGAGTGCAGATGAAGACGCAAGCCTTCTTCCTTACCAGGAGGTCCTTAGATATTTGCTAAAATTCTATAAATCAAGAAACAGAAGCCCAAACAGATTATTTCATAGAAATATGATCATTTCAGAAGCAGCTGCTAAAATGATTCAAAGAGGCCACATCTAAGAATGTGAGGTTGAATGGGATCCCACTGCAAACTGCACAAACACGAAGAAATTTACACATACTTGTAGATCCATTAGTATAATTTAATTCTTAAAGCCATGTATTATTGTTATGTAAATTAATATTAATATGTTTTTCTTTCTGCAATGCTAATAATTTCTTGGATTAAATATTTGATGGCTGTTTTTATTGTGAAATATATAACCATTTATATTTGTATTTGGTATCATGTATGTTAACATGTAGGTTTGAACGGATGTATCTCAATGCTTAACTTATAGGACAATAATACATATATAAGACTCACATGACTCATTTTGTGTATATAAATAGATATACACATGCACATTATATATCATATAACACATATACTGTAAATTGTTATATATAATAGAAACACTCCATAATGCTTCATGTAATGCTAAATCACTTTAAGAAAAGTCCTATTTCTCCCCTTTCCACCAGTTCTTGTTTGTGTCTTATTAGCCAAAGTCCAGGAAGAGATCGACCGTGTGATCGGCAGACAGCGGATGCCCCGCATGCAGGACAGGAGCCGCATGCCCTACACAGACGCCATGTTGCACGAAGTCCAGAGATACATTGACCTCCTTCCCACCAGTGTGCCCCATGCAGTGACCTGTGACATTAAATTCAGAAACTACCTCATCCCCAAGGTAAGACTGTTTCTCCCACACTGCACTTCAGTGCTTTTGGAGTTTCAAAATTCACAGTACGGTATGGTTCCAATCACCTCCCAGCACAGTGTGAGAGACGTGCAAAATTCATACCTGTGACAGCTGGATGAACTCAGTCTTGAGCCATTTTGCCCCATAAAGTTTCATAATGTAGCTCGTTTGTAAGCTTGTTCTGCCCCTTCGAGGTTGCTGCTTCTATCCTTAGCTGTTTAGGTTTTTATTTATTTATTTTTTTGTGGTGCTGGGGATCGAACTCAGGCCCTTGTGCTTACAAGGCAAGCACTCTAATCACTGAGCTAAATCCCCAGCCCCTGTTTAGGTTTTTAAATACAATTTTCTGAATCTGTTAATTTCCAAAACAATCTCCTGGAATTCTTTTTCATCATGGCATAAATTCTGTGGACCAATTTGGAGAAAAGTAGAGATTTTGACATGTTGAATATTTCAGCTTATAAACTTTGTGAATGCTGGTACTTTATTTGGGCTCTCTTTATTTTTTCCCCAGTAATATTTGGTTTACATTGAGTGGCATCCACATCTTTCACAAGGTTGTTTTATTTTTATGGTGCTGGATATCAAACCAAGGGCACTCTACTACTGAGCTACATCCCTCGCATTTTTCAAAAATTCATTTATTTATCATACAAGTCCTTATAAAGTTAATTATCATATACACCGATTAACAGTCAAACCAATAGACCAACGAACAATGAAAAAACATAAGATAATTATACTAAATCAAGATACACATTTAGATAATTGTCCATGCTGGATTCAATAACTTTTTTCCTTTCTTTCTAATGTATAGTACAATGCTTTGTGCATGCTGCTGTTCTTGAATGATGGATATACTATCACTTTTAGTTTGTTGATATATCTACAATTCTTGCTAAATTTGCTAATTGTTGCTAATAATTTCTGTTTAGATACATCTGAAATTTCTTAGGCAATTTATCTTGCTCTCTGGGTTAATATTTCTCTTATTCATTATTTTCTGATCTTGTGACTTCAATCTTTTATTACATTATTGTTCTGCTAGGATTTACAGCATAGTGTTGAGCAGAAATGGTGTTGGTGGGCATGCTTTAAAATTTCTAACCTTCTAGGAAGGGTTGGGGGTTTAACACGACACTACTGAACTTGGTGTTTAATGTACATTCTTTATCAGATGAGATAATTTTACTTTATCCTATTTTTGTCTGGTGCTGCATTATGAATATGCCATTTTGCTTGGGATTTGTGTGCAATTTTATCAAATACATTCACTTCATCCATTACGATGATCATATATTATGGTTACCCTCTCTGCCTAAATATGCATATCATAAGTACACAGGTAGAGAAGGATTTTAAATTCTCCAGTTTGCAAAGGATATTTGTATTTATACCTGTGAGACACTACTCAATTTTTATCTCTTGAAATTTTGTTATTTTCACCAAGATACATCATGTATAGGTACAGAATTAATGTAATGAATGTGACCATTGTATGTAGAATGTACCAATACATTTTTTTGGTTTAAAATTAAAAAAAAAAAAAAAAAGAAATTTTGTTATTTTCTTATTGGATTTCTGGCCTCATAAAATGAGGGGAATAATATTCCCTACATGCAGAGGAATGTCTAAAATGTTTTTACTGTATAAGGACTTATTATTAAAAAAAACTGTTGCAAATAGCTTTGTTTATAAGTAGTATAATAGTCCATTTTCTTTATTCTATTTATGCAGCATGTAAAATGTGGGCACATATGGTGATGTCTAACTTTATTAAGTACAAAACCCAGCATGTAGTAGAGTGCCTGCCATTTGGGCATAAAGAAATCAAAGTGAAAAGTTTTATGTATGTGTGCAGGTTGACCGGCCTGATGTGTACTCAATAGTTATAGAAGTTCTCGTCCTCAGGAAGGGTATAGACCTGGTGGGGATGGTTGATTCTGGACAGTCTAAGTTGGGTTCTCCCATTAAATGTGAGACTTACTTTTCAACATTTATTCTTTTTTAGACTTAATGTAGTATTCTTTTCTTAACTGAGATCTAAGTAATGTCAAACAAATAGCACTTTTCTTGGCAGTCCTGGGGATTGAACACGGGCTTTATGCATGCTCTGCAAGTGCTTTACCATGGAGCTACATTCCTACCACTAAATTTGACCCTTTTTAGCATATAGTGCAATGAGTTATGACAAACACAGGCTGTCATATAACCACATGACAATGAAGAAATAAAATCCTGCCAGATACAGTGGAATACACCTGTATTCCCAACTACTTGGAAGGCTGGGGCAGGAGGATCACCTGAGCCCATGAGTTCAAGACCAGCTTGCAGCCTGCCCAACCTAGTAATGTCATATATAGCCCCAGAAAGTGTCTTCATCCTCCTGTTATGAGCAGTCTACTTCCTCACTTGTAGGTGAGGTGGCTGCAGATGTACTTTCTGGCCCTGTAGTTTTCCTTTATTAACATCATACTCTAGACTAGAGGTGGCGAACCTTTGGCACAGTTGTTATTGTATTTTTCTTTTAAGACAAAGGATGTGAATGTAGAGTGTTTTTTTTCTTTTTTCAAACTAACATTTCAGGATTCAGTTCTAATTGTAATGTTGGCACTTTGCAATAAAGCAGTGTGTTTTGGGTAGCAGTTCGGCACTTGGTCTCTAAAAGGTTCAGCATCACTGCCCTGGACTGTGGTTCAGAAGAATATATACCCTGGAGAATGCTACCATCTGTGGCTTTTTATGAAACATAATGCATTTTAGATCCATTCTTATTAGTATGTATCAATATTTTATTGCCTTTTATAACTCAGTAGTGTTTCATTACGTGGAATACTGCAAATTGTTTCTCTATTCATGGATAGGTATTTTGGGTGTATTCAGATTTTGGCCAATTTAAATATATAGGTACTATGAATATTTGGCTGATTATGGTTCCTTTACTGTTAAGCAAATTTCTAAGACCAGGATTACTGCCTACATGTAAATTTATACAAAATTGGAAGAAGCAGTTAAATTTTCAGATAATTTGTGCTTTAAAATTCTATGTAAAAAATATTTTGCAGCACAAGATCTCCCAGTTTATCCTTATATTTTCTAGTTTACTAGTTTGAGTTCTGTGAGATCACTGATACATTTCAATTTCATTTTTAATTGTGCTGTGAAATAAAAGTAATGAATCACTTGTGTTTTCCCTTCGCCTCTCCTCTCCTTCCTCCCCTTCCCTTTCTTGCCTACTCCGTTCCTCTCTCTTCCTCCTTCCTGTCACCCCTCCCCCTCCTCTCCCCTCCCTTCCCTCCTTCCCTCTTCCTTCCTCTCCCTGCCCTCCCCTTCTCTCCTCTCCCCTCCCCTTCATTTCTCTTCCCATCCCTTCTCTCTCTTCTCTCCTTCTGTCTTTTTGGACAGGATCTCATTCTGTAGCCCAGACTGTCTTGAAATTCCCGGGCTCGAACAATCCTCCCTCCTTAGCTTCCTGAATAGCTGTGACCATGCCCAGATCATTTCTTTTCACTAAGGAACACTTCCAATCATTCCAGTACTATTTGTTGAAAATGTATCTGCCTGTGTTTTCAAGAATCACCTCACATATTAAAACAAAAATGGTGATAATTTTTCAACCAAATATGAAACATGCAGTGAAACATAAGAAATGAAATTCTTTCACAAATTTATATTCTATAAAATTTAAAGCTAAATAGCATTTAGGAAAGTATGTACCCATATGAATTGGAATATATGTAGATTATGTATGTATATATGTACCCATGCACACATACCAGTATATCTACATTCATATATATTTCCCGACTTTTAACGTTTAGCACTTTAATACTTTAGTGTGTTACCTCCTGAATACATGGATTTCCTCTGTAAAATTAAATCATTTACATCCAAGGAATTATAATTGATATAACAACATTATCCAACATATAGTGTGTATTAAATTTTCCCAGTTTCCCTAGAGCACCTCATAGATTTTTGTTGATTTTGCAATTTGGTGTCCAGCCAAGAAGCAAGCATACACTTTGGTTAGTTTTCCCTTACTTCTCTGTAATCTGGAATTGCAGAGGTTCCATTTTCTTTGTTGCTTCACTTTCAATCTAAAGACAACTTTCAAGAGTACATGCAGATTGTTTTGTAAAATGCCCCTCAGTCGAGTATTGTCCTATTGTTTTTTGCAGTTATATTCCATTAATGTTTTTGACTGGAAAGCCACATACTTCATGTTTCTGCCCACTGAATCACACTGGGAGCTGGGTGCCCAGGATATCACTTGGCCCACTCTTGGTGATGCTGGGGTTCTCCGTGAGGTGGTGTCTACTAGGTCTCTCTATTGCAGAAGTTCTGTTTTCCGTGTGTAATTAAGAAAAATCTGAGGAAGAATGTTTTAAGATCCTGTGAATATTGTATTCCCCAAATTATCCATTCAATGCTTTAGGCATTAATTGGCTGTCTTTACCTAAATTCTTGAAAACGATCACTTGTCTCACATATTGTCCTTCTGCAGTGGTCTTGGTTACAGCTCATCTGAAAAGAAGGCTTTCCCCATTCCCCTAAATTAAGAGAAACAAATTCCACACCAGCTACATTCTGTTGTCTTTTGCTGTACTTGTTGTCATTCCAGAAGAAGAAATTTAAAATCAGATTTGTCCTCTATTTTTAACCATGTAACACTTTACCCGAGAGTCACTGGGGCAGCACACTTGTTGACACATTGACTATCCTGAGCATCGCTGGGGCAGGCGACACTTCCTGCTGATTCTTGTACTGAATACATTAGATAAAACTGTCCTTTTTCTCTTTCTTGTCATGTTATCTTAAAAATTAATGAAAAATGCAATATTTTGTCATCCCGCATTTAAATAATTGGACTAGTAAGTGGTTAAATTCCATTTGAACAGATACTGTGGATATTTCAGGCCTCAACGAAGATTGCCATTTTAAACAAAATCCAGTCGAGCAGGTAGGAAAACTGACATGACACGATGCAGCAGCAGCTGATTACAGAGACAAGTGTCCCAGTTTGATGAGGAGGAAAACAAAAGGTTTTATGGTATTGAATTCAAAATGCTATTGGAAGGTCTCTCAAGCAAGATCTCACCGCTGAGAGTCTTAAACTAATATCTTTATTAGTTGATATGATAGGCTAGAAAGGTCATTGTTTCTTTCTGAACAAGTGTTTTTTTCTAGAGAGCAAGAAGTCAGGCTAAATAAATTCCCACTTTTTTGTTCCATGGCCTCACTGTCATTCTCTTGTCATTTGTCTTACTGTCTCTTCGTCCCAGGGCACGACCATATTAACATCGCTGACATCTGTGCTGCATGATGCCAAAGAATTCCCCAACCCAGAGAAGTTTGACCCTGGGCACTTCCTGGATGAGAGCGGCAACTTTAGGAAGAGTGATTACTTCATGCCTTTCTCAGCAGGTTATTTCCACTGCTTTCTCAAGGGACAAAGTTACCTTCCTAGACTCACTTCAACTTGCACAGGGCATACTCTGGGACTAATAAAATACTTCTCCATACATTGTTAGGATCAATACTGCCAATGCCCATTCACCACCCTGATCAGGAGGCACCATGCTTATTGGGGCAGCTTAGCGGGGATTTAGGGAGTTGAGCTACTTCTTCTATAGCACAAAGCTATGGAGAGGAGTGGTTTCTTCCTTCAGCTACATCCCTGAACACCCCAGAGCACTTCCTAGAATATTAAATTCCTCTCCACAGTCTTTGTCTGCCCAAAGAAAGAAAGGTATTAATGTTATAACTTTCCTGTCTATATTTCATAGAGTTCTCTTACTCTCCTGCTCAACTCTGGGATAGCAGTATGCACAAGTAGAGAATAGGGAGCTAAGGGGTTCATACCCCAGTTAAGAAAGCCGATGAAGTTGGATATGGTGGCACACACCTGTAAGCCCAGCACTAGGAAGCTGAAGCAGGAGGATCACTCCAGGTTGGGTTACATAATGAGTTCTAGGCCAGCTTGAACTATATTGAGAGACCTTGTCTCAAAAAAACTGGGAAGGGCAGGTCAGAGAAACCTTGTGAGTATGACAGATGACACTTTAATCATTCCTGAGTACACTGACCTTCCTACAGTCTGGTCCCTATTTGGGATTGGGCCCTCTCCATCTGAAGTTAGTGCTGAGACTCTGCATGTGTAATTGCTGAAATTTATTCTGTGGTTCTTGATGTTTCCTTTCATGCCTGGCACTGTAGCTATTAAGACAACATGGCTAGGCTCTACTTTCATAGAACTCATGTTTTAGTAGGCTAGAAAAACAAATGAGAGCAATGATTTGAGTAATCCATGCTTCATTGCTTATTAATCCCAAAGAACATGAGAATCTACTTCCTAGGGGAATCTCACAGAACTGCTGGGAAAATGACATCTTATCCAGGCCCTGAAAGAATGAAAATGCATCTTAGTCAGACCAACAGTGTGAGGTAAAGCGTGAAGCTGAACTGGGTGTTTAAGAGCAGATGAGACTAAAAGACTGTGATGAATGGGAGGAAAAATTCTGGAACACAAGTAATGAGGATACATTTCTAGAAAAAGATTTACGGAAACCTGAATGTCAAAAGAACAGTTATAATATCGTAGATAACAAAATTGTTGGCATACCAGTGATTCTTAATAACTATTTTCTAAATGAAAAATGCTAAAAAAAATATTATGTGCACAGAAAGTTGCCCTTCTGTCCGTCTAGTCTACCCTTTTTCCAGCCATGTTTTACATTTGCCATTCATCCATCCATCATATATCCATCCAGTCATTCACCAGCTACTTACTTCACATTATTTTTAGACAACCAGAAGCATTCTCTTCTAGGAGTGCTTACCTTCTCTGTTTATTGTTTTCAGGAAAACGAATTTGTCTGGGAGAGGGCCTGGCACGCATGGAGCTGTTTCTATACCTGACCAGCATTTTACAGAACTTTAACCTGAAATCTCTGGTTGACCCAAAGGACCTCGATACCACTCCAGTTGTGAATGGATTCGTTTCGGTGCCGCCCTCGTACCAGCTCTGCTTCATCCCTGTCTGAGGAAGAGCTTACTAATTGGCTGCAGCTGTGCTGTCATCTGCCTTCCCCACGTTGGGACAATCTTCACTTCTTTACTATTATTTTGATGATTTTACTTACTCTCTCTTCTTGTCCTTCTGTGTTGACGTCTGGTGAATATTCATCCTCCATTTTGCGGAGAGTTTCCTCAGCTGTCACAAATACAAGCTTACTGCCACTGTACACTGGCATCCTTTTGTGAGTTTTACTACAACATCGCTATTAAAGAATGAATATCTAGGGGAAAATTATGTGACAAGAAATAAGAGAAGTAGTGGAAGGTAATTACTATATGATCTCGCTTATACATAGAATTTTTAAAAGTCAAACTTATAGAGTAGTGATCAGTCATAGTTCCCAGAACCTGGGGAAGGATTTGCAGAGTGGACTGATAGGGAAAGAGGAGACATTAGTTGAAGGGTACAAATTTTCATGGAGAAAAGAGGAATAAATTATGATCAATAGTATTGCCTGGTGGGTAGGGTTAATAGTAATGCATTATATATTTCAAAATTAAGGAAAGAGGACCTGGTAAGTGTCCTCCCTGCAAAGAAAGGACAAATATGTGAGATAATGACTACGTCAATCAGTAGGACTTAATCATCTTATATGTATGTATATCTCCCACTCCAGTTGTGTAGATATATATAACCATCACAATATACCCTCTTAATATAATTATTATTGATCACATAAAACCATATAGAACTAAAGTTAAAATAAAGAGTACAAATTAAAGCTACATCGCCTTCCTTTTGAAACTTTTTGATTGGTAAATGAAAATCTATTAGCCAAATGTCAACGAAGGTGTGAGACAACAGACGGACTTGTGGCAGACTTGTACCCTAATATAAAGTCACTATCTTAATGATACCCACTTTAAGTATTTTACTGAAATTTGTAATGTCCTCTTCACCAAAACGTTCCTCATCATTCAACTTCTGTTTCCCATTACACTGTTATTGGCACTTCCCATGTTTGTTTTACGTTCCCTTTATCTCATGAACCCACGAGACAGACAGCATTTCTATCAGCCACCTTTGCTGCCTTAACAAATCCCCACACATGCAATGACATAAACCAGCAGGAATTAAGAAGCTTGTAGTTGTGGGTTCAGTGGAAGAGTGTCAGTTCCATTGGGCCAGCGTTAAGGGTCTAGCAGGGTGGTTCTTTTCCAAGGCTCTAGGTGAGAGCCCATTTCATTGACTTTATCAGGTTCCAGAGGTACCAGCATCCCACGACTTAGGAATCCTTCATCACACAAATCCAGTCCCAGTCATCATGGCTGTTACTGCCGCATATCATCTCAGCTTCTCGTTAATAAAATTGTTTGGATCAACCTTCATAATCCAGTATAATCTCCCATATGCAGACGCTTAACCATTAACAAAAAAGCCGACCTGAGCTCCTTCGCGCTGCAGTCCGGCTGGCTGCAGGTTCTGTCTGGCGTACACACCGCAGTCCGGACATTTCGGGTGAGGGCGTTCGCTGAGGAGACGCCTTCCGTTCTCCAGGCCGGAGCAAACGTGCCAGCCTCCTTACCTGGCTTGTAGGCATCATCGCTCCCAGCAGAAGTGAGGGATGGCATCAAGGGCTGTGCAATCCACGCGGTGTTCCTCCCGGCGTCGGGGCCGGGGGCTGTTCCTCGCCACCTCGGCCACGTGGGGGCAGTGCTGCGCCGCCTCCCAGCGCGGTTCTCCTTGAGCACAGGGAGGCCCTTGAAGTTGGGCCTCAGCTCACTGCCACAGTGTCCCGCAGTGAGGTGTGAGCAGTATTAGGGGAGAGATTCTCTGCTTGCATTAGAGCCAGTGCATGACCAGAGTGCAGTAAGTCCCATGTTCAATCTCCGTAACCTCTCACCCGCGCCTCATGAGGGCTTCCTCTGCTGGCTTCCTGCAGTCCCTCTGACATCAGGCTTACTGCAGTCCTTCGACTTCATCAGGAAAGGAGCTGGCTGCCACAAGCCCACTGCACAGCGCTGCGCTCGTGAAGGAACCCCGTCTCTCTCTGCTGCCCGTCAGGCCAGCGCCTTTTCCTTCTCCCCCTGAAATCGAATCTGGCTGCACTCTGTGCACGCGTCCTTCGGCATCTGCGCGCACTGCCCCGGGCCCTGTCTCCTGGGATTTCTTCCCCTTGCAGAGTCAGAAGGGAAGGTGAGGGGGTTGTGGGGACACCCCAGAGAAGGCAGCACCCCGACGATTTCCCAGTGTGAAGACCGAGGGACCTGCAGAAACTCAATAATGCAAAAAAGCAACTGGAAAGAGCTACTTATTTTTCTTTTGGATTATGTTTTGTGTATTTTTATTAATACATGTTTGCAACACACGTTTACATTCCTTGTTTTAGCTGGTACATGTACATAACACAGTTCAATTCCTTTTTAGGTTGAGAGGGTGCTGGGGATCGAACTCAGGGCCTTGTGCGCACTAGGCAAGTACACTACCACTGAGCTAAATCCCCAACCTCTCAATTCAGGTCCTTGTTTTAAACCCCCTTTCCATCCCTCCTCCTTCCCTCTCTTGATCCTCTTCCCACCTGAGAAAGCTCTTTCTCCCTATTTCCTATTATATATCTTTAATTTTTTCTTTATTTATAATTTGGGGTTCTCATATAAGAGAAACTATGTGATATTGAAACCCATGTGTCTGATTTATTTCACTGAACATTATGTTCTCGAGGTGCATCTATAGTCCTAGTTATGACTCAAGTTTATCATTCTTTATGGCAGAATAGTACTCCTTTGTGCATAAATACTGTATTTTCTTTATTCGTTGATCTGTGATGGACATACAGGCTGCTTGGATAGTTTGTCTATCATGAACTGAAGTGCTACAAACATAGATATATGTGCCTCTGTAATATGGTGTCTTTAACTCTTTGGGGAGTATACCTAGAAGGGAACACTGGATCAAATGGAATTTCTCGTTTTAGATTTTTGAGGAATCTCCATACTGATTCCCGTAGTGTTTGAACCAGTTTATACTTCCACTAACAATATTGACAGTAGTGTTCCATTTTCCTCTCACTGTTCACCAGCATTTGTTATTATTATTATTATTATTTTTTTTTTTTTTGGTGGTGCCGGGGATCGAACTCAGGCCCTTGTGCTTGCAAGGCAAGCACTCTAACCGCTGAGCTAAATCCCCAGCCCCAATTATTTGATTTCTTGATGATGACCATTCTTTCTGAGTTAAAATGGAATCTCAGTGTTGTTCTAAGTTGCATTTCTTAGTGGCCAGTAGTGCTGAACAGTTCTTTATGTATTTGTTGACCTTTTGTACTTGTGTGAAGTGTCTATTCTTTTCGTTTGCTCGTTTTTTGGATAATAGTCCTCCGTGGAATAGCTGGCAAAATTTTTCACGTTCTGTAGGATGTTTTTTCACACTGTTGGTTGCTTCTTTTGTTGTGCAGAAGCTTTTTAATTTGATAGATCCCATTTGTTGATTCTCGGTGCTTTTTCTTGTGCATCTGGGGTTCTGTTTACAGTTCTTATGTATTCCAGGACTTTCAAAAGTTTTAGCTTCCAGTAGTTCAAGTGTTTATTTTTTCACGTTTAGTTCTTTGATCCATTTGATGATGTTGACTAGTTTTATGTTTTGAAAAATGTAAATTTAAATCCATTGTCCATTTAAAAAATCAGGTTTTCATTAAGCTTTCTTTTGGTTTAAGTTTGTGAGCTCCTTACATGTCCTAGTTATTAACTTCTTGTCAGATATATGGTTTGCACCCTTTTTCCTATTCTGTAGAGTGTCACTTCACTCTGTCAGTTGCTTCCTTTGCTGTGCAGGAGTATTTTTAGCTTCATGTAATTCCATTTCTCTGCTTTCTGCTTCTCTTTCTGTGCTTCTAGGTCTTCGTCCCAATAGTCCTGTCCCACTGAAATCTCCTGAAGCAGTTACCAACGAGTTTCTTCTGGTAGTTTATTTATTGATTTGTTTATTTATGTATCCATCCTACAGCGACATTTCTCAACACCTTTGTCAAAAATCAGCAGCATGCAGATCCCTGACTTTAAGTCTGTTCTCTCTAGTCTGACCCATTGGTATGTGTGTCTATGTGTCCATCTCTCTTGTTTTTATTCCTGTGGGTTTGTGGCGATTTGAATTCAGATAGTGTAATTGCTCCTGCTGTGTTCTTTTTGTGTAAGGTGCCTGTAGTTTACATGTGTGTGCTTGTGTGGTTATGCACAAATTTTAAGGTTACTCTCTCTAGTTCAATGAAGAATTTCATTAGTATTGTGAAATCTTCTGTATTGAATCACTGTGTATTTCATGGAAATTATAACAAATTGCCTCTTCCAAGCTATATACACAGTATGTCCTCCTCCATTTTTTAAAATTTTAGTGGTACATTTTAGATGTACATAGTGATAACATTCATCATAGGGGATTTGTACCTGTACATGATATATCTTGTTGCTTCTTTTTTATCCCATTCCCCTCCCCTCACCCCCTCCTCCCTCCCTATTTACAAAAGCTTTGTTTTGTTTTTTCCTTCCATTTCTTATTTCTCTTGTCCCATAGTGTTTGAACTAGTTTACATTTCCACTAACAATATTAGGAGAATAATGTTCCTTTCCCCCTCCTTGTTCCCTTTCACATTTGGACATTTTCTTCTCTTTCCAATATAATACCTTCTAGTCTTTATTTATTACACTTTATTACACTTTTAGTTTCTCACACCAGAGAAACAATGTGGTATTTAAACATGTGTGTCTGATTTATTTCACTTAAGAGTATGGTCTCGAGATGCATCCATTTACCTAGGAATATCTTAAGCTTATCATTCTTTATGGCAGAGTAGTACTCCATT
>QZML01000629.1:3145405-3159802 GCA_016801275.1 Hystrix brachyura | reverse complement strand
GGTCCTTGTTGATTAATTATTCCAGCAGTAGATTTTGGCAGGGTAGCGAGTGTTCCCAGCTGGGTTCAATAGCAAGGTTTCACTCTTCCATTGAAGTTCAGCCTGATCACTGGCTGTCGGGTTGAAATTCAATTTGTTCAGCTGGAGACACACGGAGTGTCTCCCACATGCTTGGACTAAGTTCCCTGCCAGTTTGAACTTGGCTCCTTTCCCTCCTTCTAATTTGAGTTTGAACTCTGCTCTGCCTTGTCCCATCTTGTCCTGCCTTGCCCAGCACCAAAAAAGTATAGATCGCTTCACAAATTTGCATGTCATCCTTGCACAGGGGCCATGCTAATCTCTGTATCACTCCAATTTCAGTATATGTGCTGCTGAGGCGAGCACCCTCCTCCATTTTTGATGTCCTCTTTAATTCATTTCATCGATGGTTTATAATTTTCACTTTTTGGTTAGAAATCTTCCTTTTTTGTTTTGTATTTGTTTCTTCTTTTTTTGTTTTGATTTTTGTTTTTGTAAGTTGGATTGTTTTCTTGAATTCTCTTCCAGATACTCCATATTGGCACATAGCAATCCTACTGACATTTGTACATTGATTTTGTGT
Source organism: Hystrix brachyura (assembly GCA_016801275.1). Taxonomy (NCBI): domain Eukaryota; kingdom Metazoa; phylum Chordata; class Mammalia; order Rodentia; family Hystricidae; genus Hystrix; species Hystrix brachyura. The sequence continues at coordinate 3,159,201 of QZML01000629.1, read as the reverse complement.
TTTACAACTTGAGTGAGTGAGCTATTTGTTGTAATGATATTGGGTTCAGTTGTTGGTATTTCCCATACAAAAAATCATGTTACCTGTAAACAGAATTTGACACATACATCCTAAGATGAATGACAAATACCCATGAAGATGAGAAAAGAAAATGTGCACATTTTTGTTAGATATGTAAATTAATATAGCTATTATGGAAAACAGTATGAAATTTGCTCAAAGAATTAACAGTATAACTACATATGCTACAGAAATCTCACTTCTGGTGCATATGATTAGCCAAAAGAAATGAAATCAACACGTTTAAGCCACATCTACATTCCCACCTTTATTACAGAACTGCTTATAGCAGCCCAGAAATGGGAAAAAACCCACCTGTCCATATAGAATGGAATTACATTTAGACATACAAAATTACAGTCCGTAATTTGTAACACCACGTATAGAACAGGATGTCATTAATTTATGTAAATTAAGCCAGGATGAGCTGGCGAAGATACATGATCTCTCTTGTATGTTGAATCAAAGAACTTGTTTTCATGGAAATTAAAAATAGAATGCCAAGTACCACAGCTTGGGGAAAGTAGGTGGGAGAAAAAGAATTTGGAAGGAGTGATGGATGGGTGTGAAGCTACAGTGAGGCAGGACAAAGAAGCTCTGTTGTGCTGCTGCATGGTGTGGTGACTACTGATAGCAGTAATCTTCTCTGCAGGTGAAAAACCTAGCAGATAAGCGATGGAGTATTTTCAGCAGGATGATAGTATGAATGTTTAAGGAGATATGCACATTCGGTCTGATTTAAATTTAATAACGAGCACGAGCAAGGAAACATCACATTGGTCTTCATTCATGTATCCATCTTTTTTGTTTGTATGAGTCAATTAAAATAGATTCCGTTAAAATTAAACCCTACAGCTATCATATATATTAATGGCGAGAAAGCTGACACTGTCTGGCTAAGATCAAGAACTGGGCAAGATTGTTCCTCTTCCATTCCCGTTTGACTTTGTAGTAACAACCTTAATATCGCAATATCAAGAAAAAAGACAAAGTTATATTGATCGGAGTAGAAAAAAATTGACTGGTAGTTGTCAGACAATCATATGAGGGCCTATGTAGAAATTCTCAAGGAATTTAAAAAGTCCCCAAATACAAGTCCCCGAATACAAATAATAACAAAGCAAGAGCAAACTCCTTGCATCCCGGTAATACTGCAGTGTTCAAGGTTAGCATATGGGAGCAAATGATTTTATATGTAGTAGCAATAAACAACTGGAATTTGAAATTAACAAATATTCCATGTAGATTAATCCCAAAAGCATGTAACACTTGAGTGTAAGGCTGCCAAAGTATGGAGAATGTCATTTGAGAACAACTTACGTGGAAACAGCAGGACAGTCACATGCCAAAGGGGACTCCAGATGTAGGTCTCACACCCTTCACGAATGTCAGCTCAAAAAAGGACATTTATTAACATGTAAAATGCATAACAATCAGTTGTGATAAGACAGCACAGGAGAAAATATAAATGGCCTATTCTTGCAAAGGGCTTTTAAATACAGCAAGAAAGGCACTACCCATAAAAGAAAGAACTAGTTAATGGGACATCATTAAAAGAAAAATTAAAAGCTTCTACTCAGAAAAAGATTGTATCAAGGGACTAAGGAGAAAAGCCACAGGGGACAAGAACTATTTGAGAATAATGTATCTGGCAAGAGACTGTTAAATATAAAAAGAATGCTTAAATTAAACAATACTAAATTGGTCAACTCAGAACAAATGATCAAAATCAAATGACTAAAATCAAAACACATATAAATGAGAATACTGGCAGAAATGTGGCGGCAAATCAGAGACTATAGGTCACTGCTGCTCCAAAGGCAGAATGGGACTGATACCGTGAAAAGCATTTGAACAGATTCTTACCATCCTACAATGTGCTCACCAGGTGATCCAGCAGTTTTGCTCCTTGGTATTTGTCCACATGAGATGAAATCCTTTGTCAGCACATAAACCTGTACATGTGTATTTACAGCTGCTTTAGCCATCGTTGCCAAAAATTGGAAGCAAAGAAGGCCTGCGATAAGCTAATGTGTAAATAAGCTGTATTACATCCATACAAGGCTATCTTATTAATTTTTTTTAGATAAAATGGGCTACTCAAGGCATGAAAAACATGGGAGACTCTACGCATATTACTAAGGGAGAGAATTCAAACTAAGAAGATTGCATACTGTATGACTCCAGCTATGCAACATGCTGGAAAAACACAACACTATGGGGACACAAAAAGATGATTTTTTGCCAAGGGCTTGCAGGGAATGTGGGGATGAAGAGGCAGAGCCCAGAAGATCTTGGAGCATGGAAATCAGTCCACACGATGACACCATAGTGGATATATGCCATATAATGAGTTACAACCCACAGAATGTAAGGAGAGTTCACCCTACAGAATACAGAATGTAAACTTTGAATGATGATGATGTGTCAGTGTTGGTGCATCAAGTGTATCTAGTAAGCTGCACTGGTGGGCATGAGAGGAGATGTATGTATATGAGAAAGGTGCATATGGGCACTGCGAACTCTCCATTTAGCTTTTTTGAAACTGCTCTAAAAAATAAATTCTATTGAGGTAAAACCTCAACTTCTTGTGTGTATAAATTCTAGTAGTGTATAATCTTGAGGACTTAATGCTGCCACTCTCCTCAGTATTTGGATGAGGACGAGGATTCAGTAGAGTGGGAAGTGAGAAGTCACTGAACTGGGAGTTAGAAAGCCAGGAGCAAGAACAAAGTCTTTGTCCCGGTGCATTGGTAACACCTGATCTCACTGCACAGCCTGCACACCTGTAATCCCAGCACTGAGGATGGCTGAGGCAGAAGGGCTGCCAGTATGAGTCCTGCCTGGAGAACTTACCTAGACTCTGTCTCAAATAGATAAAAATAAAATAGATAATAAAATAAAATGCTCTGGACATGTAGCTCAGTGGTAGAGTTTCCCTAGATTTCATTCCCAGTACTTAAAAAGAAATAAATAAAATAAAACTCATTTCTTCAAAACAAAGCAAAATGTACACAATTAGACCTCAGAGATTCCTTCTTCCTTTAACTTATCTGTGATTCTTCCATTGTGTAAAAGAAAAGTACCAGATAGGCCCCTCACTGCAGAAAGACAGAGAAGAATAGCCGGGAACATCTATCTCTCAATAAATATAAATATGTGAATCAGTAAGAGAACTGTTTCTATTACACAAAGAGAATTGTGTGATTATTGGACTTTAGAGCTATCTCAGTCAGTCAGCAAAATTCTACTTCTTTTGCTCTGGATAAAATACTCAACAAGATCTATATTTACTCCTCCTGTAAAGGTTATGAAAACAAACTTTTGTGACCTTCATTTTGTTGAGCTGGTGCTGTAATTATTAACTAAATTTATGCTTACTCTTCATGGCACTGATTAAGGAAAATCACCAAATATCGAACCACAGTACACAGTCTGTAAACGTTTGTGACCCCAGTTGAAACGAATGTCTTGCTTGGAGGGTGAGTGCCAGGTTGAAGGTACATGGGCCAGCCTCAGCTCTACCAGCTTCGGTCTGTGTGACCTTTAGCCAGCATACTGAGTCTCCAAGGCCCGGGATCTTCAGATCTAAAATGGGAATAATTTTACCTCAGTATTTTGTATTTTGATTGGGTTTGCATTACATTTGTACATCCATTTTGTAAGTATAGCCATTTCTACTATGTTTATCTGCCTTTCCAGGAACATGGGATATCTTTTTATTTTCTGATGTCCTCTTCAGTCTCCATTTTCAGCATGATGTAATTTTCATTATAGAGGTTTTCACTTCCTTGTTTAGGCTAATTTCTAAGTAATTTGTCTTGATGGTACTATGCATGGTATTGCTTTCCTAATGTTTTCTCTCAGTGAGTTCATTATTAGTGTAGAGGAATGCAATTTATTTTTTTGTGTTCGTTTGTATCCTGGTATCTTACTTAGTTTGGTACGTTGCTTAATTAATTTTAGGAGTCTTTACCAGAATTTTTGGATATTCCGAGTAGGGGATCATATCATGTACTTCACAAACCTGTATGCCAATAAATTCTGTAACTCATAAGAAATGGAGATATTCATAGATACATATGAATTACCAGAGCAGAACCAAGAAGACTTAAAATTCTGACTATTCCAATAATCAACAATGAAATGGAAGTAGTAATAAAAAAACATACCAACGAAGAAAAGCCCAGGACCTGATGGACTCACTATCTAATTCGATAAGAACTCTATGGATGTCTAATGCAAATACTCCTCAAGGTCATTAATGAAATTGGAAAGGAATGAGTACTTCCAAAATCACTCCTGGAAGTTAACATTATCCTCATTGCAAAACCAGAAAAGAACCCAACCAAAAAGAACCATAGGCCAATCTCTCTGATGTACATGGGTGCAAAAAATGCTCAACAAGATACTTGTAAACAGAATGAAAAAATCATGGAGAAGATCGTATACCATGACCAAATAGGCTTCATCTCAGAGATGCAAGGATGGTTCAACATATGCAAACCAATAAATGTAATTCATTGCGTAAGCAGAAGCAAGGACAAAAATCACATGATCATCTCAATAGTCACAGAAGAATCCTTTAACAAAATCCAACCTCCATTCATGATTAAAACTCTGAATAAAATAGGCATAGAAGGACTTTATCGCAATGTAATGAGACAAACCTACTGCCAACATCGTATTAAATGGGGCAAAACTGAAAGCTTTTCTTCCAAAATCAGGAATATGGCAAGGATGTCTACTATCAGCACTGCTATTTAACATAGTTCCCAAAACATTAGCCAAAGCTACCAACCAAGAGCAAGAAAGAAAAGGGATACACACAGGAAAGGAAGAAGTCATAGTACCATTGTTTCCAGATGACGATTCAAGTAAGATTTGCGTATTTTGTTTGTGTGTGCTGTGAGTCTGTTTAATGCAGTCCCCATCCCCTCTCTACTTCCAAAGCACATATGTGGTGTGCATCTCCACTCTCACTTCCCATGGTCCAATACTTTATTGCATTTTTTCTGATAGGCTACAGTAGAAAGCAAGGAAAGCAGGCCTCTCTGGCAGTGACTGTGGGATAGGAGAACCATAGCTTTTCAAGTCCTCCCCAATCGGTTCTCTGAGACTGACCCTCCTTCAGTTCTACTGGGCAAATTTTACCCCTAGGTGGGGAAGAGGAGTGAACCCAATTTTCTTCTCCTTCTTGTGTAGACCCCACGGGCCAGTTATACTTGTAGTGAGATAAAGCATATGTAGTTAGTGGAAAGCCTGTTTATCAGTAAAAAGAGTCATGTGTGCACATTCAGAGTAACTAGGAGATTTATTTCATGTTTCTAACACTATTGTCAAGGCAGATGTGGTGTAAGCCATCACATATCACAATGGGCATTGTGAGAACTCATTCAAATCCAAGTTCTGCCACCTTGGAGCTGGGTGACAAAACAGCCCTCCGTGTTCACACTCTCTGTCTTCACTTATTTGAAACAGAAAAATAATGATCTTTCCCCTTCAGTGATTTCTTTGAGAGTTTAATTGTAAGTGGCGCATACACTGACTTAATTATTTATGCTTGTTCTTCCTAAATTTTTAAGTTAGTTTACCTATTTTATGCTCAGATAATCGAGATGTCAATTCAATATTTACTTAAAAGGCTTCCATGTTCAAAGACAAAATATTCTACTGCTAGATAAAGAGTTATAATTTAAAATCTTTTTCTATATAAGCCACAGAACGTATTAATTTCCCCCCAAACGCTGTATTTCCAATGAGACATTAGCATAATCATACAGAAAGGTTAATAATGTCTAGGTCAAGTCATTTGTTTCTTAATTGTGGCTGATCACTGGACCCACCACAGATTTTTTTCCTAGTTTGTTTCTTTGTTCAAAGTTGCCACTTCCTGTGCTTTATCCCAGGATGGCTGAAATAGAATATCAATAGAGGCCTATGGAAAGACAGCATGTGGAAAGAGTGAGGAATATTTTGTTTTTCCTTCTCTTATCACTGTTTCAAAGTCCACTCCAAAGAGATTTCACAGATCAAGTTGATTGTTTTAGTTTAACAGACAGAAGGAAATAATCTGAATTTCAGCTGGGGGCCAAGAGGACTATAAAAGCTTTGAACTGCAAGCCCAGAGTTGTCTCATTTTGAAGAGAAGGCCGCAATGGAGTCACTTGCGCTGCTTGTGCTCTTTCTTACCTGTCTGCTTCTCCTTTCAGTGTGGAGACAGAACTCTGGGAGAAGGAAGCTTCCACCCGGTCCTACTCCTCTTCCAATTCTTGGGAATTTTCTGCAATTATATGGTAAAGATATTGGCAAATCCTTAAGCGAGGTAAGTAAGTGATTTACAACATGTAAGTAAATTGGTCCTTCCTTGTAACTTAAATATATTCCTGCATGCAAATTATTGAAAGATATGGTGGTACCACAAATGCTGCCTGTGGATTTTGATGTTTCCATTGCTTGTTTTAATCTGTCCTTGTCAAAAGTAATGGAATGAAGTAGTGAACTTGGTATTAGAAAAATGTTTAAGTTATGAGTTAGAGTCAACCTAAAAAATATCTAATATTAGTAGTGCTCCCACCCTTGACTGTTTTAATGACATTTGCTGTGCTCCTTCACATGAAGTTGTATGATAATAAGCATAACATGTCAATAGAAATTTCATTCAAGAACCTGTCTGTTGCATGATCTATACATTTTTAAAGATTAGCCATGAAAATGAAATTTTTCTATAGAAGCAAATTATCCCTGATGCCAAAAAATAGCTGTATGATGTGTTGCCCGTACGATGGTGATATAGGATATGCCAGCGTTCCACCCACTCATCTCAAAAACAAACACCAGTCAGCTATCCACAAATGAAAACAGCTGTAAGAGACTGAGGAACTTACTTAAGATATTATAGCAGGACCATTGATCAAAACTCAAGACTAAATGCTAAAAATGCCAAAAAGAGCAGCTTCCTTTTACATGCATCTTGCTGTGCTCCAGCAGATTAAAAACATCATCCACCCTGATCAAGTGAGATTTACCCCAGAGATGTAATTAAAAAATAAATAATTTTGATAAATCATATTAACAAGATGAAGGACAAGAACAATATAATCGTCTCCATTGGTGCAGAAAACGTATTGACAAAACTCAACATCCTTGTTTTACAAAAGCTCTCAAATGAATCAGATCCAGAAGGGATGCACTTCAACATGTTAATGGCTGTGTAGGAAAAAACAGCTGACTTCACACTCAACAATGAAAGGTTGACAACGTTCCCTCTAAAAGTAGAGAGAAGACAAGGACGCCCAGTTTGCTCCTTTTATTCAGCATAGTGCTGAAGTCCATGCCAGAACAGAAAGAGAAATAACTGAAAGGCATTCAAGTCAAAAGGGAAGGTGTAGAATAGTGTTTGTTAGTAGAAGATATGATCTTATATATGCAAAATTCTAAGCTACAACACAAAACAAGTATACCTTGTAAGTAAATACAATAGTGTTGTGGGATATACAATGCACAAAACTCAGTGAAGATTGTGACAATCTCTTTTTGAATCTAGAATACAATTCCATTCACAATAGCCTGCAGAAATCTAAAATACTTAAGAACAAATTTAATCAAGAAAGTTATAGACCCAGTGTGCCAAAACACAGAAAACATCAGTGAAAAAATGTAGACGATAAAACTATGAGGAATAGCAACCCATGTTCAAGGACTGTAATAATTAATATTGTCAAAATGTCAGTACTACTCAAAGTAATACACAAATTCATCAAACCCCTATGAAAGTGCAATGATATTTTTCACAGAAACAGAAAAATTCTAAAATTTGTACATAACCTCAGAAGACTGATTAGTCTATGCTTCGTTGTGTGAGAAGAAGAAAGCTGGATGCATCATACTACCTACCAAACTTAGAACTTGTACAGAGATCTGCAGTAAGCAAAGTACTTAAAACAGAAATAAAACATGCGAATAGGTCCATGCAACGCAATAGAGAGCCCAGATATAAACTCATTCATTTACAGCCAACTAATGTTTCAAAGAAGAGTGAAGAATACATAAAGGGGAAGGAATAATCTTAATGAATTGTGTTTGAAAATTGAACATCCACATGCAAAACAAAAAGGAAAAAGAAAGAATATTTCTGAAGCCATACACAAACATCAGTCTGAAATGGATTCAAAATAAATTTAAGACCTGAAACCACAAGATGCCTAGCAGAAAACACGAGAGAAGCTCCCTGACCTTGTTTGTACAGTGCTCTTTTTGAGAACTTTTCAATTGATACATGAAATATATGTATTCATGGGGTATGAAATGGTGTTTTGATACATGTATATTCTGGTAATGTTCAAGTCAGGATAAACATATCTATCATTCGAAATATTCATCATCTATATGCCATGAAAACATTAGAATCTTTATCCTATTTTTGCCCAGATAAACTGCACATTACCATCATTTGTCATCACCTACCGTGCCACAAAAGGTGAATATTCCTCAGCACACACAGATCACCCTCCACTGTCCTCCTGCTTGTCTCTTTCCCTCGGGCTTTCATATAATTTGTTAGTATTTGAAACCAAAAGCACGAGCAGCAGAACCAAAAAGAGACAAGTGGATTGTCATATTGAAAAGTTTCCTCACACGAAAGTAAACATCTACAAAATGAATGGAATGTGAGAAAATACTCATAAATCAAATTACAGGGACGCTGATTCTAACTTGGGGGTACAGTGCTTGACTAATATTCATGAAGCCCTGGATTCAATCCAAAAAGAAACACTTGGTAGAGGATTAATATCCCTGGATATTAATACTTAATATCAAACAACACTTAATATCAAACACTTAATATCAAACAACACAGCAGCCTAAAAAAGAAGGAAAGGAAAAAGAAATACACAAATAACTTGATTAAAATTTGCAAAGGACAAGAACGGACATTTTCTTCGAACAGTCATGGCAATAGACAACAGGGGAACCGGGAGCAGCCTGAAAAAATTGAGTAGAAATAACATGCAATCCAGCAATCCACTTCAGGGTGTACATCCAACAAAATAAAATCAGTGTGTCAATGAATCATCTGCACTCCATGCTCAGTGGAGCATTATCTGAAATAAGATATTGCACCAACTTAGGACTCTGCTAATGGTTTAATGGGCAAACCAAATCTACTTAATATATGAGCTTGGATCTTATTTAGCCTTAAAAAGACTGACCATAAATATACTATTTATGATAACAAAGACAGATGTGAAGGACTTTGTAAGTCAAATATCTAGAGGTAAGACATATGCTACATAATCCAAATTATATTTGGAATCTTAAAACAAAATAGGCTCAAACTTACAGCAACAGAGAGTAAAAGAATGTTTTCCAAGGGACAGGACGTGGGAGTAAATGCAATATTGGTCTAAGAGTACTACCATTCTGTTACTTACAGAGTGAATAAGCACTTATTGTGTAACTCAAATTTTCTAGTATGTTCTCACCACATACACATTAAAATTACATATATGTTCATTGGCCTGCTTGTGGTAATTTATTTGCAATATGCATATATATAATGCTATATATAGTATATACATATATATACACATATAATCTTATATACTGAATATATTCCTGATCCCTGTTTTAGTTTTAGTCATACATCAATAAAGTTGTTAATAAAAAGATTGCTATGGACTGAGAATCAGCATATGAGAGCCGAGGACAGAATGAATCATTCCGTGTCCACTGGCTGCTAACAGGATCCTTTTGAATGCTTTCGAGATGACAGAAATTGTTCTTCCATGAAATATTGCATTTTCTATTGCTACCCCCATAGTATTTACTCTCTTGCTGTGTAGGAAACTTGCAGTCTCAAACTAGGATTTGAGTTAAGACAATTTGGGGTCATTTTTTAAAAGTACAGATTTCTAGCATTTATCACTGGACTGCTAAATCTGAATCTCTGTGGAGCAAGATCTGTTGCTGACCTTGAAGAGGTAGGCTGACACTTGGCCATTTAGCACTGATAAATTGTTCAAACTTTAGAAGTTAACAAAATAATGGTTCAGATTTGGGTCTTACATTATTAGCCATTTTACACTGCAAGCAAATTCTTCGAGTTCATTTTCTTTTACTTGTAAAACAGGGTAAAGAAGTCCAGTAAGTGTTGATATGAAACCTAATTATATTGTAAGTATCACATCACAGACAATTCATAAGTGACAGCTATAAAGTTATTGTCACATTTGTAAACTCAGAAATATTTGCTTTATATGGCAGAATAATAATTTAACAAATGTAATACAGGTAATAGTTTGAAAAATGCAAAATATGCACATCAAATAATAATTTTTTTTTTTTTTTTTTTTTTTTTTTTTTTTTTTTTTGGTGCCGGAGATTGAACTCAGGACCATGTGCTTGCTAGGCAAGCACTTTAATCACTGAGCTAAATAATAATTTCTTTTACTAATATTTGCATTTATTTTTCTATTTCCAGTTCTCAAAAGTCTACGGCCCTGTGTTCACCCTGTATTTGGGCAGAAAGCCCGCTGTGGTGTTGCATGGATATGAAGCCGTGAAAGAAGCCCTGATTGATTTTGGGGAGGAGTTTGCTGGAAGAGGCATTTCTCCTATTACTGAGAGAATGAGTAAAGGCTTTGGTAAGAGGTTTTGTGTGTGTGTGTGTGTGTGTGTGTGTGTGTTAGGGTTGATCATGGACTGGGGAGGGTAGAAACAGTGTTGAAGAGCTCCTCAGACAGAGCTTGGCTCCCATGTGTCTTCTAGGCTTTTCTCCCTTCTTTCAGGAATCCTGTTCGCCAATGGAAAAAGGTGGAAGGAGATGAGGCGTTTCTCCCTCATGACGCTGAGGAATTTTGGGATGGGGAAGAAGAGCATCGAGGCCCGAGTTCAAGAGGAAGCCGAGTGCCTAGTGGAGGAGCTGAGAAAAACTAAAGGTGGGTGCTTCTTTGTATGACGGACCTTTACAGACTGCTTCGTTCTGTGATGAGGTCCTTGGGAATGTTTTGGGTGGTGTCAAAACCTGGCTGCCTCTGTGAACCCTCATGTGAAGGAGGGATGATTTGAAGCAGAGACCAAGGGAGTCTTTGAGCATCTGTGTTGTGTGTACAGGAATGACTGTGCCTGCAGGGTCAGTGTAAAGGCACTTTGTTCCTATTCTGTCCAGCTTTGTTTCTGTTTTCAGATCATTAACTCTGGAAGACAGAAGATCTAGTTTCATTTTTGTACATGGTTAAAAACAATGTTTTTGGATCGGTCAGGGGCTGGCTGTGCTCTCAATTCCAGGTTCTTTTTTGCTGCAAACAAAGAATTGAAGGGATGAATTGAGGGGGGTGGGAACATTTATTTAAATAGCAAAAAGAAAAAGAAACTGGCTCCACTACGTGAATGAAATAGCCACTGGGAAGTTAGGGAGCCAGAAAAGGGGAGAAGAGTAGAGATCGAGCTAAGGAAGGAGCTGGAGGAGATAGAGCATGAGAATTAGAGAGAGAGAACTAGTGGTACCCTTTCTATTTATCTTTTCCCAGTTGGGGACAGTGTCCCAATCCTGTGAGAAGAGGGCGTTTGGATTTCCGGCCCCAGGCTGATGTCAGGTCTAGGCCCCTCCCTTAGGTCAGGCCCATCTTCCCAGCCAGCTCAAGCCAGGTCCTACTCCCAACTCATTTTCGCCCTAGCACAGTTGTGGGTTAGGTTACCTATTACACTTGCTTTCATTGTTTCTTGGTTGCTTTCATTGATGACTCCTTTAGACCTTTCTGGAGCTGAGATGACTCCTTTAGACCTTTCTGGAGCTGAAGCAGGGACATGGGCTTTCTGTCACTTGCACTGGTTTTGTATAATCAGCCTCACTGATATTTCTGAGGTTTTTTTTTCTAAGACTCTTAACTACAATTTCCACAATTAATTATGCTAATGCATTTTTCATTGCTTTACATATCTCCTTGACGTTCTCATCAACCATAATTTCTTTGCAAGTATAGCATAAATTTAAAAAATCACTACGAAATCTTTCCTGTTACATACTACCTAGTGTATCAAGCCATATATCTTGAGAGTGAATATTATACAAGTAAATAAGTACCAAATTGTAAAATTCAACCTAATTTCAATTACTACTGACTCCTCTCTAAACTTAAATTGTCTCTGTGGTCAGATTTGCTTATCTTTTCCCTCCTGATTATCTCTTATGGGGGCAGAGGGAGATCAACAATTGTCATAAAATTCTGCTCCAAAGCAAATAAAGTGTTTGGGTGTGGAATACTACTGAAACGATATCTCATTGTAGCTTTGATTTGTATTTTCTGGTAGCTAATAATGAAAACTTTTCTTTATATGTGTAAACCATTTATATTTCTTGAGAACTGTACATTAAGATAATTTACCCATTTTTTAAATGGAATTTCTTCCTTTTTTGTTGGTAAGTTTTAGTTCCTTATATATTCTGGATTTTAACCCTTCATCACACAAATAGAAACATTTTCTTTCGTTCTCTAAGTTCTCTTCAGCCTACTGATTGTTTACTTTGCTATGCAGAAGGTTTTTAGTTGGATGTAATTTATTTGTCTAGTTTTGCTTGTGTTTCCTGCTCTGTGAGGGTCATGTCCAAATATGTCATTGCCTACAGGAATGTCTTGAAGTGTTTCTACCTATTTTCATCTAGTGGTTTCGGATTTTCAGGTATTACATTAAGGTCTTTGATTCATTTGGAGGTACCTTTTATATGGGGTGAAAGTGTTATGTCCAGGGCAGCTCTCCACACCATGTCATGCCGTGTCACTGCTCTATCGAAAACCCAGCTCCCAGTGATCCTAAACACTTCACCAGTAAAGAACTAAAAAAGACAAAGCTTAGATAACAAAAGACAGTTTATTTGGGGAAAAAGATGGAAGAGGAAGAAGACAGACAGCTACCGTGAGGTGGTAGGGGGTTTCAGAGGTGGAAACCCAGGAGGGCTTATCCCTGGCTCTTCTACTGGGGACTAGTGTCTTTCCTATCCCTCATGTGGGTGTTTGTGGCTGTCTTATCTGTCGCCTGTGACTGTCTTTGATCTTAACCTAGGTCTTCCTGCCATTTGGCTTCTTCCTGTTTCTGTGTAATGACCAAGTGAAGGGGTAGGTCATGCTAGGAAGGCAGTTTACTTAATGATTGAGTAAAGGGGACATGAGTGTGCCTGGTATAATATTATAGAACATACATATGTGTATATGCATAGGAGTGTGTGTGTGTGACATTAAATAGGAGTCTAGGTGGCTGTCCCTTCTTGTCGCCCTGCATTGTCAGGTAGGTGTGGGGGCTGTTTCCCTGGTAATTGCATTGCCTGGCCCCTCTCCCCAGTCTAGCTCGCCTTTCCTTCCTTCATGTTCCTAATTGTCCTAACTGTGGTAAAGTTTACCTGTGAGTGGTGGAGGCAGAAAATATTTTTAGTAAGTTTCCTTATTGATTCTTTTTTTAAAATTTATTTTATTTTATGGTACATTTTAGATGTACATAGTGGTAACATTCATCATAGGGGATTTGTACCTGTACATGATATATCTTGTTGATTCTTTTTTCCCATTCCCTTCCCCTCCCCTCACCCCCTCCTCCATCCCTATTTACAAAAACTTTGTTTCCATTTTTTCCTTTCATTTCTTATTTCTCTTGTCACTCTGTCCCTTACCCCCTCCCTAGTTCCTTTCCCTTTCCCAATATAATACATTCTAGTCTTTATTTACACTTTCAGTTTCTCACAC
>QZML01000629.1:3133752-3145362 GCA_016801275.1 Hystrix brachyura | reverse complement strand
ATTTATTTCACTTAAGAGTATGGTCTCGAGATGCATCCATTTACCTAGGAATATCTTAAACTTATCATTCTTTATGGCAGAGTGGTACTCCATTGTATATATATAAAAAAAAAACACACACATTTTCTTTATCCATTCCACGGTTGATGAGCTGGGTCAAATGGAATCTCCAGTCCTAGTTCCCTGAGGAATCTCCACACTGATTTCCATAGCGGTTGCACCAGTCTACATTCCCACCAACAGTGGAGAAGGGTTCCTTTTTCTCCACAGCCCCTCCAGCATTTGTTATTGGCTGATTTGTTGATAATAGCCATTCTTTCTGGAGTGAGGTGGACTCTCAGGGTTGTTTTAATTTGCATCTCTCGAATGACCAGTGATGTTGAACATTTTTTCATATGTCTATTTCCTGTTTCTACTTCTTCATCTGAGAAGAGTCCGTTCATTTCAGTTGCCCACTTTTGGATTGGGTCTTTAAATTTGAGGAGTTTGATTTTTTGAGTTCTTTATATATTCGAGATGTTAGTCCTTTGTCAGAGGAATAGCTGGCCAAAATTTTTTCCCACTCTGTGGGTTGTCTCTTTGCTCTGTTGGTAGTTTCTTTTGCTGTGCAAAAGCTTTTTAATAGGATCAGGTCCCAGTTGTTGATTCTTTGTGATATTTCCTGGGCAATTGGAGATTTGTTCATAAAGTCCTTGCTTCCACCTACATCTTCAAGAGTTAACTGGCTCTCCACATGCTGAAGGTTAAAACTAGACCCGTATCTTTCCCCATGCACTAAGCTAAAATCAAAGTGGATCGAAGATCTAAATATCCTTATTGATTCTTAAAAAGTTCAGTGAGGCCCTTATCCTATCTTCCTCTACCTATAGGGCTCCCTGCTCTCTCCTACAAAGGTGGGGCATCAAGTTTCAATTTTTTGCACATGGAGTTCCTGTTTTCCCAGATGGCTTATTGAAGAGGCTGTCTTTTTCCTGGTGAATGTTTTGGATGGTTTTGTTGAGAATTGGTTGTAGACGCATAAATTGTTTTCTAGAGGTCTTAATTTAATTCTACTTTTCTGTTTCTCTTTTGTAATGCTAGCACTATGTTGTTTTGATGACTGTGGCTCTGCAGTAAGTCTCAAAATCAAGTATTATGATGCTTCCAAATTTGTTTTTTTGGTTCAAGATGGCTTAGACTATTCCAGGTCTTGCGTGCTTCCATATGAAGTTGATGGTATTTTTTTCTAGTTCTGTGAAGAATGTCACTGATATTTTTATGGGATTTCATATATAAATCATTTTGGTTATTATGTATCTTTTAACAATAATTCTTCCAGTTAAAAATCTGTTGTTTGCTTTAATGTTCTTTTATGTCATGTATTCCCCACAAACAGAAAATCTCTATTTATCTTAGATTCTTTACCTATGGGACAATTGGGTGACAAAAATGAAAATCCACATTCCACTTCTTAAAACATTTTATTCTGTTGGTGGCAATATGGATCAGAACAGTATCTCAAGTCCACAATAGGGCAGCTTTGTCAAGTAGACTAATTTTAGGCTGATTAGAGATGAGTGACTCTACTTCATCAAGTGGGACTTTCTCTCTCCTGCCAGGCTGCTCATCTCTTTTATCTCTCTGAAATGAAGAAACAAGCTCCATTTAAACTTTTTGTTGACTTGTGTGTAGTTTGAAATAAAAAGTTTTGACTTTTATTTTTATAAACACATTCCATTATTATTATTTATTATATTAGCCTGAAAACATGAATGTTTTCTGCTTTTGTTCATTTGTTCCACCAAATACACAACTTTATTCATAATTGCTCCAACCTTAGTCTTCTCTGCTGGTTTACAAATGAATATTTCAATTTGTCACTATATAAAATTGGATGTCTTTAAATACTTTTTCTTCCCATATCATTCTTACTTATATACAAACCTTGATGACAAATGTGATTCTGCACTGAACTTGAATTACTAGGTGTTTTAGAACATGGTCCTTTTAAATACCCCCCCATAAGAGATATATTGGTTTAGAATAGATTAAGCAAAGGGAGAGAGTTAAAAGGGGTTATTGGAAAAGTCATGCTTCAACTAGCTAGAAAGTAATGGTTAACTTTAAAGTAAAAGTGATAGTTTGATGTTCAGGTTATTGATATTTCACTGTTGAGATGATTTCTAAATGATATCGTTTCAATGCTTCTCAATCACTTTTCTCTGTTATCTCATAGAGGAACCCTTTTATGTGTATACTCTAGTGGTAATTGTTTTTAATGTTTCCTATTCTTTAGGCTCAGCCTGTGACCCCACCTTTATCCTGAGCTGTGCTCCCTGCAATTTGATCTGCTCCATTATCTTACAGAATCGTTTCGAATACAAAGACCAGAATTTTTTAACTTTAATGGAAAAATTAAATGAAAATGCAGCAATCCTGAGCTCCCCATGGATCCAGGTAATGTCAAGATCCTTTCTTCCCGAGGAAACATTTATGGTCTGTTCTTTGACAAGCCCAGTATTTGAATTCACCATGTGCTGAAGTGAATGTTTGTACATCATTGTCTTCCCCACCACTTAGCCTTGCAAAGTCAATAAAGATGACTAAGCCCTTTATTTTGGACACAGGACAATGAGCGTTTTATTATAGACCTCGCATTCAAGCCCATTTGCTCCCTGGTTAATGATTTTCCCACTAGTCCTCTAGGCCCAAATTTCATGAAGGAGTTTGACATTTCATTAAGCATTTGTCCCAAATGCTTGGTACTCAGTGGCCGCCCTGGCCATTGTTGAGGATTCATCACCCACCCTCTTGTCACCACTTAGAGTTCATCATGTTACTTGGGAAATATATCCTAATTTAGGATATAAAAGAATGAGAACAGGAGCACAGGAAACTCTGAATAGTGTAGAGGTGATTGATGCTTCACTTAGGATCCCAAATGACATGATAGTAAGGTCGTCATAAAAATAATGAGTGGTTTACGGTGTAGGGTCCCTCAACACAGAAAGTTTTGCTCTATGTTTAACTGGAATGCCCTACATCCTTTGTAAAAGGAATGTATGAGATTTTCAGAAATCATTGAACTACTTTTGTACACACTTACTTTATCCATATATTTGTAGTATTTCCAAACCCCTTAGTATTCTATAGCATTTATTCTATGTCTGAGATTGTTTGCTACAAGTAAGACATAGCAAGACTATCATTGAGGTCTGTGAGGTTACCCAAACTCCTTTGAACTCCTTCATCCTCTGTGCTCATCTGTAATCTAGAAATCATTATAATTTATATCACCTTATATCTCCATACTGAGGAGAAAATTTGTCTTAAAATGAGAGAATTTATATAGCTTTTTAACTCTAAAAATGAAATATGAGTGCAGGAAATGATGATCATCTGTGACTCTCTGAACAGAGTTGTTTCTCCCAAGTCTTTCTATAGTCAAATCTTGGTACTTTAATGCAGTGAGTACATTAAGATGCATCCAGCTCAGTGGGATGGAAAATTTTATCCTGGTGATCCTGGTTTCTTCAGTATTTGATGAAAAGTCTAGAGCTTGTTGGTATGATTGCTTCTTGACTCCATACCGTCTCCAGCAAAACACAGTTTGTTGGGTGTTTGTGGTCCCTCCCAGAACCAACTAATGATGAGCATGAAGTTACCACCCCATAAGCATACAGAATTATTATATGTGTGTGGTAAGAGTTTCCCGCTGTCCTGCTCAAGGTGGATAACATTGTTTTCACTTGTAAAGCTATAGTTTCTAACAGGGACTTGGCATATTTACAAGATTTTATTAATTTTTTCTTTACCAAATGATATGTATATTTTGCCTTTTAGGTCTGCAATAATTTCCCTGCTCTCCTTGATTATTTGCCAGGGAGTCACAACAAAAGTTTTAGGAATGTAAATTATGTGAAAAGCTATTTTTTCAGAGAAAATAAAAGAGCACCAAGAATCTCTGGATATGATATGTATGTTTTGCCTTTTAGGTCTGCAATAATTTCCCTGCTCTCATTGATTATTTACCATGGAGTCTTAGCAAAAGTTTTAAGAATGACGAATATATAAAAAGCTATTTGTCACAGAAAATAAAAGAGCACCAAGAATCTCTGGATATTAACAATCCTCGGGACTTCATTGACTGTTTCCTGATTAAAATGGAGCAGGTAAAGTGTAAACAACTTGGGGTTATTGCAGAGCTTGTGCATGTTGGGTTTCACTGATTAATTCCGTAGTTACTAGGAAGGTTTAAATGCTCAGGCCAGAAATGCTTGACAAGCACTTCAGGTACATCTTGTATGGATGGATCTGGACAAATCATCATAGAAGAATTAAAACTGAATTTTTAAGTAAGTAGAATAAATGGATCCTATTTTGTAGGTAATCTACTTGAGCAGAAAAAATTACACCTCAGGTGAAAAGGAAACAGTTGCAAGGAAGTTACAAAATAAAACATGGCAATCCATAAAATGAAGATGAAAGGTTTTTTTTTCTTTTTTCTTTTTGTATCATCATGTAGGATTATGAGAAGGAAAGGCTAGATTCAAGTGGGCATCTTGCATGTTCTGAGATTGGAGTATACCTTGAAATACATGAAGTGAGGGACAAGATGGAGCATATGAAGTGGGCCAGTTGGTATATGCAGAGGTTCAGAGGTGTGCGATGGCGGAGATTAAGTGGATGGAAAAGAAACTGAGTTTAACCAGAATGAATTCAGGCAGCTAAAGAGATGGATATTGGCATTTTAATGTCAACACTAAGCACAAGTGTTGTCTTTGAAAGGTCTGGTTGTATCAGGCAGAAATATGAAGCAGAAGATGGAATTCATATTGAGAACCCCAATTACCAATGGCGTAAATCATACCTTTACCCATCTTACATACAAGTATAAATCTGATGGTGGGCAAGTCCAGGGCTAGTACAGTAGCTGA
This sequence comes from Hystrix brachyura, assembly GCA_016801275.1. Taxonomy (NCBI): domain Eukaryota; kingdom Metazoa; phylum Chordata; class Mammalia; order Rodentia; family Hystricidae; genus Hystrix; species Hystrix brachyura. The sequence continues at coordinate 3,140,446 of QZML01000629.1, read as the reverse complement.
GAAGCAAAAGGGCAAAAAAGATGGTAAATGGAATTTTTAGGCATGTGAAGCACAGGAAGTTTGGGAATGTAAACTGGTCAACTCTTCTCAGACTACTGTGTCACACAGCAGCTTTTTGTCATACTGCATTCTCCAGTTTCCATGCTGGCTGAAAATTTTAAGGATCTGAGTTCTTTCATATTTATTGCAATTTTAAGCCAAACAACTGTCAAACACCTGCATCAAATTTTCTCCTAGGAAAAGTGTAATCCACAGTCTGAATTTATTGCTGAAGCTCTGATAAGCACTATAAGCAGTTTGTTTTCTGCTGGGACAGAGACGACAAGCACCACTCTGAGATACGGGCTCCTGCTCCTCCTGAAGCACCCAGAGGTCACAGGTACGGCTGCACATAGTGAGCGCGGTGAATTTCAGGGTCAACATTTGGCAAGACACTTACCTCTCCTGTACTTCACCTTATTTCTCTTAGATTCATTATTGGAGTCTCAGTATTGAAATTTTTGTGCCACCACTTCACTTTATGCAAATATAATCAAAGAATAAAAATAAGGTAACTTTGCAGAGTAGGATGTAGTTACTGAGAGAAGTGAAGAACAATGTGGGAAACTCCAGTGACAAAGCCCAAGTGGAGTCTGGGTTCTGTCCGGGAGGGATTTGCAGCTTTGCCAACCACCACGAATGCCTGCACGATTGCACACTCATGTTCTTCAGCAAAGGGCACTTTAAACCGCAAGCATGCTCCAGCCAGAGTCTTGCAGTAATCGTTCCTTATTCTGAAAATTCAGGGCTATAGTGCTGGACAGCGAACATCAAAACTCTCCTAACTGATGAATAAACAGAAACAAACTCTAGAAATTTCGTGAGATGGCCAGGAAGAATGTCTACAGTCTGAGAAGTATTCTGAACAGTTAGTGAAAGAAAAGAATTATTTTTAGGTAAAATAAGTGCCACGATGAATTTTCTATTTCAGATTCAGAGGTTTGTTGTTAAGAAAGGTTTGTTGTTAAGAAACTGGTATTGGCCAAAATAAGAATTTTTCCTTTGGTCAGTAATTTTATCTTTCACAAACATTATTTTACAAATTTACCTCACAAGAGTTCAGGTTTTTCATATCAGATTTGAAGCCTGCATTAGCTTTTCTAGTTCCAGGACTGCTGAAATAAATATAAAATAGCTACATATGAGAATTATTCCTTGGAAAGTGAGAGAAGAAGCATAGATAAAACAGCCAAATAAGTCTTGAGCAAAACTCTGAAACAGACAGAAGGAAGAAGGGTCATAATTAAGTCAGCAGAGAGAACAAAGTTACACCTGAATTGTCAGACGTGCCGTGAGTTTGAAAAAGCAAATCTCTGTCCCTAAAACTATCCATGAGGCTGAGGGGTAGAATTACAGACATCCTATAAATTAGCGAAGACTGAGGCAGAGAATAGGAGGCTCTCCTTGTTCAGTTTCTGTCCACAGCTGCTTGAGCTTGGGATTGTTTTCCTCTCACTGGAAGAAAGAGATTTGTTCTCTAGAGAAACGACCCCAGAGGCACAGTAGACACAGCCATGGAAGGGGTGAAGCACAGGCCTCCGCAGAAGGTATAAGCAAAACAGTTCTTGAAATCTGAATGTCTTAGGTCTTTTCTTCATCCTGCAACTAACAACCACATGGACACTCCAGAAAATGTAGAGCTCCAAAAAGAAGACCTACATGTCCTCCACCAATGTAGAAAAGTGAAAGAAATAAAGTCATTCACCCCAACACTCAGTCACAGAATTTCAGAGTGTCTAGGTAAAGATAAATCATATAATGTTTCCCACCTAAACCAGATAATGTATCATGATTCTGAATCAGAATAACAGAATTCTCAAGAACAATTATCATTTTGTTTATTAATAGAAACAATTCAGTTCCACGTGAGTACTAGAAATTATACTCCTCTATCATGGTCTCCAAATGTAGTAGAGCATGTGTTCAACCCAAACATTGGCATCCAAGGCAGAAGTCACAGGCTCCAGGAAGGAGATCTTACATATAAGGATGAAAGTTTTAATGGAAGGTTCTGTTCGCCGGGCCTAGGAAACAGCCAATTATGCATACTAACTAGTTAAATCAGGTGGAAGACAAAATGAGAAAAATAAAAAGGAAGTAGTTCTTGATCTGCAGTTTAAACATTTAGAAAGTAATTTCTACCAGTGTGAAACCCCTGTCCAAGCATTTACATATAATCTGAGCAAATAGGAATTTATAAATTGATGCAAACTCTTCAAATATGAGTTGAACATAAGCAAAGAATAAAACATAGTAACAGTTATCTTACCAATGAACAATAGTTACCTGTTTTAATGGTGTAATCAATGTGTACCAATCAGGTTTCTCATCCCCGAGACTCAATACCTGACACCCAAAACTTCAAGGAAGAGACGTTTAATTTGACTCCCAGTTTGGAGGATTTCAGTATATGCTTGGCTGACTCCAAGTCGGAAACATCTTGGTGGATGCATGTGCTGGAGCAAAGCTTCTCAGTTCATGGTGGCTGGAAGCAGAACAGGGGACCAGAACCAGAGACAAATTGACAGGGAACCACATATAATACCCACAGTCACACCTCCACAACCCATGCATGTATTCCTAGCAGCACGCTGTACTAAAATGTTAAGTGTTTATTAAATGCAATGAAGTTGACACATTGGGTTTAACTATTACACAATGGGAAGTGTGTGTTAGTGTGAATATGTGTACCTGTTTGTAGCTGTAAGTCTGTGTATTTTGTATGGAGTGGAGATGAAGACATAAGCCTTCTTCCTTACCAGGAGGTCTTTAAATATTTGCTAAAATTCTATAGATCCAGAAACAGAAGTGCAAACAGATTATTCCATAGAAATATGATCATTTCAGAGGCAGCTGCTAAAATGATTCAAAGAGGCCACATCTAAGAATGGGAGGTTGAGCAAGATCCCACTGAAAACTGCACAAATCTGAAGAAATTTACATATACTTATAGATCCATTACTATAATTTAATTCTTCAAGTCATGTATTATTTTTATGTAAATTAATATTTATATTTTTCTGCAATAGTAATTTCTTGAATTAAATATGTGATTGCTGTTTTATTGTGAAATATGTAATCATTTATATTTGCATTTGATATCATGTATGTTAACATGTAGGTTTGTACAGATGTATCTCAATGCCTAACTTATAGGACAGTAATACAGGTATAGGACTTACCTGACAAATTTTATATATATAAATATATATATTTACACACACTATTAAGGAATATAATATGTATACTATACAGTGTTATACATTACGGGACCACTCCATAATGCTTTATGTAATCCTAAATCAGTATAAGAAATGCATTGTTTCTCTCCTTTCCACCAGTTCTTGTTTGTGTCTCATTAGCCAAAGTCCAGGAAGAGATCGACCGTGTGATCGGCAGACAGCGGAGCCCCTGCATGCAGGACAGGAGCCGCATGCCCTACACTGACGCCGTGTTGCACGAGATCCAGAGATACATTGATCTCATTCCCACCAACGTGCCACATATGGTGACCTGTGACATTAAATTCAGAAACTACCTCATCCCGAAGGTAAGAGTGTTTCTCCCACAGTGCGCTTCAGTGCTTTTGGAGTTTCCAAATTCACAGTACCATATGGCTCCAATCATCTACCAGCACAAGGTGAGAGACGTGTAAAACTCATACCATGGAGTCCAGCTGGAAGGACTCAGGGCTGAACCAGTTTGGGCCATAAAGTTTCATATTACAACTTATTTATAAACTTGTTCTGCCCCTTTGAGATTGTTTCCTCTATCCTTACCTGTTTAGGTTTTTAAATAAAAATTTCTGAATATGTTAATTTCCATAACATTTTCCTGGGATTTTTTCATCATGATATAAATTCTGCAGATCAATTTGGAAAAAAAAATGGACATTTTGACATGTTGAATATTTCAGTTCAAGAACTTTATAAGTGCTAGCACTTTATTTGGGCTTTCTTCATTTTTTTCCCCTCAGTAATATTTGGTTTACAATGAGTGACTTCCACATCTTTCACAAGGTTGATTTATTTTATTTTGTTTCTGTGGTACTGGGGATTGAACCCAAGGGCACTGTACTACTGAGCTATATCCGTAGTATTTTTACAAGATTCATTTATTTATTATATAAGTCCTGGGGGCTGGGGGTTTAGCTCAAGTGGTAGAGCACTTGCCTATTATATAAGTCCTTATAAAGTTAATTATCATAAACACAGATTAACAGCCAGAGTAATAGGCCAACAAACAATTAAAACATATAAGATAATTATACTAAACCAAGATACGCATGTAGGTAAATGTCTATGCTGGATTACAATAGCTTTTTCCCTTTCTTTTTTTTCAACTGCCTGTCTTTTATTTCACACTTTAAATTTTTATTTTCAGACAAGGTCTCACTAAGTTGCCTAAGTGGGACTTGAACTTGAGATCCTGCCTCAGCCTTTCTAATGTGATGAAATTACAGGCATGTTCCACTATGCCTAGCTTTTTGTAATTTTTTTAGTTAATTAATATTTTTAATGCTAATGTATAGTACACTACTTTTAGCATTATGTTGTTCTTGAAGTATGGATACATTATCACATTTATTTCTATGACATATCTAGAATTCTTGCTAAATTTGCTAATTGTTGCTAATAATTTCTGTTTAGATACATCCGAAATTTCTTAGGCAATTTATCTTACTATCTGTGTTAAGATTTCTTTGATTCATTATTTTCTGATCTTGTGACTTTAATCTCCTTTTCTTACATTATTGTTCTGCTAGGATTTACAGCATAGTATTGAGCAGAAGTAGTTGTGGTGGACATGCTTTAAAATTTTTAACCCTCCAGCAAGTGTTGGGGTTTTAACACGACACTACTGAATTTGATGTTTTATATACATTCTTTATCAGATGAGAAAATTTTACCTCCTATTATTGTTTGAAGTTGTGTCATTATTGTGCCATTTTACTTGTGATTTGTGCGATTTTATCAAATGTATACTCTTCATCTATTATTATGATCATATATTTTGGTTTCCCTTTCTGCATAAATATGCATATCATAGGTATATACACACAGGAGGATTTAAAATTCTCCAGTTTGCAAACGATATTTGTATTTTTATTTGTGAGACACTGTTTAATTTTCAGTTCTTGAAATTTTCTTAGCAGATTGCCAGCCTCATAAAATGAAGGGAATAATATTTCCTATGTGCAGAAGAATGTCTAAAATGTTTTCTCTATATAACCAGTTATAATAAACAACTGTTGCAAATCTCATAATACTTGTGACATGACCCCTGAGGGTCTTGGGGGGGTGGCGTTCAGCCACCCTGGTGGGAGTGCTGGGCACCAAGGTGGTATCTAGCCTGGGCCTGACTCCTGCTCTATTGCAGAAAGCTGAAGGAAAGGCAGATTGAGACCAAAGTGCCAAAGCAAAAGTAACTTTTAATAAAGCAAAAGCAAATACAAAACTGCTTTCTCTCAGCGAGAGAAGCAGGGGCACCCAAAACTGAGCCACCATCGGGCACAAGCCCATTATATAGCTTTTATAGGTCTTGAACAGGAGCTTACCCTCACTTTCTCAACTGAGGGTGTCACTGCTTGATTGGTCAACTGGCTCATTGCTAGGGAACATGGGGATGGGTCTCTGGGGACTTTCCACTAGGGTCTGGGGTCAAGCTTTCTTTTTTCCTAACTTCTGTAAAGGCGGTCTCTCAAGGTAGAGCATAGAGAGGAAATCTGACCACAGGCTGTCATTCTTGCTGGCAGCGTCAACCACAAGTGGCTGTAGACTGCCATCTTCGCTGGCATTGTTAACCACAGGAGTGAGCTGCTACAAACCTGTTTTTGCTCTTAATAAAGTGTCTTATCTCTCTTCTCCAGGGGGGCCTCCCATTATAGCCCTGCCTAACATACCCCCTTGCCCCTACACTTATAAGTCATATAATAGTCTATTCTCTTTATTCTGTTTATGCAGCAGACAAGGATGTATATGTGGATGTATATGTCAGTATAGGGCAATATCTAATTTTATTAAGTACAAAACACGACACGTAGTAGAGTGCCTTAATTTGGGTATAAGTGATTAAAGTGAAAAGTTGTATGTATGTGTGCAGATTTACCTGCCAGATATGTACTCAATATTTATGGAAGTTCATGTTCTCGGGAAGGGTATAGACCTGATGGGGATGGTTGATTCTGGACAGTCTAACTTGGGTTCTGTCATTAAATGGGAGACTTATTTTTCAACACCTTTTCTTTTTGAGACTTAATGTAGTATTCTATTTTAAACTGAGATCTAAGTAATGTCAAACAAATAGTACTTTTCTTAGCAGTCCTGGGGTTTGAACTCGGGCCTTATGCCTGCTCGGCAAGTGCTTTACCATGGAGCTACATTCCTACCACTAAACTCGACCCTTTTTAGTGTATAGTCCAAAGAGTTATGACAAACATAGGCTGTCATATAACCACATTGCAATGAAGTAATAAAATCTTGCCACATACAGTGGAACACACGTGTAATCCCAGCTACTTGGAAGGCTGGGGCAGGAGGATCACCTGAGCCCATGAGTTCAAGACCAGCTGGCAGCCTGCCTAACCTAGTAGCATCATATATATATATATATATATATATATATATATATATATATATAGTAACAACAAGGGGTG
>QZML01000629.1:3120551-3133619 GCA_016801275.1 Hystrix brachyura | reverse complement strand
TATATATAGTAACAACAAGGGGTGCCTGGACTTACTTTGGGATCAATTCCCGAGGAAGGAGACAGGATACCACTCACAAAGCTCAATTAAGTTGTTGAATAGTAATAAGGAATGCAAGAGAAAAGGAAGAAACTCTAGGAAATCATACCACCAACCACCCATTCTCATCTCTAGAAATCCACAGCACAGCAGAGGAGTACGTTAGAGCCGAGATCTTACCTTTGGCTGGGAGAAGCAGCAGCCACGTGGACACGAGAAGGAGAAAAGAGCAGCTGTTGTGGGGGTGCGACAAAACAGCAGCCCCGACCCGTGCACAAAGGGGATCATCAGCTAGGCCAGCGAAAGTAGGGGACATCCAGCAGCCTCGAGGGCACGAAAAAAGGAACAAACGGAGAAGAGAGGGTGCACCTGGGCCCTGTGCCCATATTTATCTCTGCTCCAACAAAGAAAAGCCCAATGCTAAGTGGGTGTCATGACTTAACTGGGGCATCCATCCCGGATCTGGATAAGAGCTGGGATGTCACCAGAGTGCATATCTACCAGAGTGCATATCTAAGTAAGTGAGTTCTTGTTGATAGTACTGACTGAAAAACTGTTGTGCCAGGTTAGCCAGCCCTTGTGCAAGCAGGCGCTCAACAGGGTGTCAAATTCTTCTCAGAACACAGACCTTCACATCAACTCTCAAAACCATATAATGAATCTTACAAATCTCCCCATAAAGAGTCTTCTTCCTCCTGTTCTGACCAGTCTACTTCCTCACTTGTGGTCCCTGAGGCGACTTGGAGTCACCTCACTTCTAGGTGGCCAGAGATGTACTTTCTTACCCTGTAGTTTTCCTTTATTTACATCATACTCTAGATCAGAGGTGGCGAACCTTCGGCATGTTTTATATTGTGTTTTTCTTTTAAGATGAAGGATGTGAATGTAGAGTTGTTTTTTTCTAAACTAACACTTCAGCATTCAGGTCTAATTGCAATGTTGGCACTTTGCAAGAAGTAAGTGTGCTTTGAGTAGCAGTTCGGCACTCAGTCTCTAAAAGGTTCACCATCACTGCCCTGGACTGTGGTTTTGAAGAATATACACCCTGGAGAATGCTACCATCTGTGGCTTTTATGAAACATAATGCATTTTAGATGCATTCTTATTTGTAAGTATCAATATTTCATTGCCTTTTATTACTCAGTAGTATTTCATTACTGAGTATTTTACTATTCAGTAGTATTTCAAACAATATTGCAAGTTGTTTTTCTATTCCTTGATAGATATTTTGGGTGTATTCAGATTTTAGCCAATTTGAATATAGGTACTATGAATATTTGGTGGGTTATGGTTCCTTTACTGTTAAGCAAATTTCTAAGACCTGGATAACTGCTTACATGTAAATTTATACAAAATTGGAAGAAGCAGTTAAATTTTTCAGATAATTTGTGCTCTTAAGTTCTATGTAAAAATATTTCCCAGCACAAGATCTCCCAGTTTACCCTTATATTTTCTAGTTTACTAGTTTTCATTCTGCTAGATCACTGATACATTTCAACTTAATTTTTAATTGTGCTGTGAAGTAACAGTCATGTATCAGTTCTATTTTCCCTTCCTTTCCCTTCTCTTCCTTTCTCTTTCCTTCCCTTCCCTTCCCTTCCTTTCCCTTCCTTTCCCTTTCCTTCCTTTCCCTTCCCTTCCCTTTCCTTCCCTTCCCTTCCCTTCTCTTCTTTTCCCCTCCTTTCTCGTCCCTTCATTTCCCTTCCCTTCGTTTCCCTTCCCTTCCCTTTCCTTCTTTTCCCTTCCTTTCACTTCTTTTCCCTTCCTTTCCCTTCCTTCTCTCTTCTCTTTGTCTGTCTTCTTGAGACAGGATCTCACTCTGTGGCCATACTGTCTTCAAATTCCTGGGCTTAAACAATCCTCTTTCCTTGGCTTCATGCATAGCTGTGAGCTTGCCCAGATCATTTTTTTTTCTCTAAGAAAAACATTTCTAATTATTCCAGTACTATTTGTTGAAAATATATCTGCCTTGTGTTTTCAAGAATCACCTCACATATTAAAAGATAAAAGGTGATAATTTTAAAACAAAAGATGAACCATGTAGCGAAACACAAGAAATCAAATTTGCTTACAAATTTATATTTTACAAAATTTAAAGCTAAATAGCATTTAAGAAGATATGTACTCATATGTATTGGAATATATGCGCTATACTCTAATTTACACATATTTACCTACTTTTCATATTTAGCATCTTAATACTTCAGTCCATTATTTCCTGAATACATGGATTTCCCCCTATAAAATTAAAGCATTTACATCCAAGGAATTATAATTGATATAGCAGTATCATTCAGAGTGTAGTCTATATTAAATTTTCCCAGTTTCCCTAGAGTACCTCATAGATTTTTGTTGTTTTTGCAATTCAGTGTCCAGTCAAGAAACAAGCATGCACTCTGGTTAGTTTTCCTTTATTTCTCTGTAACCAGGAAGTACAGAGGTTCCCTTTTCTTTTCCTTCACTCTCAATCTAAAGACAATTTTGAAGAGTACATGCAGATTGTTGTATAAAATGCCCCTCAATCTAGTATTGTCTAATTGTTTTTTACAGGTTATATTCCATTAATGCTTTTGACTAGAAAACCACAGAGCTCATGTGTCTGCCCACTGAATCACATGGGAGCTGGGTGCCTAGGACATCATTTAGCCCACTCTTGGCTAAGAGCTCTCCATGAGGTGGTGTCTTCTAGTTCTCTCTATTGCACGCATTCTGTTTTCCATGTGTAAATAAAAATCCAAGGAAGAATATTTTTAAGACCTTGTGAATATTCTATTCCCCAAATTATTCATTCAACACTTCAGGCATTAATTGGTGGTCTTTACCTAAATTCTTGAAAATGATCACTTTTCTAATGTGTCATCTGCCTGCATTGGTCTTGGTTACAATTCATCTTAACAGAAGGCTTCCCCCATACCTCTAAATTGAGAGAAACAAATTTCATAACAATGACAGATCCAGTTGATTTTTGCTGTACTTGTCATTGCAAAAAGGATATTTAAAATTAGATTTGTCCTCTATTTTTAACCACTTAACAGTTTACCCAAGAGTCACTGGGGCAGTGAGTTTGTTAACGCATTGACTGTCCTGAGCTTTGCTGGGGCAGGTGACACTTCAACCTGTTGATTCTTGCATTGAATACATTTGATAAAATTGCCCTTTTTATATTTTCTGTTATATCATCTTATAAAAACTAATGAAAATGCAATATTTTGTCATCCCGCTTTTAAATATTTGGACTGGAGAGTGGTTAAATTCCATTTGAACAGATACTGTGGATATTTCAGGCACCAACGAAGATTGTCATTTTAAACAAAATCCAGTCGAGCAGGTAGGAAAACTGACATGACACAACACAGCAGCAGCTGATTACAGAGACAAGTGTCCAAGTTTGATGAGGAGGAAAATAAAAGGTTTTGTGGTATTGAATTCAAAATGCTATTGAAAGGTCACTTTAGCAAGATCTTACAGCTACAAGAGTCTTAAACTAATATCTGTGTTAGCTGATATGATGGGCTACAAATATCACTATTCTTTTTCAAACAAGTTTTTCTTATCTGGAGGGCAAAAAGGCTAAATAAATTCCCACATTTTTTAGTTCTGTGACCTCCTTGTCATTTGTCTTACTGTCTCTTCGTCCCAGGGCACGACCATATTAACATCGCTGACATCTGTGCTGCATGATGCCAAAGAATTCCCCAACCCAGAGACGTTTGACCCTGGGCACTTCCTGGATGAGAGCAGCAACTTTAGGAAGAGTGATTACTTCATGCCTTTCTCAGCAGGTGATAGGAAGTTATTTCCACTGCTTTCTCAAGGAACAGAGATACCTTCCTAGACTCACTTAAACTCGCACAGTGCATACTCTGAGACTATTAAAATAGTTGTTTGTACATCATTAGGATCAATATTCCCAATGCCCAGGCCCTCGACCGTATCAGGAGGCATGATCATTATTGGGCCAGATTAATGGGGATTTAGGGAGCTGATCTACTTCTTCTGTAGAACAAAAGCTACAGAGAGGATCGATTTTTTCCTTCGGATACCTCCCTGAACACCACAGATCTGTTACTGGAATATTAAATTCCTCTCCACAGTCTTTGTCTGCCCAAAGAAAGAAAGGTATTAACTTCATAACCTTTTTCTATATATTTGATACGCTTCTCTTACTCCCCTGCCCAACTCTGGGGATAGCAGTATGCACAAGCAGAGAATAGGGAGCTAAGGGGTCATACCCCAGTTAAGAAAGCAGATGAAACTGGACATGGTGGCACACACCTGTAAGCCTAGCACTAGGAAGCTGTAGCAGGAGGATCACCCAAGTTGGAGGCCAGCTTGGGCTACATAATAAGTTCAAGGCGAGCTTGAACTACGTAGAGAGACCCTGTCTCAAAAAAAAAAAAAAAAAACTGGGAAGGGAGGGTCAGGCAAACCTTGTGAGTATGACAGATGACACTTTAATGATTCCTGAGTACACTGACCTTCCTACTGTCTGGTCCCCGTTTGGGATATTGGGCCCTCTCCATCTAAAGTTAGTGCTGAGACTCTGCACGTGATATTGCTGAAATTTATTCTTGGTTCTTGATGTCTCCTTTCATGCCTGGCACTGTAGCTATTAAGGCAACAGTGGCAAGGGTCTACTTTCATAGAACTCATGTTTTAGTAGACTAGAAAAGCAAATGAGAGCAACGATTTGAATAATCCACGCTTCACCGCTTATTCATACCAAAAAGCAGAAGAATCTACCCCCCAGGGGAAAATGACATCTGATCTAGTGTTTGAAAGAATGAAAATGCTTAGGGGGTGAGGGGAGGTGAGGGGAACAGGAAAACAAGAATCAACAAGAGATATCATGTACAGGTACAAATCCCCTATGATGAATGTTATCACTATGTACATCTAAAATGTATCATTAAAATAAAATTTAAAAAAAGAATGAAAATGCACCTTAGAAGAAACAGCATGAGGTAAAGTTTGAAGCTGAACTGGGTGTTTGACAGCAGATGAGACTAAAAGAATGTGACAAATGGGAGTAAAAATTCTCAACACAAATAATGAGGGTACATCTCCAGAAAAAGATCTATGGAAAACTGAAATGTCAAAAAAACAGTTATAATGTGCTGGTTGGTAACAAAGCTGTTGGCATAGAAATGATCCTTAATAAATATTTACTGAATGGAGAATGCTAACAAAAATATTAGGTGCATAGAAAATGTGTCCGTCTGTCTAATCTGCCATTCTTTCTGCCATGTTTTAAATTTGCCATCCATCCATCCATCTGTCTGTCTGTCCATCCGTCAACCATATATCCATCCAATCATTCATCAGGTATTTACTTCACATTACTTTTAGACAATCAGGAGCATAGTCTTCTAGGAGTGCTTACCTTCTCTGTTTATTGTTTTCAGGAAAACGAATTTGTCTGGGAGAGGGCCTGGCACGCATGGAGCTGTTTCTATACCTGACCAGCATTTTACAGAACTTTAACCTGAAATCTCTGGTCGACCCAAAGGACCTCGATACCACTCCAGTTGTGAATGGATTTTTTTCTGTGCCGCCCTCATACCAGCTCTGCTTCATTCCTGTCTGATGAAGAGCTTACCAACTTGCTGAAGCTGTGCTGTCTTCTGCCATCCCCTCCTCTGGGACAATGTTCACTTCTTTACTACTATTTTGATGCTTTTTCTTACTCTCCCTTCTTATCCTTCTGTTTTAAAATCTGGTGAATATCCAACCTCCATTTTAAGGAGAGTTTTCTCAGTTGTCATAAATACATGCTTACTGCCAGCATACATTGGAATATTTTTGTGACTTTTACTACAATATTGCGATTAAGCAATGAATATCTAGGGGAAAATTATGTGAAGAGAAATAAGACAAGTTGTGGAAGATAATTACTATATGAAGTAATTTGCATATGAAAATTTAAAAAGTCAAACTTATAGAGTAGTGATAAATAATAGTTTCCAGAAACTGGGGAAGGATTTGCAGTGTGAATTGATAGGAAAGGAGGAGAGATTAGTTGAAGGGCACAAATTTTCATGTAGAAAGGAGGAATAAACTATAGTCATTTGCACTGTGTGGTGAGTGTGGTAAATAATAATGCATTATATATTTCAGAATTAAGAAAAGAGGACTTGGTAAGTGTCTTCCCTGAAAAGAAAGGACAAATATGTGAGATAATGACTACGTCAATCAGTAAGATTTAATCATCCTATGTATACATATATATGTATATATATAAAACCATCAAAATATACACTTAATATAGTTATTATCACATGAAAAGATTTGGAGTAGATTTAAAATAAAAAGTACAAATTAAAGCTAGATTGTCTTCCATTCTAAACTTCTTGATTGGTAAATGAAAATCTATTAGCTAAAGGTCATCAAAGGTGTGACACAACAGACGGACTTGTGGCAGACATGTACTCTAATATAAAGTCACTATCTCAATGAAACCTACTTTAAATATCTTACTGAAATTTATAATCTCTTCACCAACACCTTCCTCATCATTCAACTTCTGTTTCCCATTACACGGTTTGTGGCACTTTCCATGTCTGTTTTACATTCCCTTTTTCTCATGAATCCATGAAACAGCATTTCTATTAGTTACCATTACTGCCTTAACAAATTCCAACACATACAACGACATAAAACAACAGGAATTAGTTAAGAATCTTGTAGTTGTGGGTTCAGTGGAAGAGTGTCAGTTCCATTGGGCCAACGTTAAGGGTCTAGCAGGGTGGTTCTTTTCCAAGGCTCTCGGTGAGAACCCATTTCATTGACTTTATCAGCTTCCAGAGGTACCAGCATCCCACGACTTAGGAATCCTTCATCACACAAATCCAGTCCCAGTCATCATGGCTGTTACTGCCGCATATCATCTCAGCTTCTCTTTAGTAAAATTGTTCGGATCAACCTTCATACTCCAGTATAATCTCCCATATGAAGCTCCTTAACAAAAAAGCCGACCTGAGCTCCTTCGCGCTGCAGTCCGGCTGGCTGCAGGTTCTGTCTGGCGTACACACCGCAGTCCGGACATTTCGGGTGAGGGCGTTCGCTGAGGAGACGCCTTCCGTTCTCCAGGCCGGAGCAAACGTGCCAGCCTCCTTACCTGGCTTGTAGGCATCATCGCTCCCAGCAGAAGTGAGGGATGGCATCAAGGGCTGTGCAATCCACGCGGTGTTCCTCCCGGCGTCGGGGCCGGGGGCTGTTCCTCGCCACCTCGGCCACGTGGGGGCAGTGCTGCGCCGCCTCCCAGCGCGGTTCTCCTTGAGCACAGGGAGGCCCTTGAAGTTGGGCCTCAGCTCACTGCCACAGTGTCCCGCAGTGAGGTGTGAGCAGTATTAGGGGAGAGATTCTCTGCTTGCATTAGACCAGTGCATGACCAGAGTGCAAGTAAGTCCCCTGTTCAATCTCCGTAACCTCTCACCCGCGCCTCATGAGGGCTTCCTCTGCTGGCTTCCTGCAGTCCCTCTGACATCAGGCTTACTGCAGTCCTTCGACTTCATCAGGAAAGGAGCTGGCTGCCACAAGCCCACTGCACAGCGCTGCGCTCGTGAAGGAATCCCGTCTCTCTCTGCTGCCCGTCAGGCCAGCGCCTTTTCCTTCTCCCCCTGAAATCGAATCTGGCTGCACTCTGTGCACGCGTCCTTCGGCATCTGCTCGCACTGCCCCGGGCCCTGTCTCCTGGGATTTCTTCCCCTTGCAGAGTCAGAAGGGAAGGTGAGGGGGTTGTGGGGACACCCCAGAGAAGGCAGCTGCCTGAACCCCAGTGATTTCCCAGTTGAAGACAGAGGGACCTTCAGAAACTCAATAATACCAAAAAGCAACTGGAAAGAACTACTTATATTTCTTTTTAAATATTATTTTATTTTTATTAATACATGTTTGCAATGCGTATTTACATGTGTGGCGTTGGTACATGTATGTAAGACAGTTCAATTCCTTTTTTGGTGGAGAGGGTGCTGGGGATCGAACTCAGGGCCTTGTGCTCACTATGCAAGTGCTCTACCACTGAGCTAAATCCCCAACCTCTCATTTCAATTCTTTTTTGAACATCCCCTTTCCATCCCTCCTCCCTCCTTCTCCTGATCCTCTTCCCACCTGAGAAAGATCTATCTCCCTACTTCCTATTATCTATCTTTTATTTTGTTCTTTATTTATAATTTGGGGTTCTCATAGACGAGAAACCATGTGATATTGAAGCCCGTGTGTTTGGTGTATTTCACTTATTATTATGGTCTCAGGCCGTATCTATTTTCCTAGATATGACTCAAGTTTATCTTTCTTTATGGCAGATTAGTACTCTTTTGGGTTTAAATACTATATTGTCTTTATCCATTGATCTGTGATGGGCACACAGGCTGCTTGGAAAATTTATCTATCATGAATTGTACTGCTGTAAAGATGAATATGCATGTGTCGTGGTAATAAGATGTCTTTAACTCTTTTGGGAGTATACCTAGAAGGACATATTTGATCAAATGGAATTTCTCATTTTAGATTTTGAGGAATCTGCATACTGATTTCCATAGTGTTTGAACTAGTTTACATTCCCACCAGTAATATATATGGAAGTGTCCTGTTTTCCTCCCACAGTCTCACCAGTATTTGTTATTATTTTGTTTCTTAATGATGACCATTCTTTCTGAGTCAAGATGGAACTCAGTGTTGTTTTAATTTGCATTTCTCTAGTGGCCATTGGTGTTGGTGTCGAACATTTCTTCATGTATTTATTGGCCTTTTGTACTTGTGTGAAGTGTCCATTCACTTCATTTGCTCATTTTTGGGCTATTAGTCATTGTGAAATAGCTGGCAAGAAATTTTCCCTTTTCTGTAAAATGTCTTTTTATGCTGTTGGTTGCTGCTTCTGCTGTGCAGAAGCTTTTTAATTTGATATGATCCCATTTGTTGATTCACTGTACTATTTCCTGTGCAACTGGGTTCTGTTCAGAAAATCCTTGCCTATTCCATGACTACAAGCATTTCATCTTCCAGCACTTTAGGTGTTTCTCTTTTAATATTTATTTCTTTGATCCATTTGATTCTGTTGACCTTTTGTATGTCTTTTGAAAAATGTAAGTTTAAATCTATTGCCCATTTTAAAAATCAGGTTATTTAGTAAATTTTTGAGTGCTTCAAATTTTTTGAGCTCCATATATATTATGGTTATTAACTCCTTGTCAGATATGTAGTTTGCACACCTTTTCTCGTGCCGTAGAGTATCACTTCACTCTATCAGTTTCTTCCTTGGCTGTGAAGAAGTTTTCCAGTTTCATATAATTCCATTTCTGTGTTTTTTGCTTCTCTTTTTCTGTTTTTAGGTCTTGATCCCAACAGTCCTTTCCCGCTGAAATCTTCTGAAGCATTTGCCAATAAGTTTCTTCTAGTAGTTTCTTGTCTAATACTCAAGTCATAAAATTTGCACATTTTGAGTTGACATTTGCAACTGGCAAGATTTTGGTTCAATCTCCTGCATTTGCAACCACAGTTACATGGCACCATTTATGGAAGAGACTGTCCATCCTACAGTGACCTTTGTCAACATCTTTGTCAAAAATCAGCTGGATGTAGATCTCTGGCTTTATGTTTTTTCTCACTAGTCTGTCCCATTGGTCTATGTGTCTATATGCCCATCTCTCCTGCTTTTATTTCTGCGAGTTTGTGGTAATTTGAGTTCAGATAGTGCAACTCCTCCTGCTCTGTTCATTTTGTTTAAGGTGCCCGTGGCTTGTGTGTGTGTGTATGTGGTTAAGTACAAATTTTGAATTACTTTCTCTAGTTCAATGAAGATATCATTAGTATCGTGGAATCTTCCATATTGAGTTTGTATGTCACTCTGGGTATCATGGAAATTTTAACAAATTGTCTCATCCAAGCCATAGATATAGTATGTCCGTCCTCCTTTTTTGGTGTCCTTTTTAATTTATTTCATCAATGTTTTATAATTTCCATTTTTTGGGCAGAAGTCTTCCTCCTTTGTTTTGTTTTTGTTTCTGCTGCATTTTGTTTTGATTTTTGTTTTTGTAAGTTGGTGTGCTTTCTTGATTTCTATTCCAGATCGCTCCATATTGGCACACAGCAATCCTACTGACTTTTTGCACACAGATTTTGTGTTCTATAACTTGGATGAGTTACCTATTGGTTTTGATGATATTGGGTTCAGTTACTGGTGTTTTTCACACATAAAATTGGGTTACCTGCAAACAGAATTTTACAAATAAACCCAAAGATGACAAATACTCAAGAAGATGGGAAAAGAAAACATATGCACATTATTGGTAGAAATATAAATTGACATAGCTATTACGGGAAACAGTATGAGATTTGCACAAAGAATTAACAGTGTAATTACATATGATAAAAAATCTCACTTCAGTATTTATCCAGAAGAAATCAAATCACATGTCTAAGCCACATCTACATTGCCACCTTTACTACAGCACTGTTTATAACACCAAGAAATAGAAAAAAACCCAAGTGTCCATACCGAATGGAATTATATTTAGACATACAAAATTACAGTCTGTTATTTGTTATAACATGAAAAGAACACGATGTTATTACATTAAGTAAATTAAGCCAGGATGAGATAGTGAGTACGTATGACCTCAGTCATATGTGGAAATAGAAAATGTGTTTTCTTAGAAACTGAAAATAGAATGGTGAGTACCACAGCTTGGGGAATGTAGGTGGGAAAAAAGAATTTGGAAAGAGTGATCGATGGGCGTCAAGTAAGAGTAAGGTAGGACAGAGTTCTGTTGTGCTGCTGCATGGCAGGGTGAGTGTTGAGAACAGTAATTTTCTCTACATATGAAAAAGCTAGAAGATGAGCTTTGGAATATTTTTGCCCTGATGAAATTATGAATGTTTGAAGAGATAGACACATTCAGCCTCATTTAAACTTAATAATGAGCACTAGTAACAAAACATTGCATTGGACTTCATTCATGTACTCATCTTTTTTGTTTCTATGCATCAATTAAAATAGATTCCATTGAAATAAAACCCTGTAGGTTGGGTTTTACCACAGGGGTTAGAGTTCTTGCCCAGGAAGCACACGGCCCTGAGTTCAATCCCCGGGACAAACAAACCAAACCAAACCAAAACAAAACAAATCAAAAACCTGCAGCTATTGTATATATCAGTCTTGAGAAAACTGATACTGTCTGGCTAAGATCAAGGCATAGGCAAGATAGTTCCTTGTACCATTCCCATTTGACATTGTAATAAAAATCCTTAATACTGCAGAAACAAGAAAACAAGAGGAAAGTGACACTGATTGGAGTAGAAAAAAAATTAACTGGTAGTTGTTTGACGATCACATAAGGGCCTATGAAGTTCTCAAAGAACTAAAAAAATTCCAAAAATACAAATAAAAACAAAGCAACAGCAAACTCCTTGAATCATGGTAATATTTCAGTGCTCAAAGTTAGCATATAGCAGTAAATTATTATATATATGGTAGCGATGAACAATTGGAATTCGAAATAAAAAAAAGACACATTTATATTAATCCCCAAAGTACATAGCACTAGGGTATAAGGCTGACAAAGTGTGGAGAATGTCATTTGAGAATAATTTTTGATGTGGAAACAGCTGGACATTCACGTGCAAAAAAGATGACTCCAGATGTAGGTCTCATACTACTCACAAATGTTAGCTCAAAAAAGGACATATATTTACATGTAAAATGCAAAACAATCACTTGTGATAAGACAGAACAGGAGAAAATATAAATGACCTTGTTCTAACAAAGGGCTTTTAAATACAGCAAGAAAGGCACTATCCATGAAAGAAAGAACTAGTTAATGGGACTTCATTAAAATACAAAACACAGAAACCAAAAAAACTTCTACTCAGAAAAAGATCCTGTCAAGGGATTAAAGAGAAAAGGCACAGGCGAGAAGAAATATTTGTGAATAATATATCTGACAAGAGACTGTTAAATATAAAAAGAATGCTTAAATTAAACAATATTAAATTGGTCAACTCAATGACAAATGATCAAAATCAAATGGCTAAAATCAAAACACGGATAAATAAGAATACTGGCAGAAATGTGGCAAATCAGAGACTATACGTCACTGCTGCTCCGAAGGCAGAATGGGACTGATACCGTGAAAAGCATTTGAACAGATTCTTACCATCCTACAATGTGCTCACCAGGTGATCCAGCAGTTTTGCTCCTTGGTATTTGTCCAGATCAGAAGAAATCCTTTGTCAGCACACAAACCTGTACATGTGTATTTACAGCTGCTTTAGCCATCATTGCCAAAAATTGGAAGCAAAGAAGGCCTGTGATAAGCTGATGTGTAAATAAGCTGTATTACATCCACACAAGGCTATCTTATTTATTTTTTAGGTAAATTGGGCTACTTAAGGCATGAAAAACATGGCAGACTCTATGCATATAACTAAGGGAGAGAATTCAAGCTAAGAAGACTGCATATTGTGTGACTCCAACTATGCGACATGCTGGAAAACACAACACTACAGGGACACAAAAGATTGTTGCCAAGAGCTTGCAAGGAATGCAGGGATGAAGAGGCAGAGCCCAGAGGATTCTTAGAGCACAGAAATCAGTCCACACGATAATACAGTAGCAGGTATATGCCATATAATGAGTTACAACCCACAGAATGTAAGAAGGAGAGTTCACCCTGCAGAATGCAGAGTGTAAACCTTGAATGATGATGATGCATCAGTGCTGGTGCATCAAGTGTATCTAGTAAGCTGCACTGGTGGGCCCGAGTGGGGATGTACGTATATGGGAAAAGTGCATATGGGCACTGTGAACTCTCCATTTACTTTTTTTTGAAACTGCTCTAAAAAATAAATTCTATTAAGAAAAATCCTCTGCATCTATTGAGATGATCATGTGATTTTTGTCTTTAACTTTGTTGATATGCTGTATTACATATATTGATTTATGTATGTTGAACCATCCCTGCATTCCTGGGATGAATCCTACTTGGTCATGGTGTATGATCTTCTTGATAATTCGTTGTATTCTATTGGCCA
>QZML01000629.1:3108159-3118657 GCA_016801275.1 Hystrix brachyura | reverse complement strand
TAAAAATCAATAGAAAGTATAATATAAATAATATCATAAATCCTGCTTAAATTTTTAATGAAATCTGTTAGTTCAAATAATCAATAGACAGTATAGTGTAATTAACATACTGAATAAAATATATGTACCTATATGCATAAATTAAATATAAGAAAAAACTGTATTAAAAGGTTACAGAGCTTTTCTATTAGTAGTTGGACTGAAGGTGTTATTTTATTCTTGCTTACTTGATTTTGGTGAAATTTCCACATTCTTTACATTGAGTATGTTATCTTGTACAATTATAACAAAGCAAAATAAATATAAAAACCAAATTAAAAAAAAAAGAGGGCTGGGGATTTAGCTCAGTGATTAGAGTGCTTGCCTTGCAAACACAAGGGCCTGAGTTAAAAAAAAAAAAAAAAAAAAAAAAAAAAAAAAAAAAGAAAAATCCTCAAATCCTCGTTTTTACCCAATTTGATGTTCATTTGTAGTAGTCTGTGAATTTTGAAAACTTGATGCTGCCACCCTCCTAAGTATTTGGATGAGCATGAGGATTCAGTAGAGTGCGAAGTGAGAAGTCACTGAACTGGGAGTTAGACAGCCAGGAGCATGAGCGAAGTCTTTGTCCCGCTGCATTGGTAACACCTGATCTCACTGCACAGCCTGCATCTCACTGCACAGCCTGCACACCTTGATCTCACTGCACAGCCTGCACACCTGTAATCCCAGCACTGAGGAAGGCTGAGGCAGAAGGGCTGCCGGTGTGAGTCCTGCCTGGAGAACTTAGCTAGACTCTGTCTCAAAATAAAATAGTTAAATAAACAAAATGGTCTGGGCATGTAGCTCAGTGGTAAAGTTCACCTGGGTTTCATTCCTAGTACTTAGAGAAAGAGAATGAAAATAAAACTCATTTCTTCAAAACAAAGCAAACTGTACACAGTTAGACCTCAGAGACTCCTTCTTCCTTTTACTTATCTATGATTTTTCCATTATGTAAAAGCAAAGTACTATACAGGCACCTCTCTGTCGAAAGACAGAGAAGAATAGCAGGGAATATCTATCTCTCAAGAAATATAAATATGCTGACCAGTAAAAGAACAGTTTCTATTACACAAAATGAAGTTGTGTGATTATTGGACTTTAGAGCTATTTCGCTCAGTCAGCAAAGTTCTACTTGTTTTGTTCTGGATAAAGGACTCAACAGGATCTAGTTTTACTCCTGTTGTAAAGGTTATGAAAACAAACTTTTGTGACCTTCATTTTGTTGCACCGGTGCTGTAATTATTAACTAAATTTATGTTTGCTCTTAATGTCACAAGTTAAGGAAAATCACCAAATATGGAACCATAGTACACAACTGGTAAATGTTTGTAAACCCAGTTGAATTGAATGTCTTGTTTGGAGGGTGAGTGCCAGATTCAAGGTACATGGGCCAGCCTCAGCTCTACCAGCTGCAGTCTGTGTGACCTGTAGTCAGCACACTGAGTCTCCAAGGCCCGGCATCCTCAGATCTAAGATGGGAATAATTTTACCCCAGGCAAAGGAAACTGAAAGAATCAAAAGTGATACAGTGGGTGTGAAAATTCTTTATAAATTTGCTATATCCCTGTCCATATGGATGATAAAACATTATGTAACAGGATCTAGACAAGTCTTAGTTTCCCTTACTAAAAAAGACTACAAATATGTACACCAGTGAGTTGAGAAAAATAAGACGGTCTTCTGACAAAAGATGTCTTGGCTTTAGCATTGTCATGAGTATTCTGGTAATACGCATAATGCCAGTGATATTTGAGTCCTCTGGATGACTGAATGTCACCTCCCATTAAGTTCTTTGTGGTGTGGTTATTCTGTGCTTAGGATTTAATCATTTCCTCAACCCTCACTGATCATTGCATTTACAGCTGTTGTTCTAATTTTCCTTCCTTGCTTTGCAATATTTTACTTCTTATTTCTGACAATCATGGATCACGAACCACAGAAATAGCTGATTTGGAGGGGGCTGAGTGGTGGAAAAGGTGCACCTAGTATACCTGAGAATGAAATTCTCAGAGAGAGCTCTTCCCTCAGTTACACTGGGTGAGCCTCCCTATGCATGGATGGAAAGAGAATTCTGAAATTGTTCCTCAGGACACTGTGGTAAAGCCGTGGTGTATGGCAGTGAGCTCGGAAAGAACTCACTCAAACCCCAGTTGTTCCACCCATGAGCTGTGTGGCGCTGGCGGTGTTCCTGTCCACCCCAGTTCTCCTGTTCCCCACTGGAACAGCTAAAACCAGTAATGACCTTTGAGTTCCCTGTTTAATTATATAAGCATGTAATATGTGCAACTTTAGGCAAGAATTTGATACATATTTGTTCATTCAAGATGGTT
This sequence comes from Hystrix brachyura, assembly GCA_016801275.1. NCBI lineage: Eukaryota > Metazoa > Chordata > Mammalia > Rodentia > Hystricidae > Hystrix > Hystrix brachyura. Next base: position 3,116,303 of record QZML01000629.1, on the reverse strand, counting down.
AGTCCGTGTTACATATATTAATATTTAGGAGTAAAGATCAATACAGTATATTGAGTCATTGAAAAATCCTAGTGTTTGACACAGCTATACAATAATTTTAAATTTATACATTGTACAATATATTGAATTTCCTGTAATGATATGTCCCCAACTTGTCATTGCTCCAAAAAATCCGGCAAAATTTTGAGAAGTTTTTTGTATCAAATCATTTAGTATTTATAATTATATCTGCACAGTGCAAACATCAGAGTTTTTTTTATTGCTAATACAAGTTTACCAATTCAGTAAAATTAAGCCACAATGTTCAGGAAGGGCAATAGGAAAAAGAGAACTAATTGAAGACTATTTTATCTTTATTTCTATGTTGAGACAAAGTCTATTGAGAAGAAAGTTTAAGGTGTCCCTAGATGATTAGTCATCTACATACTGAAGACTCACAGTTGAGTCGGCAGAGAACATTTCTGCATCAAATCATTAACTTTATCTTGTTTTTCAATATCAGCTGTGCACCTGACACATTTTTTAAAAATTGGCAAAAAATGGTCTATAAGCCAGTACGATTAACTCTTAAACTCCCATGTTTACCCTTGAAAGAAAGAGAAAGGTAAAGAAAATTTTGTTCATCACTAACTTTGGGACAAGTTCCACTTAGAAGAGCATGAAGTCCACCTAGCTGTTGTGTCACTTTGTGCATCCAAGAATCACATAGGAAATGGGAAGTGAGCATCAGAAAAGGTTTAGATGAGAAGCTCACAATTGTCTTATTAAGAAGAGAAGGTTTCAAGGAATCTAGTACTCGTCCTACTAACGGGCCTTTCCTGTGTGCATCTCTGATTTACTCTGGACGCAGAGGTATGGGAGAGTCAAACTCCCCCCCAGGCTTACTTGTCACTAAATTATTGGAAATATCCTGAAGAGAGATAGTAAAGACATTAGCAAATCCCTAACCAATGTGACTGTGCTTTATGCTTCTTCTATGCATAGAGTATGCAATTGCAGAGGGAAGTAAATTGACACCTGTTAAAAAAAAATATATATATATATATATATTCCTTGAAGCAGAACACAATGATAGCTTGTCATATATCAAAATACTCCCTGAAAATTTGGAGATACCTGTGGCCTTTTCCAATTTACCATTGTCAGAAATCGTAAAATGTTTTTGAGGGCAGGAACATTCAGGTCATCGGGCCCTGTTCAATCTTGGTTGTCAACTTGATTGGCCTCAAATTTGCCAGGAGATGACTAAAGCACCATCTGGGTGTGGCTGGGTGGACCTTGTTCCTGGACCCTGCACCTTGGGTGCTCTTACCCCGTGCTCTGCTTCCAGTCTACCACAAAGTGAGCAGCTCTGCCCACCATGCCTGGTTGTCATGTTCCTGCTCTGGAGTGAGCTGACCATGAACAGAAATCTCTGAACCTGAGAGCCAAATCAAACACGCCTCCTTAAATTTGCAGGTGTCAGGTATTTTGTCCCAGCAGTGGGAAAGCAGACCGGTAGAGGTGATGCATATTACAAGCAAAATCACAAAATGACAAAAGTTATGAATGCTGATTTTCCTTTATTTTCGTCTTATAGTCATTTGCTGTGACTTTCACTGAAAGGTCAATTGTATGGGAAGGTAGAGATTTCATTGACTGGACCATGTGTGCTTGTAGTCTTGCATTCTGATTTATCCCTGAAAGTTGAACTTCTTTGTAGACCAATTTACACCTGATGTCAAGAGAAAAGCTTTAGTTTGGAGGAGGATAAGGAATGAAAAATGAAAGCAATGAGTTATTGCTCAATTTTTGGTAATAGAATTCTTTTGGATGCCACACAGGCCTTGTGTTGGGTAGAATAACGTGGGGTGGAAGAGATTGCTTTTCCAGGAGAGGGTTCAGGCATGAAGCTACCTGTGCAGAACATGTGCTTTGTGTAGATGAACCAGCAGAATCCAGTCAGGGCCGGGGCTCAGAATCAACACTGGGGACTTAAACATACAGATTTCTGGCATTCCCTAAGTGCTACAGCATCAAGATCTGCTTGAGAAGATCTTTAGAATGATTCTGAAACAGTCAGACGTGTATTAAGTGTAAGGTGGGCATGGGAGGTAATGGCTCACGTAAAATCTGTTGAGTAAGCAGAGGTTCAAATGTAATCTGTTATTCATTATTCATGGAATGGAAGAAAAATTTGGAATTCTCTAACTTCAGTATCCTTCTTTATAAAACGGTGGAAATAAAGGTGCTGCCTGTGTTGATGTCAGGATTATGTGTAATCTGTACCCACCGCCTGCACCATTACATGGCACATTGAAGGCATTTGGCACCTATCACGATCACCCTCATATTAATGTAAGAGATTAAGAAATATTTGAAGCTCTGTGTGATAGAATAAAAACCCGAAATGTGGTAAAGTCAATCAAAATCAGGCATAATACACGGACCAAAGAGGGACTTCCTTTGATAATACTTGCATTCCCCCACCATACGCCATTTCCAATTCTGAAAAGTCTATGGCTCTGTGTTCATTCTGTATTGGGGCATGAAGGCCACCATAGTTTTGCATGGGTATGAAGCTGTGAAGTCTGCCCTGGATCATCCAGAGAAAGAGTTCAGTGGAAGGCATAGTTTCCAAATGGCTGGAAAAGACACCGAAGTCCTTGGTAAGTGTGGCCATCTGTGAGTGTACGTGTGTGTGCTGGACAGTGGCGAGGGGGTCAGAAGGAAGGAATTGAGGATAGAAACAGAGACTAGAAGAGCCCTCAGACAGGCTCGGCCCTCTGTGTGACTGTCGCACGTTCTCTCCCTCTTCCTTCCTGGGCTCTCCTTCGCAGTCTGTTCTCTTTCCTTTAGGCATCATTTAAAAAGGAAACAGATGTAAAGAGTGGAAGCAACTTTTTCTTATGACTCTGGAATTTTGCGGTTGGTAGGAGGAGCAGTGAGGACTCAAGAGGAAGCTGTCTGCCTTGCGGAAGAGCTCACCAAACTGAAGATGGGTGCGTCTTCATATCACTGAGCTTCGTAGACTGCTTTCTTCTGTAATGACGTCCTTGGGAATTTCAGGGGTGACCAGAGTCTCCATTCTGGGCCTCAGTTGTGAGCTCTTCTGTGGAGGAAGGATAATCTGAAGCGGGCACAAGAAAGTGCTTGTGTATCTCTCGTATGTGTTCAGGCAGGATTGAGCGTGAGGTCTGGGAACAGAAGGTCTATTAATCCTCTTCCTTCCCAAACTTTTTTGTTTGTAAATCAGAATTCACGAGTGGATGTTACGTGTTTCTTTTCTGAATTGTGTAGCAACGTTTTCCACTTAGCATAAATATGTGTAACCTAATTCACGTTATTTCACCCGGGAATACACAGTGAAGGAACCTGAAGTGACGACCCCGCATCCTTATGGAGCCCAAACCAGGAGATACCTGTCTTCATGTAATCGGAGAGAATTTGTATGAGCAGCTTCACTGACAGGTCTCAGGGCGTTTGTCAGGCTCACTTCTGTCAGTTCTGGCACTTATGTTGCTACGTAGCGTTAAATTGCTTATTTATATCTGAATACAATTCATATTGATTATTACTTATCTGCAAATACAGCATTATTTACACAAACCCTGTAATGTTAAGAAATAAACCTGCATACAAGCAGCTGGCTCAACTGGTTTCCTAGTGTTCAAAGGTGTTACCATTTATTCAAAACACTTTTGACTCATGTTTGCCTCATTTAGGACTATACATGTGTGTACGGGTGCTCTTAACATATAAAGCATACTGGTCATTTCCTTATGCCAGTTTCCCTGTAAAGACTGCCCCCTCTGTCAAAAGAGAAACTTTTCCTATAGTTTAACTTTGCCAGGTCTAGTGGGTGCAGAGTCTAGGGCTCCCCAGACTCACCCTTGCCAAGCTTGTCTGTCTCTCTGACCTAGAAGAAGGACAAGGAGTCAGAGAAGACCCAGGTGAAGGGAAAGTGATTCGTTCTAGGTGTTGCAAGAGAAAGCGGTACACAGTCACTCCAATGGAGTGGGGGGCTCAGAGCTGAGACACGCTGAGTGTGGGCCGAGAGTCTGGCTTTCCTGGGTGGGGGTCCACTTCCCTTTTCCCACTTTTCCCTTTGGAAGCTCTCTACTTGATTGCTTATTGGAAAAGGGTATTTTTATGAGAGGTGTTCCTAGCAGGACACTGTCCCTACAATTTCTTTACCTGTAATATGACAGATTTGGCCTAAATGATGGACAAAGTGTAAAATTTATCAAAATCTATGAGTCTGTAACTGCATCCCAGGAATCACACAAGGGAAGTTTACCCAAATAAATTAAATTTGGGATTTGATTAGACTTGATGGACATTTACTTCCTAAGGATGGAAATGCATTTTTAAAAAATATTGAAAGGAGAATAAAGTGTCTGTGTATCAATTTCCTGTTTTGTTTGCCATACTTGGGATTTTTATTTGAAATAAAACTTTCTCATCTTATTTATTAAGCAAATAAATCCATATTATACTTACTGTTCTTCATGGTATTTTCTTTCTATGTAACATGGATGTACTACAATGTCACAGTTCATCCACGCAATACCTGAACTCAGTATCCATCTCGTCGTTTATTTTCTCTTCTCTGGTTCAATACATGATTCGTTCAAATATTCCTCATGTATAAAAAATTTCCAGATTTCCCCTTTTTCTGTAAATTTCTGTCTCAGTGAAATATTGTCTATGGTTTTACAGAGAGATTTGATTCTGCCCTGAATACTGCAATTATTAAGTTTTAAATAGGTTTATATTTCCTTTCAAATAACAGGCAGCTGGAGTTAAAAACTGTGTTAAGTAAAGGGGCTCAATACTTTAAACTCAATCATTTACGTGGCTAGGTTGTGACTGTCAATTACAGTTTAAAGGAGAAGTGATTATTTGATTTAAGGCATGTTGAACGTTTTATTGGTGTTTGGGAAATATGTAGGTAAGATAATGTTTAAAAATTTAAAGTTTCTTTATGTTTTAAAAAACACAAAATGTTTTGCATTTATAGTTTGATGATATTTTCAAATCCTGTGCTTTAGGCTCACGCTTTCATTCCTCTGTCTTGAGCTGCGCTCCTTGTAATATAATTGTCTCCATTATTCATAATTGTTGTGAATATAAAGATCAGAATTTTCTTATCCTGACTCCCTAAAAAATTCAGTGAAAACCTCAGAATGCTGAGCCCTCCATGGAGTAGGTGAGAAAAGCTTTATTCCTGAGAAGCACTTATGGTCTTCTTTCTGACAAGTCCAAAAGTCCATGTGGACTGAGCAGAGAGGTGAGAGTTTGACCACCACACAGCTGATTAAAGCAGCAGGGGCAGAACATCAGGCAAGACACCCACATCTCATTTTAATGGAGGAAAATGAGTATCCCTGATAGAGCTAGCATTCAAGCCTGTTAGCTCCTTCATTGAATGGTTATCTCACTGAATCCCAGGCAGATGTTGCTATAAAGTCCTTTCGAGACTTCTAAATGATAACCGCATCACTCATTGGACATTCAGCTCCTTAATGAAAGCTCTTATTAACCTCCAGGCTTGACCATCTGTCAAAATTTAGAGACCTTTTCATCACAGTGCATGGAAAACATAATCTAACTTAAGAAGAAAATGTTCTTTTCCCAGAGGAAGAATATTTGGGAAAATGAACACTGCCTGGGAAGTAGGTGTGGAGACACAGGCCTGTAATTCCAGCACTCTGGCAAGCTGAGGCAGGAATATCTCAAGTTTCAGCCAAGGTTAGGAATATTAGCATCTTTTTGAGAGTCTATCATAAATGAATGAATGAATGAATGAATGAAACTTAATAAAGGCTGGGGAAGTAGCTTAGTGTGAACACCCTGGCTCGAATCTCCAGTACTGCCAAAACAAAACAATACAAAAAGCTGTTAGGCATTATTACATGTTGCTTTATACTTTAGGTTGCATCCTTATTAACCAGGTAAATAGGTTAGAAATGAAAAATGATTGGTTTCATTGTATCAGAACCATAAAAAGCATCACAACATTCCGCTGAACTAAACTGGCATGTACTACACTCTGGGTAAACAACAATTGCATGATTTTGTAGAAGTCACTAAACTCTTTGGGCATCTAGGTATCTTCAAGCCCCTAAAACACTGGTGGAACTCAAAGGCCGATTGAACAAGTCTAGAGCTGGTAGACAGAAATGGAAACTGTGGGTACTTGCTTTCTGCTTGAAATCAGGTGACCTAAACTTCCTTAGCTCTGTTGTCTTCCACACAATTTGAGCACAGTAATTCATGTCCTCTTACATTTCCACGTTACGAGAAATAATTGATGTACAATGAGTGAATCAAGAAAATGTTTTTGTGCTATCAAATCACGTATAAGTCTGACAAATGATTATCAACTTTGATGATCTGGTCAAAATTTTCTCCCTCAAATCTTTTGACTAGCATAGAGAATTATTATGTACAGATATCAAAAATTTCTTCCTCAAAATGGACACCATATTTTATTCATGTTTATATCTATGCTTTCCAACCAGGGCTTTGCTATGTGCTATGTATATATCATTGCATGTTTCTGATTCAATAAATTAATGGGATTTTTTCTTTTGGGTGTGTAATAATTTCTCTGAAATTCTCTGATTATCTTACAGAGAATCATTATACAATAGTTACAAACTTTACTAATGTAAAAAGTGATACTATGGAGAAAGTAAAGGGGGATGGAAAGTTTTTTCCATCCCCCATTACCCTTCCTTACTCCGCTCTCTTATTTCCTTCCATCTGTTTAATAATAGTCTCCCTCCTACTTTCATTTCATCTTTTAAAAATTCCACATTAGAGAAAACATGCAATATTTGTGTTTCTGAGTACAGCTTATTTCACTTATATGATGATCACCAGTTCTGTCCATTTTCCTATACATGTTATAATTCCATTTTTCTTTACTACTGAACAATGTTCCATTGTGTATATATACCACAGTTTCTTTAGCCACTCATCTATTGATGGCCACCTCAGATAGTTTTATATCTTGGCTATTGTGAATTGTGGTACAATAAATGGGTATACAGGTATCCCTATAGTATGCTGACATTAGTTCCCTCTGCTAGATAGCAAGGAGCTGTATGATTGTATCAAATGGTAGTTCTATTTTTAGTTAGCTTTTCCCCCCTATTTTTGTAATCCCCAAACAAAACACTCTACCCACTAGCTATCATCTCCCAACCCATCCCCACTACATCTAGGCCACCACTGAGCTACTCCCCATCCTTCATAGGTTCTCCTACTCCTGAAATTTATTTGTTTATTTATTTGCTTCCAAATAGACCATGCAAATAGCAATGAAAAAGAGCCTAACATATTCAAAGAAATTCAAATTTGGAAAGTAATCTCTCACACCTTATTGGAGTAAAACTAAAAACTGACATCAGAAACAGAATACAATAACTTATTTTCCTCTCTCTTTTTTTCTATTAGCTTTTTCATGTAAGAGAAATCATGAGATGTTCAAGCTTGTGTGCCTGATTTATTTCACTTAACCTTGTGATTTTCTGTACCTTGACTGGTTTATACCATTTTTCTCTTTTCTTTTAAATTGTAGTAACCCTTCTAATGACTGAGGTGGTATCTCCCATCATTTTAACTTGCATTCCCTGGTGATTGGTCACATGGAGTATTACTCATGTGCTCAAAGTCCATAAATATAACTATTTAGAAGGAGATTCTATTCATAGCCTGTGGCCTTTCTTAAATCATATTGTATATGTATACACTCAAAATATTTTTAACATGTTAGTTTTACTAAAGCTACAGGTAAATATGGAAAGAATTAGTATCTTGACCTTCTCATTTTCTTTCAGTTTGTGAATAAGTTTATTTTTCCAGTTTACTTGGTTTTTTTTTTCTCTGTAGTGTTTTGTTTTCAGTGCAGTGGTTTGTAAATGCTAAATTCTCCCATGATTTTGATATTTTTATTGTTCCTATGATTTTTTTTTATTTTAAACCAAGAACATGTATTGGTACATTCTACATACAATGGTCACATTCATTACATTTATTCTGTACCTATACACGATGCATCTTGGTTCTCCCCCCTCTCCCCCGCCCCTCCCCTCTGCTCCCTCCCTCCCTATTTACAGCAGGTTCAGTCATCATTTTCCATATTTTCCCTTTCC
>QZML01000629.1:3092349-3103639 GCA_016801275.1 Hystrix brachyura | reverse complement strand
GTTTCTTCTGGGTATATGTGTTTCTTGGTTCTTATAACCTTTAGTCCTCCAGGGTTATCTTCAATGACAAGGTCATGGTTGGCTCTACTTGGTAATGGTGACTTCAGAGAGGGGAAGGGAAAAGAAGGGGACAAAGAAAAAAGCTAAAAGAGGGACAATGGGAGAAGAAAGAGGAGGAAAATACAAACATACATACAACAACAACAACAACAAAAAAAAACAACAACAGCAAAAATAAAGTCTGGGGGGAAAAGCAGAAGACAGTGTTACCCATGTTGAGTCCCCGACCTTATGCATATATGTTGATTGATCCAGACCCTGCCGGTGCGTGGGCCGGCTCCGCGCCCCCCGTGGTATGGTGGGCGTGTGGGCGTGTCCACAGACTGCCCGTGAACCTGTCTCACCTCAGTCCGCCATATTTACCTGTTGATTTTTTAATACCTTTAACATTTCTTTGTACCTGATATGTGGAATTACAGGTCATCTGATCATTCTGTTGACCTTATGTTTGGTTACGTTGTGAAATTTATTACCCTTTGTAAATGACTTTTTTCTTTAGAGTTATTTGAAATTTCAAGATACATTACCCTACAGTCTGTGCTAATATTTTTATTTTTTATTTTCTAATTTGTGAGTTCTTAGTCTCTCCCTATTGCCTTAATGCACTGGTTATGACTTCCGTGATAGCACTGAATAGAACTGGTAGTAGGAGTCATATTTGTTTCATTTCTCATATGCAGGAAAGAGTGCTATTAATCTCCCACAAAATACTTCCACTTGCTTCAGAGACACTTATCCCATCATTTTTGACACTTCTTAAAGCAATCCTGGAAGTCCTCTTTCCTAAGTGTCTTTACAAGTTTTGATCAAAAATATGGTGGATGCCACTGCTATATGTGGCATGGAATAGAAAGACAGGCCAATGAAAACATTATGGTGGGTCTTCATCCACCTCATTCACTGGATCTAGCACCATGCAACATCTGGGTCTTTCCAAAGTAACAATGACTATGAAAGATAAACATTTTGAACCAATTGGGGACCTTGAGGTAGCCTTGACAGCACAGCTAAAGACACTCACAAAAGAAACCTTCCAGAACTGTTCCAGAAAATGGAATGAGTGATGGGAGAAGTGCATTAAAAGCCAGGGGGAGTAATTTGAGAGGAATTAATTGCAACGTGTCTATTACTATACTACATGTTTTTTTTTAAATGTAAATATTCACCAAATTTTTCCATCAGGACTCACAGGTATATAAATGCATTTGGATCTGTTACATCTCATTCATGACTTCTCCATTAGCTTCCCATGAGATTGGCCAATATTTTTTCTCTATCAAAATTATCTTGACAGATATTTCATATCGAGATAATTCTAGCTGCATAAAATTAAGAAACGTGCCCCAATGTGGGACTGTTTTTATTTTCTTCTTTTCTGTGGCCACTTAGTGGTGTGTTTGAGTTGCAGAATAACTTTGATTAAGTACCAGATATAATACATGAAAAAAGGCAAAATTTCAAATCATTATCTTCTTCCCAAAAAGGTTCATCCCTTAACCCAGAAATGAGAATGATGCAACATTTCTGGGTCTGCTTCACGATTGAAAGTGATATGAATCCAGTCAAAACGTAAATAATATGAGCATTTGTTTCTTTCCCGTGCTCCCATCTGTGGTATACTGAGAACGATTTTTATTGTGGAAAGTTTTCCATGTTTTGTAATGTTTGGTTTCTCCATTTATGCAGACATTCGAATTGCCAGTTCAGCCCAGCACATACCATTATTACATTACAAGTTAGGAAAAGTTGTCTTTTCCTAGGGAAAAAAGTAACGACGTTGGTAAGATTGCAGTTACTAACATCATCCTGTGGAGATGATACAAGTGACTTTAGCAGGTGGTAGTGTACTCGTTCTGGTGACTTCAGATTTGATATAAGGGTTAGGACATCAGAAAATGTGTAAAATAATGATAATGACCATTTTTAATCCTTACAGAAACTAAAACTTAAATTTTATACTTTCTAACTTCCATTAGAAGTGTGCATATTTTTATTCATTTATTTATTCTTATTTTGAATATACTCACTTCACCTGCTATGCCAAAACACACGGCAGGCTTTTGTAGGCAGGTGGAACACATTCTTTTGTCTTAGAAGTTTTTAGCATGATGTCAGGTTTATTCATGTGTTTTTATTGCATTAAAGAAAATTTGCCGTGACCAGGTCCCAAAGACTTAAATATGTCTTCTCCTCAAGTTGCCTAAAAACAGATTTGTGCAGGAGAGGTCCTAGCCCACAAGGAGCTTTCTTACACCTTTCCTTCTTTCCTTCCTGTTTTCCTTTCCTCTTTCCTTCCTTTCTCCTATTATTTCTTTCCTTATGTATTTGTAGATTGCTCATATAAGTGAAAGCGGGAGCCATATGGAGATCCATTTGTTCCTTACCTCCATTTTGCAGAACTTTATCATGAAATCTCTGGTTGATCTAAAGGGTCTTACATTGACAACAGGCCCATTTCCAGTGGATTCACTTCTACGAGAACTTCAGACCATCTCCACTTTGTTCCTGCCCCAGATGAGATGGTCAGCCTGCTGCTGTGCTGTTACCTTCAGTCCTCTCCTCTGGGGCATTATCCGCCTCCTTCCCCAGCAGGGATGCTTCATGGAGCTTCCCATCCATATATCTTCATTTTCTCAAGAACTAGGGAACATACATCCTCCATACTGATTTAATTCTTTTGTATATATGCCCAGCACTGAGATGGCCAGATCTACTGTGTTTTAATATTTGAGGAATCTCCAGACTGTTTCCATAGTGACTGCACTAACTCACATTCCCGCCAACGCTGTAAATGTTCCCACTTCTCTACATCCTCACCAGCACTTGTTATCTATCATGCTTCAACAAGGTCCATTCTTATTAATGAGGTGCGGTAATATCTCTGCTGGGTTTGACTAGCACTTCCCTGATGATTAGTGATATTGAGCTTATTTTCAGAACTACTATTTCACCCTTAGACAGTGCCCTGTGTTCAGTTTGGCTGCTAGTCGCTGTTGGTGTGCTGTTGCTATTTAGCAGTAGAGGGAGGTCCAAGAATCAGCCTGGCCCAAATCTGCAGAAGGCATGCTGTTCAACAGGGACAGAAGAGTGCCAAATAAGGAGAGCCCATGGCTGCAAGCCCCTCCCTGGGCCTCGTGTAGAGCAGTTTGCCTCATTCACAGTCACTACTCTGTGCTCAGGCCTTTAGCATATTGCGTGTCTAGTGCCTCACCAAGGAGGCATCAGCCCTAGGATTTTATGTTACCACCTGTTAACCACCACCCTTTGCAGCTTCTGTGCAGACATAACTCTTTTTTAGTGCTAGATGGGTTTGAGAGAGGAATGCTATAGGCAGTCCTATAGTGAACACCAGCACCACAGTATTTTGTCACACCTGGGCCCAAAGCCTGCTGAGACCAGCACAACAGTGCGGTAGGAGAAAGATCTGTATTGCTACAGGATTGCTACTGTTGACCTGAACTTGTGGCCCAAGACTGCTACAAGGAGTCACTGGTGATGTCTGCTGAAAAAGAGGTCCCATAAACTGTGGCCATGTGCCTTTTTTGCACACCACAGTTGTCCCAGAAGCTCTGACCTGAAGCACTCAGTGAGGACAGAGTCAATTAGGATCTCAGCCATGTTATATTTCACCGGACTGGTCCAAAGTTTCAAGGTGCATTCCTATGCTTCCCTGTTCTACCCTCAGCAAATAGAGCCTTACTGCACACTGTGCCATTTGAAAGAGGAAAGTATTTGTCGAGGCTTTCCTTCGGCTGCCAAGTCTGATGACAAGTTCATCCATATCTGAGCCTCACAGCCACAGGTACCTCCAAGGCTGGAAATGACCCAAGTCAAAACAGAAGCCTGTCTCTACCTTATGATATGGCATGTGTAGAGCTCCACCTGAAAACTCTAAGTATATTTGTTTCTGTCTCTTGGCTGTGGCTGTGTGAATTCATCCCAGTCTTGAGCTAGCTCTCCTTCTCTGCCCTGCAAGTGGTGAACTCCTGCTCCCCACTTTCCTGTCACAGATGAGAAAAAGGATGTGGAGGAAGTCCCTTGACTGCCTGGCTAATGTGGTTCCCGAGCTCAGTCCACAGGGATGAGGCAAAGGGCAGGAGTCACGGAGGACTGCTGAGCATGGGGCTTTGTCATGGCTGCCGGGAGCCTGGTTTCAAGTCCAAAGACTGTACTTAATTCCTGCCTCTCCCCCTAGCAGGAGACATTTGTCTTCTCATGCCTGGCTTGGAGTTGTTCAGGGCGAGGGAATGAAGCCAAACAAGCCTTTCTGTCTTCAATCCTTTAACATGACTTTTCTATTATTCTGAAACGAGGCACTGTGGTCTCTCATCTGACTAGCTTAGCTCTTGTGAATGTAGTTTGGTGTACGAATAGCTGTTCAAGTTAGTGCATATGTGGGAAGATGATCACTGGAGGATCCTACTCAGCCAGCATCTTACTCCACATTCTGAGAATATATGTTAAATAAAACACAAGAATCATCAGTCATAATATAAAAGATTAATACATTGATGAAAAACTTCATTAAGAGATTGAAAATACACTCAATTCGAAATACGTTCGTCAAATATATTGTGGAGCCACCCCATTTCTATTCCTTTCCCTTGTTTTCCTTCTGAAGTACTATTATAGATTCAAGTAAATTAGGTTTTTATGGCACAAGTGTTATAGCTTCATTCTTTAAGTTAATTGTAAGAGTCCACTCAGACAGAAGAGGATACAGCAGAGAGGGTGGATGAAGGGCTGTAGGTGAAACCCTGGTCGGCCGGGCGGGGCATTCACCGAGAGAATTGGCTGGACTCTGCATGAGACCCTGAGTGGGTGAGCAGGACCTGCACGCTGGTGGCTGACCAACACAAAGTTTTATATATTGAACGAAACCAAGAGGGCGTGTTCCATCACAGATGTGGGCTATCAAGGCTTGAGTCAGTGAGGAAGCTGATGCTGCCAAACATGGGACTGCGTGGTGAGAGGACACAGTCAAGTTGGGAGAAAAGGGCCTCCTGCTGGAAGAGCTGCCCTCTCTGGTGTGTCGGAACCCAGGAGAGAAAGTCCTTGCGGGTAGCAGGTGGACGTGACAGGGGAGGTGCCTTGTCTGCAGGACCAGAGAATGGATTTCCAACAGGATGTAATAAATTCCAGGACATTTATTTGGAAAACAGGAATTGGGATTAAGGACAGATGGATTTGCTAAATCAAGAAAGGTCAATTATAAGTATAATGAGATATTTTCCATGCTCATGAGGAAATTTAAAAATGAAGAAAAAAAAGATTGCCATTGCTAAGTGTTGTCAAGCAAGTAAATTATCTGCCACACTCAGAGTAAAAGTGCAAATTGGATTCAATCGTTTGGACAATTCTGTGAAGTATTTACTAAAATTTTCCACCCACATGTCCAGCAATTGCAATATTTAAGTATATTCTAAACTGATGACACTTCCTGGGGTACTAATTTGTATATACAAAAATGTCCAAAAAAGCACTATTAATAATTGAAGCAACCCAAATATACAAAAATAAAAAATACATTGTGAGATAGTTATAAAGCTTTTAAGTTATCTACTGTTACATGTCAATATATAAGTAAATCTCACAAACATAATATTAAGTAAAATTTATGTGTTAATACTAAAGTATGATTCCAACTATAGGAAGACTCTAAATAGGTAAAAGTAACTATGTGATGATACTGGGTATATTTAGAGAGGAAGTAGATTTAGTATGTAAATGGAGGCATAAGCAGGTATGTCTGTTCCTGGAAAAATTCTTTCTCTTGGCCCTTGTGTGTGTTACACATATCCATGCATTTCATGATAGTACCATGAGTTCTATACTTAGAATATTAGTATTATTCTCTATGTACATTATCATTTGTTTACATAAATATTTGAATTAGCATGTGTTTGTAAATATGTATGGACACAGAATTATCTTTGAATAAATATGACTGCATATTGAGTCCCTCACAATAAGTAGAATTTTCATTTCTTCAAACATTTATCACTTCTAGGGAAGAGCGGGGAGAACCAGGATGCACCATGTACAGGTACAAAATAAATGTGATGAATGTAACCATTATATGTACATTGTACCAATACACGTTCTTGGTTAAAAAAAAAAATTAGCACTTCTAGGTTTTAAAATCCTTCATACTTTTCTAGTTATTTTGAGATTATTCTTCAAAGAAAATATTTATTCATAACAAAGGGTTCTGGCTCATTGTCTTTAGACATCAGTTCCCTGTTCCTTCAGCCTTTTCACACTGACTTTCACTGACAGCTCTCCAGTGAGCTTCCGGGCCTTTGGCCTTGGACTCGTGCTGTGTCCTTCATCCCTCTTGTTCTGTGGCTTCCATCTCCTTGCGCAGAGCAGCTGCTGGATCCTCCAGCCCTGCAGTGTGCAGATGAACATTGCGACCTCTCCTGCCTCTGCTATATATACATTTTCTGTTGATATTATTCCTCTAGAAAACCATGACTAATACTTAAATTAAGGATATTGATCCATTTTGGGTTGAGTTAAATATGGAATGAGAGATAAGGATCAAATTACAATCTGCTACATATAGAGTCCACCAAAAATGTAGACATCAGGAAAAGAAAAACTTGTACAAATCTTTTAATATTAAATTTAATTGATTAATACAAGACACCTTTGGTGTCTACAATTATAAGAGGTGCTTAGAGTGGTGGCCATTAACTTCCAGACGTTTACTGTTTTAGGAAGGTAAACTGCTGAAATATGTACACATTTTTTGGCCGACTTTTAGATAGTTTTTACAGCTCGATTTATTGAAGAGTCTTCTCTCCCTCCAACTTATGTTTTCAGTGCCTTCTTTGAGGTTTTTTTTTTTTTTCTGTAGATACATGGTTTATTTCTGGGATCTCTATTTTGTCCATTGGTTTATGTCTCTCTCTCTCTCTCTCTCTCTCTCTCTCTCTCTCTCTCTCTCTCTTCTTTTAGTTACAGGGATCAAACTCAGGGCCTTGTGCTTGCAAGACAAGCACACTGACCACTGAGCTAAATCCTCAAGTATGTATCTCTTTTTATGCCAGCGTCCTCATGTTTTGGTTAGTATGGTTCTTCAGTGTGCCTTAAAATCAGGCATTGTGATGCTTCCTATGTGTGTATTTTATGCAAAATAGCTTGGGATATTTGGGGTATGTCATGCTTCTGTATGAATTCTGGAAATCTTTTTCAGTTCTGTGCAGAATGTCATTGGAATTTTCATGAATGTTACACTAAAATCTGATATGGCTTTGATGATATGCACTATAAACAATATCAATTTCTTCAGTCCATGAGCAAGTCAAGTCTTTTCATTTATTTGAGTACTTTCAATCTCTTTCATCGATATTTTGTAGTTTTCATTGTAGAAGTCTTTGAATTCCTTGGTTAGATTCATTCCTGGAACTTTATTGCTTTTGTAGTTTTGGGGCATGACGTTACTTTCATGATTTTTTTCTCAGCAACCCCATTACTTGTGCCTAAAATTGCTACTAATCTTTATGTGTTCATATTTTTTCCTGCAATTTTACTGAATTATCATATCAATGTTATGAATTTCTCGAAGAGTCTTCAAATTTTTCTCTGTATAGGGAAAATATAACCTACAAAAAGGAATAATGTGACTTCTTCCCACCATATGTGTCGACATTGCATTACTTTCTCTTATCTACAGGCACAATTCTATATCAAGTAAGACGAGTGAGAGTGAGTATGTTTTTACTTTTCTAAATTTGAGGAAATATTTTCAGATTCTTCATTCACTGTAATCATGCTGAGTTTTTGTTATATATATGGTTTGCAAACACAATGTTAATCATGCTAAAATATGATTCTTATATACCTAATTTTTCAAGGATTTTTATCATGAAGGAAAGTTATATTTTATCAAAAGTTTCTTCAGGTGACTCAGGCTTGAGACAGCAGGTCAACATGCTCCTGGGCGGCTGATCCGTGCTGGCTCTGCCCCCTTCCAGGGACAGCTCCAAGCTCCAACCACCGACTCGGGCTGGAGCTGGCAGGTCAGCATGCTCTTGGGAAGCCCATCCATGCCGGCTTTGTCCCCTTTTGGGGACAGCTCTGAGCTCCATCCAGAGATGCAGGGTTGAACCAGCAGGTCAGCATGCTTCTGGGCAGCTGATCTAGGCCAGCTCCGCCCATGCACTGGCAGGGTAAAACTCAAGTAACATGGGAAACATCTTGGACAGAAAGCACTGTTGCCTCTCTCTCTCAATGGTCTTTTTTTGGTTTTTTTTTTTTTTTTTCTTTTTTCTTCTGATCCATGCCATCACTATCTGGTAAAGCCAGAAACACATGCTACTAAGGAAAGTTTTAGAGATACAGGGTAAAGAGATGTGGGTGGGCTACCAAGGATCTCCTAGAGAGCTGCAGTCTGAAAACTGCCCCCAGACTCCACGCTTGGAAGCCAGGATCAAAATACTACCTAGCACTAACCACTCCAGACTCAGAGGGGCTAGTGAGCATAGAATTGGGTTTTGACCTGCACCCCACCACAGAGCGGTGGACATCAGGGGAATTTCACCATATGTGTATGTATATATAATATATGTACATATTGGTTTTGTTTCTCCTTTTATTTTCTCTTTCTCTTATTCCTCCTGCTACTTGCCTGATGCATTCTTTGGTCTACCTGTTCTTTCTTATTGTTGTTGTTTTGGTTTTTACTTTTATTGACTCCTGCCTTGCTCATATCTCAACTTCCTCAACCAAATGCTCTGATTTTTTCTTTTCTTTTTGTTTTCTCTCTCCCTTTCATTTTTCACATGAGTGAATTTTGCTATATTATACATGGTTTGACCCACTACTCTCATGCTTCAGTCTTCCTAAACTATTGACTCAAGTTTCACAAAGTATAAGTAACATCATATTTTCCTTAAGTTTTATATCTACTCGAACTCTCTCCATAGACCTCTCTACCTTTTCCTATCCCTCATTATCCCCCCCCCAAATGCAGGGTAAAAACCACTCTACTGACGGGATACCCACTAAATACAAATTCCTGGTTTATATTTGATTCTGCTTTATTACTTTGTTGACTTTGCTCTTATGGTTAAAGATACAAAGGTAATAGTTACCACAGTCGGTCAATTTCATGAATGTAATTGATGCTGTTGTTAATGTACTAGTGTAACAAGGGTGTTATATCAGTTATAACCAGTTATACTTTACCATACTGTAATACTGTAATTATCTGAGGTAATAATCATTAATATATCCAGGGTCTTGAGACAGCCACAAAAGCCAAGAATCACATATACCTAGAAGACACTGAAGGAAGAGACTTTTCCTTAGGAAGCATTGATACTTGTCTTCAGGTAACCTCCCATAAACAAAATATAAAAACTAGCACTGAAACTAGGGGAGAAATACATATAGGTACAAAGAAAATGATGAAACCCAGAAGTAAAATGCAACTCCACATGCCCAGCCCACCCAGAACAAATCCAGAGGACAATGAAACAGAGGAAATTGGAAAGCACCCAACCAAACTTTCAGAAATGATAGCAGCAGAAGTTAAAAAAACAGGTGGATGAGGTTATAGAGAACATCAGATTAGAAATAATTGGCCAAGTTAAGAAAGAGATGACAATCATAATGAAAGACCTGCTTAGTGAATTTAGAATAGACACAGATGAAAAAACATAGGAGCTTGGGCCTGATTGCTCACGGCTCCTCCGCACGGCCACTTCCAGTGGTTGGCGGCACCAGATGCAGGTGGAGTGAGGAGCTTGGGGTGATCGCGGGCGGCGACCCGGGCACTATCGACCTGGCGGGGATCGCGACCGGGCCAGCGGTGCAGTGGCGGTGGCAAGAGGTGGTGGAGGGGATGGAGGTAGCCACCCGCGGGGCTTCTGCAGCAACCGTGGAGGACAGGGAGGAGGAGCCCTGCATGGCGGCCACCGGCAGCAGGGGGGCTAGGGTGCCTGGGAGAGTGTGCCGGTTGAAGATGACAGTGATACAGAGACCTGTAGAGAAGAGAATGACAAACAGGAACATTATCCTAAAAGAAAAATCATCTCTAACTGGGATCAATATCAAGATCCGAAAAAGAGGTCAATAATGAAAGTGGAGAATCACAGAGGGGGACAGATTTCAGTGTCCTCCTGAGCTCTGCAGGGGAATCCTCACAATTCTGGTTTGCAGAGGAGAAAGAATGGGATGGTGAAGCTTCATGTCCCAAACAGAATTCAGAAATCATTCCTCAGTGCTACCTGATTCTGTCCTGTGTGGGCTGCTTAGCTAGACAACAACAGGAGAATAAAGTGCACCGAGAACCATTATGGAAACAAACAAACAAACAAACAAAATAGGAGGAGCTTAGAAAAACAATGGAAAACTTGACCACTCAATTTAGGAAAGAAATGGAACCCATGAAACAGATCCGAACACATGTCCAAAAAATCAAAAACTTTCTTGAAAGTATATACAGTAGATGAAATGAAACCGAAGACAGAATCTCAGAACTAGAAAACAGCACTGCAGTTCATGACAATGAAATGAAAAAACTTCTTAAAAATATTTAGGGACTATAAAAAATCAATACAACAACTGCAGGATGAGGCAAAAAGAACAATATAAGATTGATTGGAGTAAATGAAAAAGGAGGAGACAGTGCAAAGGATCTAAAAAGTTTAGAGAAGTAATGACAGAAACTTCCCAAGCATGAGAGCAGAACTTGACATACAGATAAGTGAGGCATAACCCCAATTACCCACAACCAAAATAAATCTACACCAAGACATATCATAATCAAGATTCCAGAAATTCAACAAAAGAACAGAATACTGAAAATTGTTAGAGAAATAAAACAAATCACCTATAAAAGTAAATGCATCAGAATCACAGAGAACTTCTCAACGCAACTTCTTAAATCAAGGAGAGCCTGGAGCAAAATATTTCAAGACTTGAAGAAAATAATCTCCAACCCAGATTGATGTACCCAGCCAAACTATCTTTCAAATTCAACAATGAAATAAGATATGAAATAAGATACAATGAAATAAGATACTTCCATGACAAAAAACAACTGAAGAAATTCATGACCTCCAAATCACCTCTACAAAATATTTTTAGCGATATCCTAGCAAAGGAAAGAGGAAACTATTACTACAAGGACTCTAATAAAAATAATCCTCCAGGCAAGATAAGCAGTTAAACTAAGGTGAAACACAGAACCAACAACAGAAAAGATCTATGACAAGGA
>QZML01000629.1:3060746-3079451 GCA_016801275.1 Hystrix brachyura | reverse complement strand
GGGGAAAACCAAGATGTATCATGTACAGGTACAAAATAACCAAGTTGATTATGATCATTATGTATACAATGTACCAATACATGTTCTTGGTAAAAAATAAAAAATAATAATAATAATAAAAAAGGATTAAGGGTGGGAGTACTGCCCACCCGAAAGACAGGTAGCCTGGATAAGATAGAAGATACTGGAAGAAGCTGGTTAGTTTGCTTGTTTGCATCGCTTGCTTGTATTCCTTGCCTACCTTGCTGCCTTCTGCCTGTCTGCCAGGTCTGCCAGGCCACCCTGCCTCCTGCCTCGGACCCAGCTGACTGTGGACTCAAACCTCTACAAACTGTGAGCCAAATAAGTCTTTCTTCCCCTAACTTTGGGTGTTGGGTATTTTGTCCCAGCAAGGTGAGAAAAGTA
Organism: Hystrix brachyura; assembly: GCA_016801275.1. NCBI lineage: Eukaryota > Metazoa > Chordata > Mammalia > Rodentia > Hystricidae > Hystrix > Hystrix brachyura. The sequence goes on along the minus strand of QZML01000629.1, from coordinate 3,079,046 downwards.
ACTAAGACAGTGACGTTATTAGTTTACATTCACAACAACAATGTAGGGTCCCTTTCCCCCACCAACGTGTGTTATTATTTACTGTCTTGATGATAGTCTTTCTTTTGAGAGTAACATGAAAACTCGGTGTTTTAATTTTCATTTCTCTAATAGTTAACATTGAACATTTTTAATGTATTCATTGTCCATTTATACTTCTTTTGAGAAGTGTCTATTCATTTTCTCTGTCCATTTTTGATTGGGTCTATTATATTGAGCTACCTAATTTTTTCATTTTTTGATATATTCTTGGTGTTTCTCCTCTGTCTGGGAATAACTGGCATTTTTTTCTATTCTCTAGGTTGTCTCTTCACTCTGTTGGTTGTTTCTTTTGCTGTGCAGAAGCTTTTTAATTTGACATGATCCCATTCTTGATTCTCAGTATTGATTCTTGTGCCATTGGGGTTCTGTTCACAAAGTTCTTGCCTATGCCTGTTATCTAGAGTTGTATCTGTTTTATCCTCTAGTAGATTAAGTATTTCTGTTTTAACATTTAGATTTTTGATCCAGTTTGATTTTAGTTTATGGTGAGATAAATGGGTCTAGATTCGATCTACTGCAGGCACATGTCCGATTTTCCTGCCATTCATTAAAGAGGCTGGCTTCCCTCCAGTACATGTTTTTGGCCCCTTTGTGCAAGATCAAATAGTTGAAAGTTTCTGCGACTCTTCCTGCTTCCTGTATTTTGTTCCACTGATCCACCCACCTGTTTTGTGGCATTTCTGTGCTATTTTTGTGCTATCTCTATGAAGAGATTCATAGATATCCATAATTACCAAAACTGAACGAAGAAGACTTAAAAATCCTGGATAACCCAATAATAAGCAATGAAATGGAAGTAGTAATTTAAAAAAAAGAAAACACGAAGAAAGAAGAGCCTGCTGGACTCACTGCCAATTTCTACAAGAATGTTAGGGATGGTCTTAAGCCAATACTCCTCAAACTCTTTAATGAAATTTAAAAGGAAGTATTACTTCCAAAATCATTCCTGGAAGTTAACATTACCCTCATGGCAAAACCAGACAAGGACCCAACCAAAAAGAACCATAGGCCAATCTCTCTATTATACAGAGGTGCAAAAATCCTCAAGAAGATAATAGCAAACAGAATGCAAAAAATCATGAAGAAGATCATATACCATGACCAAATAGGCTTCATCTCAGAGATGCAAGGATGGTTCAACATATGCAAATCAATAAATGTAATTCATTGCATAATTAGAAGCAAGGACAAAAATCACATGATCATCTCAATAGTCGCAGAAGAATCCTTTAACAAAATCCAACCTCTCCTCATGATTGAAACTCTGAATAAAATAGGCATAGAAGGAATTTATCACAATGTAATAAAAGACATTTATGACAAACCTACTGCCATCATCATATTAAATGTGGAAATACTGAAAGCTTTTCTTCTAAAATCAGGAATAAGACAAGGATGTCTACTATCAGCACTGCTGTTTAACATAGTTCCCAAAACATTAGCCGAAGCTATCAGGCAACAGAAAGAAAGAAAAGGAATACACATAGGAAAGCAAGAAGTCAAAATACCATTGCTTGCAGATGACGATTCAAGTAAGATTTGCGTATTTTGTTTGTGTGCGCTGTGAGTCTGCTTAATGCAGTCCCCTCTACTTCCAACGCACATGTGTGGTGTTCATTTCCAGTCTCACTTCCCATCGTCCAATATTTCACTGCATTTTTTCTGACAAGGCTATAGTAGAAAGCAAGGAAAGCAGGCCTCTGTGGCAGTGACTGTGGGATAGGAGAATCATAGCTTTTCAAGTCCTCCCCAATCAATTCTCTGAGATACACTCTCCTTAAGTTCTATTGGGCAAATTTTACCCTTTAGTGGTGAAGAGGAGTGAACCCTACTTGTATCTCCTTCTTGTGTAGAACCCATGGGCCAGTTATACTTGGAGTGAGATAAAGCAAATGTAGCTAGTGGAAAGCCTGTAGCTCCATAAAAAGAGTCATTGTGTCACATTCAGAGTGACTAGGAGATTCGTTTTATTTGTGTAACACTATTATCAAGGTAGGTGTGGTGTGAGCCATCACATACAACAGTGGGCATTGCGAGAACTCATTCAAATCCAAGTTCTGTCACCTTGGAGCTGGGTGACAAAACAGGCCTCTGTTCTCACACTCTCTCTCTCTTTGCTGATTTGAAAAATAAAAATAATAATCTCTCCCTTTCAGTGACTTTCAGGAGTTAAATTGTAAGTAGTGTGTATCCTGACTTAATTATTTGCACTTGTTCATTCTAAATGTTTAAGTTGTTAGCTATTTTATGTTCAGATAGTTGAGATGTTAATTTAATACTTCATTTAAAAGGCTGCCATTTTCAAAAACAAAATATTCTACTGATTGAGGAAGAACTATAATTTAAATACATTTTATGTTTAAGCCATGGAGTACATTAATTTCACCCCAAATACTGTACTTCCAAAAGACATTAGCATAATCATATAAAAAGGTGAATAATGTCTGGGTCAAGTCATTTGTTTCTTAATTGTGGCTGAACGTTGTAACCACCATAGATTTTTTTCCTAGTTTGCTTCTTTGGTTAAAATTGCCACTTCATGTGCTTTAACCCTGGATGGCTGAAATACAATATCAATAGAGGCACGTGGAAAGAGAGCACGTGGAAAGAGTGAGGAACATTTTATTTTTCCTTCTTTAATCACAGTTTCAAAGTACACTCCAAAGAGATTACACTGATCTAGTTGATTGCTTTAGTTTAATAGCCAAAAGGAAGCAATCTGAATCAGCTGGCAGCAAAGAAGACTATAAAAGCTTTGAACTGCAAGTCCAGAGTTGTCTCATTTTGAGAGAAGACCTCAATGGAGTCACTTACGCTGCTTGTGCTCTTTCTTACCTGTCTGCTTCTCCTTTCAGTGTGGAGACAGAACTCTGGGAGAGGGAAGCTTCCACCCGGTCCTACCCCTCTCCCAATTCTTGGGAATTTTCTGCAATTAGATACTAAGGATATCAGCAAATCCTTAAGCGAGGTAAGTATGTGATTTAGAACATGTAAGTAAATTAGTCCTTCCTTGTAATTTAAATATATGCCTGCATGCAAATTATTGAAAGATATGGTGGTACCACAAATACTACCTGTGGGTTTCCATGTTTCCATTGATCGTTTTAGTCTGTCGGTGTCAACAGTAATGGAATGAAGTAATGTATGTGAGACAAGAAAAATGTTTATGTTGTCATGAGTTAGAGTCAACATAAAAAATGTCAAATATTTGTAGTGCTCCTGCCCTTCACTGTTTCATGGTCGTTTGCTGTGCTCCTTCACATGAAGTTATATAATGATGGCCATAACATGTGAATAGAAATTTCATTCGAGAACCTGTCTGTTGCACGATCTATGCATTTCTAAAGAGTAGCATGAAAATGAAATTTTTCTGTAGAAGCATATTAGCCCTGATGCCAAAAAATAGCTTTATTATATGTTGCCCTTAAAATGATGATATAGGATATGCCAGTGTTCCACCCACTCATCTCAAGAACAAAAGTCACTCAGCTAGCTATAAATGAAAACAGTTGTAAGAGATTGAGGCATTTACTTTAAAAGTTATAGCAACAATATTGATCAAAAACTCAAGAATAACTACTAAAAATACCAAAAAGAGCAGTTTCCTTTTACCTGTGTCTTGCTATGCTCCAGCACTTTAAAGACATCATCTACCCTGATCAAGTGAGATTTATCCCAGACATGTAATTAAACAATCATTAATTTTGATACATCATATTAACAAAATGGAAGACAAGAACAATAAAATCATCTCCATTGGTGCAGAAAAAGAATTGACAAAACTCAATATCCTTGCATAACAAAAGCTCTCAAATGAGTCAGATACAGAAGGGATGCTTCAACATAATAATGGCTATGTAGGAAAAAACAGCTGACCTCACTCAACAAAGAAAGGTCGACAGCTTTTCCTTTTAAAGAGAGAAGACAAGGATGCCCAGTTTGCTACTTTTATTCAGCATAGTGCTGAAGTGCATGCCAGAACAAAAAGAAAAATTACTGAAAAGCATTGAAGTCAGAAAGGAAGGCGTAGAATAGTTTTTGTTTGTAGAAGACATGATCATATATATGCAAAATTCTAAAGATTACAACAGAAAACAAGTACACCTTGTAAGTAAGTTCAAGAGTGTTGTAGGCTATGTAAAGTATAAAACTCAGTGAAGATTTCAACAGTCTCTTTGTGGAATCCAGAAAACAATTCTATTCACAATAGCATGCAAAAACCTAAAACACTTAGGAATAAATTTAATCAAGAAAGTTTTAGACCCAGTGTGCTGAAATATAGAAAACATCAGTTAAAAAATGTAGAATATAAAAATACAAAAAATAAAAACCCATGTTCAAGATTGGAATAATTAATATTGTGAAAATGTCAGTACTATGCAAAATAATACACAGATTCAATACCATTCCTATGTACAATCCCTATTTCTATAAAAAAACATATTTTTCACAGAAATAGAAAAACTCTAAAATTTCTACATAACCGCATATGACTGATTAGTCTATGCTTCGTTGTGTGAGAAGAAGAAAGTTGGAGGCATCATATTACCTGACTTAGAACCTGTACAGAGATCTGCAGTAACCAAAATACTATAGGACAGACATAGAACATGCAAATACGTCCATGGAGCACAATAGAGAGTCCAGAAATAAACTCATTCATTTACAGTCAACTAATTTATCATGAAAAGTCAAAAATACATGAAGGGGAAAGAATAGTCTTAATGAATTGTGTTTGAAAATTGTACATCCACATGCAAAAAAGGAAAAGCAAAAAGACCTTTCTGATGCCATATACAAACATCGATCTGAAATGGATTCAAGAAAAACATAAGCCCAAAACCACAGGACTACTGCAAGAAAATAGAGAAGCTCCCTGACCTTGTTCTTACAGTGTGCTTTTTGAGAATTTACTTTTCAACCGATACATCCAGGGAAATGAAATCAGTGAGTCAATGAATCATCTGCACTCCATGCTCAGTGGAGCATTATCTGAAATAAAATACTGCACCACCTTAGGACTCTGCGAATGGTTGAATGTACAAAACAAATGTGGTTAATATATGAGCCTGGATGTTATACAGCCTTAAAAAGACAGACCATAAATATACTATTTATGACAACAAAGATAGACATGAAGGACTCTATAAGTCAAACATATAGACACAAGACATATACTACATGCTCCAAATTATATTTGGAATCTTAAAACAAAACAGGCTCAGATTTACAGCAACAGAGAGTAAAAGAGTATTTTCCAAGGGATGGGACATGGGAGCAAATGCAGTATTGGTCTAAGAATACAACCATTCTGTTATTGTAGTCTGGTTTCTCTTCAGATTGTATAACTCTTTCACCTTTTACAACCATTCTGTTACTTGCAGTGTGAATAAGCACTTATTGTGTACCTGAACTTTTCTAGTATGTTCTCACCACATACACACCAAAGTCACATATATGTTAATTGGCCTGCTTGTGGTAATTTATTTGCAAAATGCGTATATATAATGGTATATGTATAATATGTATATATTCATATAAATTTATATTTTGAATGTATTCCTGATTCCTGTTTTAGTTTGAATCATACGTCAACAAATCTGCTAATAAAAAGATTGCTATGGACTAACAATCCGCATATGAGAGCAACGGACAGAGTTAATCATTCAATGTCCGCTGGCTGCTAACAGGATCCTTTTGAATGCTTTCCCAAGCCACAATGTGTACTCTATGAATGTTTCAGGATGAAAGAAATTGTTCTTCCATGAATTGCTGCATTTTCTATTGCTGCTCCCACAGTATTTACTCTTTTGCTGTGTTAGGAATCTTGCGGTCTCAAATTAGGATATGAATTAAGATAATCTGGAGTCGTTTTAAAAAATACAGATTTCTAGTGTTTATCACTGAACTACTAACTCTGAATCTATGTGGAACAAGACCTGTTGCTGACCTTCAAGAATTAGACTGATCCTTGGTCCAAAGTAGGTGCCACTACGGACTAATAAATTGTTAAAACTTTAGAAGTTAACAAAATAATGGTTCAGATGTGGGCCTTCTATTTATTAGCCATGGTACGCTGCAAGTGAATTCCTTGAGTTCATTTTCCTTACTTGTAAAACAGGGTAAAGAAGTCTACTAAAAGTGTTGGTAAGAGAGCCAATTGTATGGCATGTATCACATCATAGGCAATTAATAAGTGACAGCTATGATAATTATTGTCCCATTTGTAAACTCAGAAATATTTGTTTTATATGGAAGAATAATAATTTAACAAATGTAATGCAGATAATTGAAAAATGCAAAATGTGCACATCAAATAATAATTTCTTTTACTAATGTTTGCTCTTGTTTTTCTATTTCCAGCTCTCAAAAGTCTATGGCCCTGTGTTCACCCTGTATTTGGGGATGAAGCCCACTGTGGTGTTGCATGGATATGAAGCCGTGAAAGAAGCCCTCATTGATCTTGGGGAGGAGTTTGCTGGAAGAGGCATTCCTCCTATTTCTGAGAGACTGAGCAAAGGCTTTGGTAAGAGGTTGTGTGTGTATGAGTGTGTGTGTGTGTGTGTGTGTGTGTCTGTGTTAGGGAGTGTTAGGGGATGATCATGAGATGAGGAGGGTAGAAACAGTGTTGAAAAGCTCCTCGGGCAGAGTGTGGCTGCCATGCATCTTCTAGGTTTTTCTCCCTTCTTTCAGGAATCGTGTTCACCAATGGAAAAAGGTGGAAGGAGATGAGGCGTTTCTCCCTCATGACGCTGAGGAATTTTGGGATGGGGAAGAAGAGCATCGAGGCCCGAGTTCAAGAGGAAGCCCAGTGCCTAGTGGAGGAGCTGAGAAAAACTAAAGGTGGGTGCTTCTTTGTATCACTGACCTTTACAGACTGCTTCCTTCTGTAATGAGGTCTTTGGAGATGGTTTAGGCAGTGTCAAAACCTAGGTCTCTTCTCTGAGCCCTCATATGAAGGAGAGATGATTTGAAGCAGAGACCAGCGGAGTCTTTGAGCATCTGCATTGTGTGTCCAAGCATGGCTGTGCCTGCAGTGTGGGCATAAAAGCACTTTGTTCCTATTCTGTCCAGCTTTGTTTCTGTTTTCAGATCATTACCTCATGAAGGCAGAAGGTCTAGTTTTGTTTTCTTACATGGTTAAAACAATGTTTTCACTCTAGCACAGTTGTGGGTTAGGTTACCTATTATATTACACTTGCTTTCATTGTTGCCATGTCCCCTTAGAGATGACGCCTTTAGACCTTTCTGGAGCTGAAGCATGGGAAATGGGCTTTCTCTCATACTGGTTTTATATAATCAGCCTTCACTGATATGTCTGAGGATTTTTTTTCCAAGACTGTTAACTACAATTTCCCACTTAATTGTGTTAATAAATTGTTTTTCATTGCTTTATATATCTCCTTGACATTCTCATCAAATGTAATATCTTTGTAAATATAGCATGAATTTAAAAACATCACTATGAACACTTTTGTATTATACATTACTGACTGTATCAAATATATCTGGAGAGTGGATATTATACAAGTAATTAAGAACCAGATTGTAAAATTCAACCTAATTTCAATATTACTGACTCCTTCCTGAACTTAAATTGTCTCTGCGCTTAGATTTGCTTATCTTTTCCCTCCTATTTATCCCTTACGGGGGTAGGTGTAGATAAACCTTTGCCATAAAATTCTACCCCAAAGCCAATAACGTGTTTGGGTCTGGGATACTGCTGAGACGATATCTCATTGTAGCTTCGATTTGTATTTTCTGGTAGTTAATGACGAAAACATTTCTTTATATGTGAAAGCCATTTATATTTCTTGAGAACTGTATGTTAAGATAATTTGCCCATTTTTTATGGAATTTTTTTCCTTTTTTTGGTAAATTTTAGTTCCTTACATAGTCTGGATTTTAACCCTTCATCACATGAAGAATTAGAAACTATTTTCTCTCATTCTGTAAGTTCTCTTCAGTCTACTGATTGTTTACTTTGCTATACAGAACGTGCTGGGGATCAAACTCAGGGCCTTGCACTTGCTAGATGAGTGCTGTACCACTGAGCTAAATCCACAACCCACAGAAGCTTTTTAGTTGGATGTAATTTATTTGTCTATTTTTGCTTTTGTTTTCTGCTCAGTGACAATCATATCCGAGTATGTCATTGCCTATGAGAATGTCTTGAAGTGTTTCTACCTATTTTCATCTAGTACTTTCAGATTTTCAGGTATTATATTAAGGTCTTTGATCCATTTTGAGTTAACTTTTACAAGGGGTGAATGGCGGGCACCAAGTTTCAATTTTTTGCACATGGAGTTCAGTTTTCCCAGCATGGCTTATTGAAGAAGCTGTCCTTTTTCTGGTGAATGTTTTCTGGTGAATGTTTGTTGAGAACCGGTTGTAGATACATAAGATGTTTTCCAGAGGTCCTAATTTAGTTCCATTTTTCTATTTGTCTTTTTTTTAAATAACAGAAGACAATTTATTTAGAGGACAATTTATTTAAAAGTGGTGAAAAAGGGGAAGCATTCAAAAGCAAAATACTTCTCTATTTGTCTTTTTTAATGCCAGTAATATGTTGTTTTGATGACTGTGGCTCTGTAGTAAGTCTTGAAATCAAGTATTGTGATGCTTCCAAATTTGTTCTTTTTGTTCAACATGGCTTAGACTATTCTGGATCTTGTGTGCTTCCATGTGAATCTGACAGTATTTTTTTCTAGTTCTCTAGAGAATGTCATGAACATTTTTATTGGATTTCATATATAAATCACTTTGGTTATTACATATCTTTTAACAATATTAATTTTTCCAATTCCTGAAGTTGGGAAATTTTCCCATCTTTTCTATTTTCTTCCATTTATTTCATCAGTATTTTGTAATTTTCACAGTAGAGGCTTTTTACTTCTTTGTTTAAAATGTACTTAAGTCTTTCTTAATTCAATTTATAGCTGTGCCTGAGTTCTATCACTATGACAACCCCCGAAATTTATAGCTCTGCAGCTGGGTTTTTTTTTTTTTAACAAATAAAGTTAATCATTTGCTTTATTGTTCTTTTATCTCATGTATTCCCCACAAACAGAAAACCTTTGTTTACTTTAGATTCTTTACCTACGGGAGGATTGGATTGACAAAAATGTAGGTCAACATTCAAATTGTTAAAACATGTTATTCTGTTGGTGATGATATGGATCAGAACAATATCTTGAGTCCACAATAGGGCAGCTTTGCCGAGTAGACTAATTTTAGGGTAATTAGAAATGATTGACTCTACTTCATCAAGTGGGACTTTGTCTCTAGTGCCAGCCTGCCCATCTCTCTTTCTTATCTCTCTGAAATGAAGAAATAAACAAGCTTCATTTAAACTTTTTGTTTAACTTGCATGTAGTTTGAAATAAAAAGTTTTGACCTTTCTTTTGGAAAACACATTCCATTATTATTGCTTATGTATGTTAGCCTTAAAACATGAATGTTTTCTGCTTTTATTATTTTGTTCCATCAAATACACAACTTCATTCATAATTGCTCCCACCTTAGTGTTCCCCTCTGCTGGTTCACATGTGAATATTTCAATTCATCACTATTTAAAATTGGATTTTTTGAGTACTTTTTCTTCCTATATCGTTCATAATTATATACAAACCTTGATGACAAATGTGATTCTGCACTGAACTTGAATTATTCGGTGTTTTAGAACATGGCCCTATTAAATGTCCCTCCCCCCTGACCCATAAGAGATACATTGGGTTAGAATAGATTAAGTAAAGAGAGTGTGTTAAAAGGGATTATTGGAAAAGTCATGCTTAAAATAACTAGAAAGAAATGGTTAACTCGAGTTTAAAGTAAAAGTGATAGTCTGATGTTGTTTATTGATGTTTCACTGTTGGGGAGATTTCTAAACGATATTGTTTCAATGCTTCTCAATTACTTTTGTTTGTTATCTCAATAACAAACACTTTCATACATATACTTTAAAGGTTTTTTTTTTTTAATGTTTCCAATTCTTTAGGCTCAGCCTGTGACCCCACCTTTATCCTGGGCTGTGCTCCCTGCAATTTGATCTGCTCCATTATCTTCCAGAATCGTTTTGACTATAAAGACCAGAATTTTCTAAAGCTAATGGAAAAATTAAATGAAAATGTAGCAATCCTGAGCTCCCCATGGATGCAGGTAATGCCAAGATCCTTTCTTCCTGAGGAAACATGAATGGTCTGTTCTTTGACAAGCCCAATATTTGAATTAACCGTGCGCTGAAGTGGATGTCTGTACATAGTAGTCTTGCCCACCACTTAGCCTTGCACAGTGATTGTCTGGGAAAGATGACTAAATTCTTCATTTTAGACACAGGACAATGAGTGTTTTATCATTGAGCTGACATTCAAGCCCATTTGCTCCCTGGTTAATGTTTTTCCCACTAGCCCTCTAGGCTCAAATTTCATTAAACAGTTAAGGAAGTGCCTGAATGCATGTCCATGGAACTCAGTGGCTGCCCGGGCCATTGTCGAGGATTCATCACCCACAAGCGTTGCCCTCCAGTCACCACTTAGAGTTCTCCATCATGTTACTTGGGTGAAATATCCTAATTTAGGATATAAAGGAGTGAGAACAGGAGCACAGGAAACTCTGAATAGTGTAGAGGTGTTTGGTGCTTCACTTAGGATCCCATATGACATGGTAATAAGGTTGAGATTAAAAAAATGAGTGGTTTATGGTGTAGTGTCTCTCAACACAGAAAGTTTTGCTCTATGTTTAATTGGAATGTCCTACATCCCTTGTAAAAGGAATGTATGAGATTTTCAGAAATCATCAAACTATTCTTGTACACACTTATTTTATCCATGTATTCATAGCATTTCCAAACTCCTTACTATTCTATAGTATTTATTCTATTTCTGAGATTGTTTGCTACAAGTGAGACATAGCAGAGACTAGCTTTGAGGTATGTGAGGTTACCCAAACTCCCTTGAACTCCTTCATCCTCTGTGCTCATCTATAATCTAGAAATCACCATAATTTATAGCACCTTATATTTCCATATTGGGGAGAAAATTTGTCTTAAAATGAAAGAATTCATACAGTTCTTTATCTCTAATAATGATATACGAGTGCAGGAAATGATCATCTCTGATTCTCTGATCAGAGTTGTTTCTCTCAAATCTTTCTATAGTTAAATCTTGGTACTTTAACGCAGTGAGTACATTAGAACTCACAGAAATTGGCACTCAGCTAAGTGGGATGAAATATTTTGTCCCGGTACTCCTGATTTCTTTGGTATTTTACGCAAAGTCTAGAACTTGTTAGTTTGATAACTTCTTGACTCCCCACCATTTCCATCAAAACACAGTTTGTTTGGTGTTTGTGGTCTCTCCCAGAACCAATTAATGATGAGCATGAAGTTACCACCCCATAAGCAAGCAGAATTATTATATGTGTGTGGTAAGAGTTTCCTGCTCAAGGTGGATAACATTGTTTTCACTTGTAAAGCTATAGTTTCTAACATGGACTTGGTATATTTACAAGATTTTGTGAATGTTTTCTTTACCAAATGATATGTATATTTTGCCTTTTAGGTCTGCAATAATTTCCCTGCTCTCCTTGATTATTTGCCAGGGAGTCACAACAAAAGTTTTAGGAATGTAAATTATGTAAGGAGCTACTTGTCACAGAAAATAAAAGAGCACCAAGAATCTCTGGATATTAACAATCCTCGGGACTTCATTGACTGTTTCCTGATTAAAATGGAACAGGTAAAGTGTAAACAACTCGGTTATTGCAGAGCTTGTGCATGTCGGGTTTCGCTGATTAATTCCGTAGTTACTAGGAAGGTTTAAGTGGTCAGGCCAGAAATGCTTGACAAGCACTTTAAGTGTATCTTCTGTGGCTGGATCTGGACAAATCATCATAGAAGAATTAAAACTGAATTTTTAAGTAAGAAGAATAGGTGAATCCTATTTTGTACATAATCTACTTGAGCAGGAACAAATTACACCTCAGGTGAAAAGGAAACAGTTGGGAGCAAGTTACAAAAGAGAACATGCCAATTCATAAAAGGAAGATGGAAGGTTTTTGGTTATTGTTCTTGTTTTCTATCAGTGTGTAGGATTATGAGAAGGAAAGTGTTGATCCAAGAGGGAATCTTGCATGCTCTGAGATTTGAGTATATCTTGAAATACATGAAGTGAGGGATAAGATGGAGGATATCAGGTGGCCCATGTAGAAAGTGCAGACGTTTGGAAGTGTGTTACGGCAGGAAGTAAATGGATGGAAAAGAAACTGAGTTTAACCAGAATGAATTTGGGCAGATAAAGAGATGGATATTGGTATTTTAAAGTCAACACTAAGCACAAATGTTGTCTTTTAAAGATTTGATTGTATCAAGCAGTAATATGAAACAGAAGAAGAATGGAAATCAGATCGAGAAAACCCAAATTACCAACAGTGTAAATAAAGCATTTATCCATCTTACATACAAGTATAAATCTGATGGTGAGCGAGTCAAGGGCTAGTACAGTAGCTGAGAAGTAAAAGGGCAGAAAAGATGGTAAACTGAATTTTTAGGCATGTGAAGCACATGAAGTTTGGGAATGTAAACTGGTCAACTCTTCTCTGGACTACTGGGTCATGCAGCAGCTTTTTGTCATACTGCATTCTCCAGTTTCTATGCTGACTTAAATTTTTAATGATCTGAGTTCTTTCTTATTTATTGCAATTAAATGATAAATTATGGTCAAACTCTTGCATCAAATTTTCTCCTAGGAAAAGAGTAATCCACAGTCTGAATTCACTACTGAAGCTCTGATAAATGCTATAGGTGATTTGTTTGCTGCTGGGACAGAGACAACAAGCACCACTCTGAGATACGGGCTCCTGCTCCTCCTGAAGCACCCAGATCACAGGTACGACTGCAGTGCAGATAGTGAGCGCGGTGAATTTCAGGGTCAACATTTGGCAAAACACTTACCTCTCCTGTACTTCACCTTATTTCTCTTAGATTCATTATTGGAGACTCAGTTTCAAATATCTGTGCCACCACTTCACTTAATGAAAATATAATCAAGGAATAAAAATAAGATAACTTTGCAGAGTAGGGATAGTGACTGAGAGAAGTGAGGAACAGTGAAGGAAGCCCCAGTGACAAAGCCCGAGTGGAGTCTGGGTTCCATCGGGGGTGGGGGGTTGCAGCTTGCGACAGCCAGCAGGAATGGCCGCAAGATTGCACACCCATGCTCTTCAGGAAAGGGCACTTTAAACAGTGAGTATGCTCCAGCAAGAGTTTTGTGGTAATCTTTCTTTATTTTGAAAATTTAGTGCTATATTGCTGGACAGAGAATATCAAAACTCTCATTGAAAAATAAATAGAAACTCTAGAAATTTAGTGAGATGACCAGGAAAAAGGTCTGCAGTCTTAGACTTATCCTAAACAGGTAGTGAAAAGAAAAGTATTGCTATTAGGTAGGATAAGTGCCACAACGTATTTACTATTTCAGAAGTTTGTTGTTAATAACCTGATATTTGCCAAAATAAGAATTCTTCCTTTGGTCAGTAATTTTATCTTTCATAAACAACTTTATTTTACAAATTTGCCTCACAAGAGTTCAAGTTTTTCATACCAGATTTGAAGCATGCATTAACTTCTCTAGTTCCAGGACCCTGCTGAAATAAATATAAATTAACTATACATATGAGAAATAGTCCTTTGAAAGTTGGAGAAGAGGCATAGAAAAAACAGCCAATAAGTCTTGAGCAAAATTCTGACACACACAGCAGGAAGAAGGGTCACAATTAAGTCAGCAGAGAGAATGAAGTTATACCTGAATTGTCAGAAGTTCCATTAGTTTGAAAAAGAAAATCTCTGTCCCTAAAAATATCCATGAGGTTGAGGGTTAGATTGACAGACATCCTATAAATTAGCAAAGACTGAGGCAGAAAATAGAGGCTCTCCTTGTTCAGTTTCTGTGCACAGCTGCTTGAGCTTGGGATTGTTTTTCTCTCACTGGAAGGGAGATTTGTTCTCTAGAGAAACTGACCCCAGAGGCACAGTAGACACAGCCACGGAAGGGGTGAAGCACAGGCCTCCGCAGAAGGTATAAGCAAGAGGACACTTCTTGAAATCTGAGAGTCTTAGCTCTTTTCTTCATCCTGCAACTAACTACCACATGGACACTGCCGAAAATGCGGAGCTCCAAAAAGAAGACCTACATGTCCTCCGCCAATGTAGAAAAGTGAACAAAATAAAATCATTCACCCCAACACTCAGTCACAGAATTTCAGAGCATGTAGGTAATGATAAATCATATAAAGTTTCCCACCTAAACCAGATAATGTATGCATGATTCTGAATCAGAATAACAGAATTCTCAAGAACAATTATCATTTTGTTTATTAATAGAAAAAATTCAGATTCATGTTACTATTAGAAATTGTACTCTTTTATCATGATCTCCAAAGATAAAAGAGCATGTGTTTGACCCAAATATTGGAATCCAAGGCAGAAGAAGTCATGGGCTCCAGGAAGGAGATGTTACACGTAAGGATGGAAGTTTAACAGAAGTTCTGGATCACTGGGACTAGGAAACAGCCAATTACGCATACTAACTAGTTGAAGACGGTGGAAGAGAAAATGAGAAAAATGAAACGGAAGTGGTTCTTGACCTGGAGTTTGAACATTTAGAAAATAATTTCTACAAGTATGAAACCTTATCCAAGCATTTGGATATAATCTAAGCAACTAGGAATTTAGAAGTTGATGTAAACTCTTCAAATATCAGTTGAACATATGCAAAGAATGAAATGTAATAACAGTTATCTTACCAATGAACAATCGTTACCTGTTCATAATGGTGTAGTCAATATGTACCAGTCAGGTTTCTCATCCCAGAGACATAATACCTGACACCCAAAACTTCAAGGAGGAGACGTTTAATTTGTCCTCCAGTTTGGAGGAATTCGGTTCATGCTTGGCTGACTCCAAATCAGAAGAATCATGGTGGGTGCAAGGGGTGGAGCAAAGCATCTCAGTTCATGGTGGCTAGAAGCAGAACAGGGGACCAGAACCAGAGACAAATTGGCAGGGAGCCACATGTAACACCCACGGTCACAGCTCCACAACCTATGCATATATACCTAGCAGCACGCTCTACTAAAATGTTAAGTGTTTATTAAATGCAATGAAGTTGACACATCAGGTTTAACTACTACACAATGTGTTTTCATATAATAAAAAAAGTGAATGAAGTATGTAAGGAATAGTGATGGGAAGTGTGTAGGAGTGTGAATATGGGTGTCTGTTTGCAGCTGTAAGTCTGTGTATTTTGTATGGAGTGGAGATGAAGACATAAGCTTTCTTCCTTATGACGAGGTCTTTAGATATTCTATAAATTCTATATTGCTAAAATTCTATATTGCTAAAATATTCTATATTGCTAAACTTCTATAAATCGAGAAACAGAAGCGCAAACAGATTATTCCACAGAAACAAGATCATTTCAGAGGCAGCTGCTAAAATGATTCAAAGAGGCCACATCTAAGAATGAGAGGTTGAATGGATCCCACTGAAAACTGCACAAATACGAAGAAATTTACACGTACTTATAGATTCATTAGTTTAATTCTTAAAGTCATAAATTACTGTTATGTAAATTAACATTCATGTTTTTCTTTCTGCAATGCTAATAATTTCTTGGAGTAAATATGTGATGGCTGTTTTTTTTGTGAAATATGTAACCATTTATATTTGTCTTTGATATCATGTATGTTAACATGCAGGTTTTCACAGATGTATCTCAATGCCTAACTTATAGGATATTAATACATATGTAAGACTCACATGACTCATTTTATGTATATAAATAGATATACACATGCACACTATATATCATATAACACATATGCTTTCAACTGTTATATGTTATAGGAACACTCCATAATGCTTCATGTAATCCTAAATCACTTTAAGAAATGTCTCCCCTTCCCACCAGTTCTTGTTTGTGTCTTATTAGCCAAAGTCCAGGAAGAGATCGACCGTGTGATCGGCAGACAGCGGAGCCCCTGCATGCAGGACAGGAGCCACATGCCCTACACAGACGCCGTGTTGCACGAGATCCAGAGATACATTGACCTCCTTCCCACCAACGTGCCCCATATGGTGACCTGTGACACTAAATTCAGAAACTACCTCATCCCCAAGGTAAGACTGTTTCTCCCACACTGCACTTCAGTGCTTTTGGAGTTTCAAAATTCACAGTACGGTATGGTTCCAATCACCTCCCAGCACAGTGTGAGAGACGTGCAAAACTCATACCTGTGGCAGCTGGATGGACTCAGTCTTGAGCCAGTTTGCCCCATAAAGTTTCGTAGTGTAGCTCGTTTGTAAGCTTGTTCTGCCCCTTCGAGGTTGCTTCCTCTATCCTTAGCTGTTTAGGTTTTTAAATACAATTTTCTGAATCTGTTAATTTCCAAAACAATCTCCTGAAATTTTTTTTTCATCATGGCATAAACTCTGTGGACCAATTTGGAGAAAAAAGGACATTTTGACCAGTCGAATATTTCAGTTTCTGAACTTTGTAAGTGCTGGCACTTCATTTGGGCTTTCTTTGTTTTTTTTCCCCAGTAATATTTGGTTTACACTGAGTGGCTGCCACATCTTTCACAAGGTTGTTTTATTTTGCTTTGTTTTTGTGGTATGGGAGACCAAGCCTAAGGGCACTCTGTGCCGAGCTACACCCCTTGCATTTTTAAAAGATTCATTTATTTATCATACAACTCCTTATAAAGTTAATTATCATATACACCAATTAACAGTCAGACTAATAGACCAACGAGCAATTAACACACATAAGATAATTATACTAAATCAAGATACACATTTAGATAATTGTCCATGCTGGATTACAATAACTTTTTTCCTTTCTCTCTAATGTATAGTACAATGCTTTGTGCATGATGCTTTCTCAAATGATGGATATACTATCACTTTTAGTTCATTGATATATCTACAATTCTTGCTAAATTTACTAATTGTTGCTAATAATTTCTGTTTAGATACACCTGAAATTTCTTAGGCAATTTATCTTCCTATCTGGGTTAATATTTCTCTTATTTGTTATTTTCCGATCTTGTGACTTTAATTTCCTTTTCTTACATTATTGTTCTGCTAGGTTTTACAGCATAGTGTTGAGCAGAAGTGGTGTTGGTGGGCACGCTTTAAAATTTTTAACCTTCTGGCAAGGGTTGGGGGTTTAACACAACACTACTGAGCCTGATGCTTTATGTACATTCTTTACCAGATGAGATAAATTTACTTTCTCCTATTTTTGTTTGATGTTGCATTATTAATATGCCATTTTGCTTGTGATTTGTGTGCAATTTTATCACATACATTCACGTCATCTATTACCGTGATCATATGTTTTGATTTCCCTCTCTGCATAAATATGCATATCATAAGTACATAGGCAGAGCAGGACTTTAAATTCTCCAGTATGCAAAGGATATTTGTATTTATACTTGTGAGACACTGTTCAATTTTTATTTCTTGAAATTTTCTTATTTTCTTATTCAATTTCTGGCCTCATAAAATGAGGGGAATAACATTCCTACGTGCAGAGGAATGTCTAAAACATTTTTACTGTATAACGACTTACAATAAACAACTGCTTCAAATTGCATAATGTTTATAAGTAGCGTAATAGTCCATTTTCTTTATTCTATTTATGCAGCATGTAAAATGTGGACATGTATGTATCAGTATAGGGCGATATCTAATTTCATTCAGTACAAAACCTAACATGTAGTAGAGTGCCTGCCATTTGGGTATAAGAGATCAAAGTGAAAAGTTGTATGTATGTGTGCACAATATTTATGGAACATCACATTCTCAGGAAGGATATAGACCTGACAGGGATGGCTGATTCTGGACAGTCTAAACTGGGCTCTGTCATTAAATGGGAGACTTACTTTTCAACATTTTTTTATTTTTTAAATTTTATTTTAATGGTACATTTTAGATGTACATGGTGATAACATTCATCGTAGGGGATTTGTACCTGAACATGATATATCTTGTTGCTTCTTTTTTTTCCATTCCCCTCCCCTTACCCCCTCCTCCCTCCCTATTTATAAAAGCTTTGTTTCCATTTTTACCTTCCATTTCTTTTTTTCTCTTGTCCCGCTGTTCCTTCCCCCCTCCTTTGTTCCCTTTCCCATTTGGACATTTTCTTTCCTTTCCCAATA
>QZML01000629.1:3044282-3060219 GCA_016801275.1 Hystrix brachyura | reverse complement strand
CTCACTCCAGAAAGAATGGCTATTATCACCAAATCAGCCAATAACAAATGCTGGAGGGACTGTGGAGAAAAAGGAACCCTTCTCCACTGTTGGTGGGAATGTAGACTGGTGCAACCGCTATGGAAATCAGTGTGAAGATTCCTCAGGGAACTAGTACTAGAGATGCCATTTGACCCAGCTATTCTACTTTTCAACATTTATTCTTCTTGAGACTTAATGTAGTATTCGTTTTTAAACTGAGATCTAGGTAATGGAAAACAAATAGCACATTACTTGGCAGTCCTGGGGATTGAACTCGGGCTTTATGCTTGCTAGGCAAGTGCTTTACCACAGAGCTACACCTCTACCATTAAACTTGACCCCTTTTAGTGTATAGTCCAAAGAGTTATGACAAACACAGGCTGTCATATAACCATATGGCAATGAAGTAATAAAATTCTGTCAGATATAGTGGAACACACATGTATTCCCAGCTACTTGGAAGGCTGGGGCAGGAGGATCACCTGAGCCCATGAGTTCAAGACCAGCTTGCAGCCTGCCCAACCTAGTAATGTCATATATAGCCCCAGAAAGTGTCTTCATCCTCCTGTTATGAGCAGTCTAGTTCCTCACTTGTTGTCCCTGAGGTGACTTGGAGTCACGTCACCTCTAGGTGGCTGGAGATGTATTTTCTGACCCTGTAGTTTTCCTTTATTAGATCATACTCTAGAACAGAGGTGGCAAACCTTTGGCATGTTTTATATTGTGTTTTTCTTTTAAGACAAAGGATGTTAATGTAGAGTTGTTTTTTTCTAAACTAACACTTCAGCATTCAGGTCTAATTGCAATCTTGGCACTTTACAATAGAGCAGTGTGTTTTGGGTAGCAGTTCTGCACTTGGTCTCTAAAAGGTTCACCATCATTGCCCTGGACTGTGGTTTAGAAGAATATACACCCTGGAGAATACTACCATCTGTGGCTTTTATGAAACATAATGCATTTTAGATCCATTCTTATTTGTATGTATCAATATTTCATTGTCTTGTGTTACTCAGTAGTGTTTCATTACACGGAATACTGCAAATTGTTTTTCTGTTCATGGATAGATATTTTGGTTGTATTCAGATTTTGGCCAGTTTGAATGTACGTACCATGAATATTTGGTGGATTACGGTTCCTTTACTGTTAAGCAACTTTCTAAGACCAGGATTACTGCCTACATGTAAATTTATACAAAATTGGAAGAAGCAGTTAAATTTTTAGATAATTTGTGCTTTAAAATTCTATGTAAAAAATATTTTGCCGCACAAGATCTCCCAGTTTATCCTTATATTTTCTAGTTTACTAGTTTGAGTTCTGTGAGATCACTGATACATTTCAATTTAATTTTTAATTGTGCTGTGAAGTAACAGTCATGCATCACTTCTATTTTCCCTGCCCCTCCCCTCCCCTGCTCTTCCTCCCCCTCGTCTCTCCTCCCCTTCCTTCTTTCCCTCTTCCTTCTTCTCCCTGTCCTCCCTCCCCCCTCCCATCCCCCTCCTTTCCCTTCCCATCCCTTCCTTCTCTTCTAGTCTTCTGTCTTCTGGAGACAGGATCTCACTCTGTGGTCTTTTTGGACAGGATCTCATTCTGTAGCCCAGACTGTCTTGAAATTCCCGGGCTCGAACAATCCTCCCTCCTTAGCTTCCTGAATAGCTGTGACCATGCCCAGATCATTTCTTTTCACTAAGGAACACTTCCAATCATTCCAGTACTATTTGTTGAAAATATATCTGCCTTGTGTTTTCAAGAATCACCTCACATATTAAAACAGAAAAGGTGATAATTTTTAAACAAAATATGAAACATGTAGTGAAACATAAGAAATGAAATTCACAAATTTATATTTCATAAAATTTAAAGCTAAATGGCATTTAAGAAAGTATGCACCCATATGTATTGGGAAAAATATGCATATATATACCAGTATATCTACATTTTTATATATTTACTGAATTTTCACATTTAGCACCTCGATACTTTAGTACATTATCTCCTGAATACATGAATTTCCTCTATAAAATTAAAGCATTTAAATCCAAGGAATTGTAATTGATCTAACAATATCATTCAACATACGGTCTGTATTAAATTTTCCCAGTTTCCTAGAGTACCTCATAGATTTTTGTCACTTTTGCAATTCAGTATCCAGTCAAGAAATAAGCATACACTTTGGTTAGTTTTCCCTTACTTCTCTGTACGTGGGAATTGCAGAGGTTTCATTGTGTTTGTTCCTTCACTTTCAATATAAAGACAATTTTGAAGAGTACAAGCAGGTTGCTGTGTAAAATGCCCCTCAATCTAGTATTGCCTAATTGTTTTTTGCAGATTATATTCCATTAATGCTTTTGACTGGAAAACCACATAACTCATGTGTCTGCTCACTTAATCACACTGGGAGCCAGGTGCCCAGGACGTCATTTAGCTCACTCTTGGTGACACTAGAGTTGTCTGTGAGGTGGTATCTGCTAGGTCTCTCTCTTGCAGGAGTTCTGTTTTCCATGTGTAATTAATAAAAATTTAAGAAAGAATATTTTAAAACTTTGTGACTATTCTATCCTCCAAATTATTCATTCTGTGCTTTAGGCATTAATTGGCTGTCTTTACCTAAATTCTTGAAAATGATCACTTGTCTAACATATTGCCCTTCTGCAGTGGTCTTGGTTACAGGTCATCTGACAAGAAGGCTTCCCCCATTCCTCTAAATTAAGAGAAACAAACTCCATACCAGTTACGTTCAGTTGTTTTTTGCTGTACTTGTCATTCTAGAAAAGAAAATTTAAAATCAGATTTGTCCTCTATTTTTAACCATGTAACAGTTTACCAGAGAGTCACTGTGGCAGTGTGTTTGTTTACGTATTGACTATCCTGAGTGTCGCTGGGGCAGGCTACAATTCCTGTTGATTCTTGTAATGAATACATTTGATAAAATTGTCCTTTTTATATTTCCTGTTATATCATCTTATAAAAACTAATGAAAAAGCAATATGTTGTCATCCTGCATTTAAATAATTGGACTGGTAAGTGGTTAAATTCCATTTGAACAGATACTGTGGTTATTTCAGGAGCCAGCAAAGATTGCCATTTTAAACAAAATCCAATCCAGCAGGTAGGAAGAGAGACATGATACAATACAGCAGCAGCTGATTACAGACACCAGTGCCCAAGTTTGATGATGAGGAAAATAAAAGATTGTATGTTACTGAATTCAAAATGCTAATGAAAGTTCACTTTAGCAAGATCTTACCGCTACGAGAGTCTTAAACTAATATCTTTATTAGTTGATACGATGGGCTACAAATGTCACTGCTCCTTTCTGAACAAGTGTTTCTTATCTGGAGGGCAAAAAGTTAGACTAAATAATTTCCCACTTTTTTAGTTCCGTGACCTCACTGTCATTTGTCTTACTGTCTCTTCGTCCCAGGGCACGACCATATTAACATCGCTGACATCTGTGCTGCATGATGCCAAAGAATTCCCCAACCCAGAGAAGTTTGACCCTGGGCACTTCCTGGATGAGAGCGGCAACTTTAGGAAGAGTGATTACTTCATGCCTTTCTCAGCAGGTGATAGAAAGTTATTTCCACTGCTTACTCAAGGGACAAAGACGCCTTCCTAGACTCATTTCAACTTTCACAGTGCATACTCTGTGACTACTAAGATAGTTCTTTGTACATCATTAGGATCAATACTCCCAATGCCCATTTGCCACCCTGATCAGGAGGCACCATCCTTATTGGGCCAGATTAATGGGGCTTTGGAGAGTTGAGCTACTTCTTCTATAGTACAGAAGCTACAGAGAGGAGTGGTTTCTTCCTTCAGATACATCCCTGAATACCCCAGAACTGTTCAGAACTTTCATTAGAATATTAAATTCCTCTCCACAGTCTTTGTCTGCCCAAAGAAAGAAAGAAAGGTATTAACATTATAACTTTCTTGTATATATTCCATAGGGTTCTCTTACTCCCCTGCTCAGCTCTGGGGATGGCAGTATGCACAAGCAGAGAATAGGGAGCTAAGGGGTTCATACCCCAGTTAAGAAAGCAGATGAGGTTGGATGTGGTGGCACAAACCTGTAATCCCAGCACTAGGAGGCTGTAGAGGGAGGATCACCCCAAGTTGGAAGCCAACTTGGGCTACATAATGAGTTCAAGGCCAGCTTGAACTGCATACAGAGACCTTGTCTCAAAGAAAAAAGGGAAGAGGTCAGAGATACCTTGTGAGTATGGCAGATGACACTTTAATGATTCCTGAGTACACTGACCTTCCTACCGTCTGGTCCCCATTTGGGATATTGGGCCCTCTCCATCTGAAGTTAGTGCTGAGACTCTGCATGTGTAATTGCTGAAATTTATTCTGTGGTTCTTGATGTCTCCTTTCACATCTGGCTCTGCAGCTATTAAGAGAACAGTGGCTAGGCTCTCCTTTCATAGAACTCATGTTTTAGTAGGCTAGAAAAACAAATGAGAGCAATGATTTGAATAATCCATGCTTTATTACTTATTAATTCCAAAGAGCATAAGCATCTTCTGCCTAGAGGAATCTCACAGAGCCTGCTCGGCAAATGACATCTCATCTAGAGCCTGCAAGAATGAAAGTGCAGCTTAGAAGAAACAGTGTGAGATAAAGCTTGAACCTGAATTTGGTGCCTAACCCTAAGACTGATGAGATTGTAAGAATGTGATGAATGCGAAGAAAAACACGCAACACAAGTAATAAGGGTACATTTGTAGAACAAGATTTATTGAAACCTGAGATGTCAAAAGAATAGTTATAGTGTGGTGGTAGATAGCAAAGTTGTTGGCACAGAAGTGATTCTTAATAAATATTTACTGAATGAGGAATGCTAACAAACATTTTAGGTGCTCAGAAATTGTCCCTTACCTTGTGTCTGTATAATCTACCATTCTTCCAGCCATGTTTTAAATTTGCCATCCATCCATCCCTCCATCTGCCCATCCATCCATCCATTATAATCCATCCAGTCATTCACCAGATATTTACTTCACATTATTTTTTAACAATCAGAAGCATACTCTTCTAGGAGTGCTTACCTTCTCTGTTTATTGTTTTCAGGAAAACGAATTTGTCTGGGAGAGGGCCTGGCACGCATGGAGCTGTTTCTATACCTGACCAGCATTTTACAGAACTTTAACCTGAAATCTCTGGTTGACCCAAAGGACCTCGATACCACCCCAGTTGTGAATGGATTCGTTTCTGTGCCGTCCTCGTACCAGCTCTGCTTCATCCCTGTCTGAGGAAGAGCTTAGCAACTGGCTGCGGCTGTGCTATCACCTGTCGTTCCCTCCTCTGGGACAATGTTCACTTCTTTACTACTATTCTGATGCTTTTTCTTACTCTCACTTCTAGTCCTTCTGTTTTGAAGTCTGGTGAATAGCCAACCTCTATTTTAAGGAGAGTTTTCTCAGTTGTCATAAATACTTG
Source organism: Hystrix brachyura (assembly GCA_016801275.1). Lineage (NCBI taxonomy): Eukaryota > Metazoa > Chordata > Mammalia > Rodentia > Hystricidae > Hystrix > Hystrix brachyura. Next base: position 3,054,756 of record QZML01000629.1, on the reverse strand, counting down.
CCTATTGCCACTGAACATTGAATACTTTTGTGTGTTTCACTGAATACTTTTGTGAGTTTTACTACAATATCTCCATTAAACAATGAATGTCTAGGGGAAAATTATGCGAAGATTAATAAGACAAGTAGTGGAAGATAAATACTATATGATCTTGTTTGTAGATAGACTTTTAAAAAGTCAAATTTATAGAATAATGATAAACAATATTTCCCAGAAAATGAGGAGAGATTTTCAGTGTGGCTCTATAGGGAAAGGAGAGAGATTAGTTGAAGGGTACAAATTTTCACGTAGAAAGGAGGAATAAATTATGATTGATTGTACTGTGTATTGAGTATAGTTAATAATAACGCACTATATATTTCAAAATTAGTAAAAGAGGATCTATTAAGTGTCTTCCTTACAAAGAAAGGACAAATGTGATAATGCCTCTGTTAATCAGTATGATTTAATCATCTTTTTTGAGGTGGTGTGCTGGGAAGATCGAACTCAGGACCTTGCACTTGCTAGGCAAGCACTCTACCACTTGAGATAAATCCCCTTGCTGATTTAATCATTTTCCAATATACACATACATAGAGTAACATCACAATATACTCTATGGATATAATTGTTATTTATCACATAAAAGCATGTAAAAGTATATTTAAATACAAGTATAAGTAAATACAAAGTACAAGTAAATAAAAAGTGAAAATTTAAACTACATTGCCTACCTTTCTAAACTTCTTGATTGGTAAATGCAAATCTATTAATCAAGTGTCAACAAAGGTGTGGGACAACAGACAGACTTGTGACAGACTTGTACCCTCATATAAAAATTTCTCAATGATACCTACTTTAAATATCTTACCGAAATTTATAAAATTCTCCTCATCAACACCTTCCTTATCATTCAACTCCTGTTTCCTATTACACAGTTTTTGGCACTTTGCATATTTGTTTTGCATTTCCTTTTTCTCATGGACTCATGACACAGATAGCATCTCTATTAGTCACCATTATTGCCTTAACACATTCCCACACGTGTAATGACATAAAACAACATGAATTAAGCATCTTATAGTTGTGGGCTTCAGTAGAAGAGTCCCATTGGCCCAATGTTAAGGGCCTAGCAGGATGGTTCTTTTCCAAGGCTCTAAGAGAGAACACACTTCATTGACTTTATCAGCTACAAGAGGCTACCAGCATCCCATGACTTAGGAATTCTTCATCATATAAATTCAATCTCAGTCATCATGTCTGTCACTACTGCATATCATCTCATCTTCTTTTTATAAAGATGTTTGTAATTACATTAGATCAACTCAAATAATCCAGTACAATCTCCCCATATGAAGATCCTTAACAAAATCTGCAGTGTTCTTTTTTATCATGTAAAGTAACCAATTCACAGATTCACAGATTTCAAGGATTCAGATCAAGATATTTTAAGGAGTGAAATCATTATGCAGACTACAATATTATTATCATATTCATTATACCACAAAATAGCTGAGGCAATGCCATTCATATCTTGTTCAAGCTCACAAAGACTGATGCTGGAGTTGAACCAGGGCAACAGACTGCCTTGTCTGCTAAGTCAGAGAATGAATTTAGATCTGGACATGAGGAATATGATTGGTATAAATTGGAGAAACAGAAATTGAGTTTGAGGATTTTATGGCTCTTTGGTATTGATATGAATTTCCTGATATGATAGATGTGTTACAGTTATATAGCTGAATTGACTGTTTTTAGAAAATGCATAGTAAAACATTTCTGATCTTAGAAAATTTTGGTCACCAATTTGGTCTCAGGTGATTTAGAAGAAGAGAAATTCTTTGTATGTACATTAAACTCTTTCATGTACATGTGATTGGCAAACTTATCTATGTAGTAAAAGAGTAGTCTATATAAAAACATGTACAACTATTCACAAAAGAATAATTGATAATTGCCACTGGATATATTAGATATTTTCCAGTATTGTTAGTCTTCACCGTAAAGCCAGTTACTACTATAATGAGATATGATTACCTGGCCATAAGAAAATTTAAATATTAAGAAAGATCGACTCCTCTAGGTGTTGGCAAGAAGTAAATTATTTGGCACTCAGAAAGTAAAATTGTGATTTGGCTTAACCACACACAATTCTTTTGCATCATTTGCTAAGACTGAACACTTGCATAATTAGAAATTATGCAGATTAGTGTCGGAGATTTAGCTCAAGTGGTAGAGTGCTTGAACAGCAAGTGCAAGGCCCTGAGTTCAATTCCCAGCACTGCCCCCTCAAAAAAGATAGTGACAAAAGAAACTACATTGGTAATTATATACTAAAGCGATGTCACATATTGGTGTACCAAATGTTAAATATGGGAAGGTTCATAATGGAACTGTTCATGAAAACCCCCAAAAGAGACAAAGTCAAATGTCCACAAAAACATGGGAAAGTTAAATTGTAGCATTAATTATAAAAAACCACTATGCAGAATATCTATTGCTATTTGCAAAAATATGATTGAATCTTATAAAATAATGTTAAGATTACAAAGTTAAATGCCAAAACTATTTATGATGTATGATTTCACTTCTCTGAGTATCACAACAAGCAAAGTTAACTATGGTATGATACTGGATACATTTAGGGAGACAATAGAGCTAGGGAGTAGGAGAAGGCACAAAGGGCCTGGCAAAATTATTTTTCTTGATTTGTATTTGGTTAGAAAGATAATTCATTTTGTGATACTTTATTGGGCTCTATATTTAGGACATTTCTTACATTCACTATGTACAATAACTTCCTGACTTATGAACAAGTTTTGTTCAGGGAGAATGTTTGTAAGTTGGATTCATTCCTAAATCTGACAAAGTGAATCTTACACAGTATACCTTTGAGAATTCACAACTTGAAGGCCTGTAATTCAGAGGACTACTGTAAATATTATTCTTTTTTACTTCACATACATTTGTAAATATTTATGGGATACAGTATAATGGTTCAATACATTTATAATGTATAATGATCAAAACACAGTAATTGCATTTCCTCTTCCACAAACATTTATCAGTTCGAAGTGTTGGAAACCTTCAGACTCGTCTTATTAGTTATTATGAGGTTATTCTTTAGAGAAAAATGATTGCTTAGTAACAAACAGCTGAACCCAAGAAAATTGTATGCCTCGGTGCCAGGGGCAGGGGGACTTCATGCTCATAGCCTTCACTGCATCCATTTGAAGATGCTGAGAAATACCAACAAGATGAGAATCACTGATGTGAGATTTTTAGAAGGGCTTGTATTGAAGAAATGGTAACACTCCATCTCACTGAGTTACCAGTTCCTCACCGGGTAAGGTTATTAGACTAGTGCAGTGATGGCAAACCTTTTAGAGACTGGGTGCCCAAACTGGAACCCAAAACCCACTTATTTATCACAAAGTGCCAACATTGCAATTAAACCTGAATACTGAGATTTTTAGTTTAGAAAAATTAACTCATACAAATCGTGACATCACAGAGAGGGTTCTGCATGCTTGCTATAGGTTCACCACCAATGAACTAGTGGATCTCTGAGATTTTTGTTTCTAATAATCTATTGTTTACTACTTAATTTTTTTTTCATTGGTATGTATTAACTGGATATGTTAACTAGGTATATTTCTGATGATCTATGATTCTTTGTTTTTAAATCTTTGATTAGCACATATTAATCTGACGTATTACTAGGGTCCAGCGTGATACATCATCATATGCATACAGCACATACTAATCAATTCCAACCTACCTTTCTTCATTTCCATCCATTCTAACCTCCAGTAATCATTGTCCTACATTCAAGTTGAATTTTGTAGCATCTACATAAGAGAGAACATACAGTGTTGGTCTGTTTCCAGCTTATTTCACTTAACATAATGAAACATAATGTTTCATAGTGTCTTCTAATTCCATCCATTTTGCTGCAAATGACACGATTTCACTCCTAGTAATGGCTACATAGTATTGAGTTGTATACACATATAAAAGTTTTTATGCACTTATCGATTGATGGGAACCTAAATTGATTCCATATCTTAGATATTATGAATAGTGTCATAATAAACACGGGCATGTAGGACTCTCTTTAATATGCTGATCTCATTTCCATTCACTATGTACCCTAAAGTGTGATACTAGGATCAAATGGTAGATTTTTTTTTTCTGAGACAAGTCCATACTTTTCTTCATATCTACTGGCTTACATCCCCCAAAACAGTGTGTGGGAGTACTCTGTTCGCAACATTCTCTCCAGAATTTTTTTTTATGATATCCTGTGGGGGAGAAAGTATGTCAAAGAGGGGTGTCACATAAATTATCAAGAGCCTGCGAGCCATGGCTTTAGCAAGATCTCATTTACTTATCTGTAGCAGCACTGGAGTCTTTCTTTTTCATAAATCTCGGGTCTTCCAGAGGTTCACAGCAGCAGCTTTTTTTTCTTTTGGGTGGTCTTTTTCTTCAGACAGTTCAAATGGCACTGGCTTTATCCTAGAAAAATTAGTCCAATTATCTCTGCCACGTTTACTGCAGTGGGTGCAGCGAGGATCACTGAAAAGGGACCCTTCCATTTTGGTTTCAATTGCTCTGTGGCAGTCCCTTCTAAATTTTTTTATGAATACTTGGTCTTCAGAGAGGACACTAGGTGGTCCAGGAGCTGGAAGGACTCCATTCCTATACATTTACATAGCTTGTTTTACTTGGCCTAGATTAATAAGATATTGTAAGTCTCATGGTCTATGGGTCTATGACCATATCAGAGAGAAATGGCCTCCCATATAACATATCAAAAGGGATCATATTTAGCCCAATTTTATTTGTGTTTTAAACCCTAAGAGAGCTATTGGCAATAATGAACCATGACTCAGACATCACTTGGCAAAGTTTTGCCAGAGCTCAGTTTAGGGTCTGATTGGCTGTCTTGACCTTTCTAGAAGACTAAATTCTCCATGTAGAATGAGGATGGTACTTTATTCCTAAAGCCTTTGCCACCTCCTGAGTTATTCAAGGTTTAAAAGAAGGCCCACTGTCACTCTGGAGGGACTGTCGTAGTCCAAATCAAGGGATGACTTAAATCCCCCACAGGGTGGCATGTGGGTAAAGTCCAATTGCCAGTCTTCCCCAGGATATGTCCCTTTCCTCAGTACACATTCTAACAGAGCAGGTGTTTTGAGCTTGCCAGGGTTATTGTAGGCACAGAGTGGGCAAGCTTTGCAGACCTGTTGGGTGGTTGTTGCTAGTCCTAGTCCTGTGAAATTCAAGCAACCATTTCCAACGTAGCATCTCTTCCCACATGGAAAGAATCACAAAGAGTTTTTATAGCCTTCCACTATGTCCCTTGAGGAAGGACCAGTTTGTTTTCTAAACGCCACTAGAGTTGCTTCTTAATTTCCCTTTGGCCTAAGGTCCATTTATCTTCCTGAGAGTTTAGAGTGGTTTTAATGGTTCCTTGATGTTATGACTTGTGTCTAGACGTTTTTCCAAAGCCTCAAGCGGTCACAGGTGGGGAGTTTCAAAGGTGGCTGTATTAGGGTAGGTGAATGTGGATTAAAGGCATGAATAATGGGAGCTGCTCCATGGGTGTGCGTGACACTAATCAATAGGTTTGTAGTCTTGATGGAATATAAAGGCAAAGAAAGAAGGGAGGCTTGCTGCTGGTGCTTGCTGTCTTCTCACTGCCAGTGCCATGAACTTTTTCTCCTGTGCAATATACCTCTGCTATGCCACTCTACCTTGAATTAGCTGATTACAGATTGAAACCTCTACAGTCTGTGAGCTGAAATAAACCTTTCCTCCTTTAACTCGTGGGCATCAGGTATTCTGTCTCAGCAAAAAGAAAAGTAACTAAGACACTCAGGAACTGGGAATAAGACCAGTCTTAAGGGGCTGTAAGGCTGACCTTTCTGCTTCCCTATCTACTTTGCAATTTCCCAAGGAGGCTTTAGACATGTCTCTTTGGTGCCCCTTACAATGCATGACTGTGACCAGCTTGGGAAGATGTACTACCTCCAGGACAGTGATGGTGAGTATTTTAGAGACTGAGTGCTAAACTGCAGCCCAAAACCTATTTACTTATCACAAAGTGCCAACAATGCAATTAAACCTGAATACTGAAGTTTTTGTTCAGAAAAAACAACTCTACATTAACATCTTTGTCTTAAAAGAAAAACACAATAACATGCACACCATCAGTTGGTCACCACTGCTCTAGGAACCGTAGAATTTCCAGTTTGTGTTTTATAGATAATTGTTTATTATCTATAAAGGAGTTAGCAAGCTCCTTTCTTTCCATATTACAGCATGGATATGTAGCACCAAAAGGTATATTTGGAGTCCGTATAGCTATTTAGTTATTCGCCTTTTCCTAATAGCAATGCCTGGGGGCTAGGGATTTAGCTCAGTGGTTAGAGTGCTTGCCCCACAAGCACAAGGCCCTGAACAACCAATCCCCAGCACACACACACACACACACGCGCGCGCGCGCGCGCATACGTACATGCACACAGATGCGCGCGCGTGCACACACACACACACACACACACACACACACACACAAAATCAATGCCTGAGAGCTATGAGCTCTGCCTTTTGAGCAGAGGTCTCTGGGGAGAGAAGTTTTGCTTTGATGACCTGTTGTGAACTGAAAACTGCATAATCTGGTGTTTGATGTCTTTCTTGGATAAAGCTAATTCTATTGGTAAACCACACCTCCTCAGAATCTTGGAGGGCAGGTCATTATCCTCCCTGCTTGCACATTTCTGGGAGACCACTTGTTCATAACAGTTGCTAATTTCTGGGCCTGTAGGCATGAGAGGCAGGATTAAGAGTAGAGCATGTTTTTATAATACTCTCAGGGGTGTCTAAAAGCACGGTCTGATACTGATCAAACCATTCCCCTGTTAACCACAAGTAACTTTTTGTCTCCAGAATAGTTCTGACTTGATGGGGGATCAGAACTAATAGTCTTCGTCCTAAAGTTAATTTTGCAGTTTCTTCTGTTAGCATAGTTGTAGCTGCTACTGCCCATAGGCAGGGTGGCCATCCATCAGCCATTCTATTTAACTTTTTGAAAAGTATGCCACTGGGCAGTGTTCTTGCCCTAGGCTTTATGTCAAGACATTCAAAGCAATTCCTCTCTTTTCTCATATGTAGAAGAAGAAGAAGGGTTTCCTTAAGTCAAGTATTCCCAGGGCTGGAGCCCAAGTAAGGACATGTTTTATTTCCCTAAAGGCATTGTCAGTCACTTTTGTCACTTCCTAGGGAGCAAGGGGACTGGCAAAGTCACAAAAGGCCATATTTGAGAAACCTGTATATGAAAGGCTGGGGATCTTTACATGCCTCTTTGGATACTGCTTTCAGTAAGGAAACTGGCTGGGATCTTTTAGTTTTATAACTATTGGCATACCTGAATTTGTCCCACCAGGTATTCCATTATACAATGCAGCAGGATCCACCTGTTGGCTAATTTGTTCAGGGAGACATGGAATAGTCCCAACAGGTAAAATCCATTTTGGTCTTTGCCAGAATTTGAGAATTGCCCCTAATTTTGCTAGTAGATCTCTTCCTAGCAAGGGTGTAAAACACTGTGGGACAATTAGAAATTCATGGTTAAACATTTAGCCTTCAAAGTGACACATCAGAGCAGAAGTAAAGAATCTCCTACTAGAAGTAAAGAATCTCCTGGCTTAGATTCAGAGGAAGGTTTTCCAGAAAAGGAAGTCAAAATGGAACAAACTGGCATGGTATTGACAAGTAATCAAATTGGCTTACCCATATCATCTAAGATTACCCAGAGTTCCTCACAGAAAATAGTTATATCTGTGGACAGGGACATTGTAGATACCCTTGGGCTACCTCAACCATCAGAGCAGGAAATTAGGGTTTTGGCTGCCCTACCCTCTCTCTAAGAATGAAGGCAATCAACCCTCCAATGCTGTGAGTAGGCACATCGGCTGCCTCACACTCAGAGCAGGGCCCAGGCAGTGGCTTGGTACAGTCACATGCCCAGTGTCGTGTTCTGGACAGGAACCTTGGTTGTCCTTGTCCTTGGTTTTTCCTTAGACAATTTGGGTGAGTTTAAAGCATTGCCAATTGTGACAGGTATAATCTCAGATTTACTCTTTTGACCTTCCTCTGGATCCCGATCATTAAACAGAGAACATGTTGTTTCTATGGGTTCCATGACTTGGGTCATAGGTATCTCTGGAGCTCTCTGAAGTTTTTGTAATTTATGCTGAATATCTGGGGCTGATTGATAAATGAAATGATGTCCCAGCAGTGTCTCTCCCTCCCTGGAAGATGGATCTATGTTAGTGTATTTACAAAAGATTTCTACTAATCAGCTATGGGAAACAGCTGGATTTTCTTCTTTATCCTGTATGACTTCACTCACCTTATTGAAATTAATAAATTTCTTAATATACCTTTTCATCCACATGGTAAAAGCAGCTATCATATCAGACATAGTTTTTTGCCCCTCATTAGTGTTACAGTCCCACTTGGGTTCTGTTGAAGAGAGAATAGCCTCTGCTGGGTGGTTTCCTTCCCTTGTTAAAGCATATTGTTTATGTGCATAGTTCTTAGCCTCTTGTAGGATTCTTTGTCTTTCATCTGGGGTAAAACAAGTGGCCAAAATGAATTGGACATCTCACTATGATAAGTCAAAAGCAAAGGTCAAAGTTCAAAACACATCTGCAAACTTACTAGGATCCTCTGGTAGTTGGCCTAAACATTCTTTGCATTGCTAGATATCTGCAACTGAAAAAGGGACCTGAATTTGAATGGTCCCTTCTGCTCCTGGGGCCTCTGTCAGGGGCAGGACTAGTTTTGGATTAGAGGAGTAAGAATCACCACTTCAGGTATACCCTGCAGGGTCTAAATCTGTCTGTGTGCATCCAGTGGGACTTAAGGCTGTCTGAGAAGCATCATGAGGGAGCTAAGGACTGTTGGCTTCCTCTGCGGCACTAGACATTATTGGAGTTCCTGGGTTGCTTGGAGGGGATAGAACTTATTTACTGGCCTGAAAATTATAAGGAGAAGCTAGAGTTTTCCTCATTAAACAGATGGGAGCGACCCATATCCCCCTGAGAGACAGGTGGGGATCTAAGGACAGAATCATCAAAGATATCTCTCTCTTCCCCAGGGGCATTCTAAATACCATCGTTTGTGGGATTTTCGTGGGGGAAAGGGTCATAATACCTGAATATAATGGATTTCACTCCACCTTCTATGTTTTAAGTAGAAATAATTTAACTAAAACATAGTCTCATAATTTAAATTGCTGTGCCATACCCAATTCTCACCATTTTCTGGTTCACACTGAACACAAACCATATTGCAACAGTAGGCAAACTGTTCCTTTTTAAAGTTGACAGAGTCAAACCTTTCCCACAGATCAAAGATACTGCCCAGTGGTGAAGTCGGTGGAATCTGTGGGTTCAAAAGTTTCTCCAAGGCTCATCTTGGGGCCTACAGAGATACAGACTGTTAGGTCTCAGCTCATTAAGATGGTGTCCTGTTTAGAAGGAGAAGACCCAATTTGAGCCCAAAAAGCATCTTTTGTGAGACTCAAGTACTCACTAGACAGATATTTCTATCTGAAGCCAGGATAATGTTATTGACTTTCATAGAAGCATAGAAGAAAGTCCTACTGGGGCATTTTGTCTGCAAACAGGGGTCTGATGACTCCTTAGGGACACTCAATTGCTCTACCTAGCCCTTCTAAACGCTTATGTGGAGTCCTTCCCTACTGGAACTCCCTTAGCCAGTTTGAACCACTTGATGGCTCTACTTACATAGGGTGGAGCCACTTAGGAAACCTCTCGCATTTACCCTGATACTAAAACCTCTGGTGCTTTGTTTGAGACAGTAGAGACAGAAACCTCTTAAAAAATAATCACTCAATCAAAATTTAAAAAGGTTTAAGAACAAGGATGGCTCTCTTTTCATATAATCACAGTTACTTGAGGGAAGCTTTACTTGCTGTTCTTTTGTTCTACTTGGACCATAAGGAATATTTCTCTAAGTCATCTGAATTTTATAAGAAAACACAAGGAAGGGATCTAGCCCAATTCAAAAAAAAAAAGAGGGCAGAAGCTCACATGTTTCTTTCTTTTTTTTAATGTGATGCTAATATTTTAACATTTCTTTTTTGTGGTGGGGATCAAACTCAGGGCCTTGTGCTTGCTAGGCAAGCACTCTACCACTGAGCTAAATCCCCAACCCCACATTAGTATTTTAATTATTTACTCATATTTACATTTAATAGCATTATAATACATTGATAGCAATTAGAAAAAGAAAAAATAAGTTCATATGCAGTTACAAGATAAGCACCCCATATAATGGGAGACTTCAATACTCCACTGTCACAAATAGACAGATCAACTAAACACAAACTTAACAAAGAAATATCAGAACTGAATCAAATCTGCGAACAAATGGATTTAGCAGATGTCTACAGAGTGTT
>QZML01000629.1:2985624-3013077 GCA_016801275.1 Hystrix brachyura | reverse complement strand
CTTGAATATATAAAGAACTCAAAAAAATCAGACCCCCCCCAAACTTAAAGATCCAATACAAAAGTGGGCAGCAGAAATGAATAGACACTTCTCAGATGAAGAAGTAGAAACAGCAGATAGACATATGAAAAAATGTTGAACATCACTGGTCATTCGAGAGATGCAAATTAAAACAACCCTAAGATTCCACCTCACTCCACAAAGAATGGCTATTATCAACAAAGCAGCCAAGAACAAATGCTGGAGGGGCCATGGAGAAAAAGGAACCCTTCTCCAGTGTTGGCGGGAGTGTAGACTGATGCAACCGCTATGGAAATCAGTGTGGAGATTCCTCAGGGAACTAGGACTAGAGGTTACACTTGACTCAGCTATCCCCCTTTTTGGCATCTTCCCAAAAGAATTAAAAGCATCATACCACAGCAATATATGCACACCCATGTTTATAGCAGCACAGTTTGTAATAGCTAAATCTTGGAAACAGCCCAAATGCCCATTGACTATTGAAATGATAAAGATGTGGTTCTTTTATACAATAGAACACTGCTCTGCTACAAGGAAAGATAAACGAGATATTTCTAGGTAAATGGGTACACCTTGAGAGCATACTCTTAAGTGAAATAAATGTTTGAACACTGCGTTGTTTGTCTGGTGTAAGAAACTGAAAATGTTAATAAAGACTAAAATGTATTATACTGGGAAAGGGAAGAAATTGTTCAATGGGAAGGGGAACAGGTGGGGAGGGGGCGAGGAACAGAGGGACAAGTGAAAAAAGAATGGAAGAGAAAAATGGAAATAAAGCTTTTGTAAATAGGGAGGGAGGAGGGGTTGAATGGAGGAAAGGGGAATGGGGAAAAAAGAACCAGCAAGATACATCATGTATAGGTATGAATTCCATATGATGAGTGTTATCACTATGTATATGTAAAATGTACTGTTAAAATAAAATTTTAAAAAATTAAATTAAATTAGTGGTTCCTATGTTTATCTCAGAACAACTGAACTAGAATGATAATCATAGAGATTTGGTAGGGAAAGCAAGAGTAAAGAGCACTTTTTCTTTATCAAGTGGCCAAAGTACAGTCCAAAATGATTGCAGTTGATTGTTTTGACTGACTCATCACTTTATGTGTCAAAAGGACATTCTAGATTAACAGGGGGCATTATAAAAGTCTTGGATCACTGTTGACTTGGTAAGAACAGAAGCCCCAATGACTCCGGTCGTGGTCCTGGTGCTTGGTCTCTCCTGTCTGCTTCTCCTTTCACTCTGGAGACAGAGTTCTGGGAGAAGGAAGCTCCCTCCTGGCCCCACACCTCTCCCAGTCATTGGAAATATGCTGCAGATAGATGTTAAAAATGTCACCAAGTCTTTAACTAATGTAAGTATGTTTCAGGTTCCTCTAGTGACTTGCAAATGGTAAGTAAATTAATCTTTATTTTTAAATTAAGTGTATTCCTGGATCAAATTATTAGAAGAGATTATTGTACAGCAAATACTTTCTGTGAGGTTTGGTTTTTCTTTGTTTTTTTAGTTTGTCACTCTTACAAGTAGTGGGATGGAGGGACAAGAAAAAAAAAAGAAGGAAAAAAGTGGAAACAAAGCTTTTGTAAATAAGGAGAGGAAGAGGGGTTGAAGGGAGAGGAGGAGAATGGGGAAAGAAACAAGATATATCATGTACAGGTACAAATTCTCTGTGATGAATATTATCATTATGTATATCTAAAATGTACCACTAAAACTTTAAAACATTTTTAAAAAGAGAAACATTTAAATTGTCATGTTACAGTAAAAATAATAAAATAGCAAAAATCTATAGTGCTCCTGCCTTTCGTTATTTCATAGTCATTTGCCGTGATTGTTTATTGTTTTGCCTGAAGTTAAATCATAATTAGTGTTTTTGTGATAAGATGTTCCTCAAAAAAGTAATCTGTAGCACGACCTATAGCCTTGGTAGGGAACCTATGGTACATGTGCTGCAGTGGTCATGCAGAGCCCTCTCTGCGATGATGTCACAAGTTGTTTGAATTGTTTTTTCTGAACTAAAATCTCAGAATTCAGGTTTAGTTGCAGTGTTGGCACCTTGTGATAAATAAGTGGGTTCTGGGTTGCAGTTTGGGCACTCAGTCTCTAGTAGATTTGCCATTACTGACTTACAGGTTTTGTTCAGATTACCCATGAAAATTAAATTTCTCAGAAGCAGCAAATTATATCTGATATAAAGAAATACCTATGCAATAATAAAGTGGCAGAATAGGAAATTCATCAGTAGAATCTATAATTATCATCTTATTTGTGAACAAAATTCAGAAATAATTGAAGTTAAACATAGCAGAATAAAAACATAGCAAATATAATTCGAGTAACAGTCCAAAGCAATCAAAATATGTAGATCAAATGGTGATTGATTTTGGTAATATTTGCATTTCCTTTTTTATTTTTTATTAGGACATGTTTGCAGTACATAATGTTCACATTTCTTGTGGGGAATTGGTACATGTACATAATACATCTTAATTTCTTTTTCCATCCCCTTCTCCCCTACCTCCCCCTTCTTTCCATCTCTTACTCTCCTTCTCATTTGAGAAACACCTATCTCCCTACTTCCTATTATTTATATTGTTCTTTCTGTTATTTATTTTGTTCTTTATTGCTTTCTTGTTTCCAGTTCTCAAAAGTCTATGGCCCTGTGTTCACCCTGTATTTTGGCATGAAGCCCACTGTGGTGCTGCACGGATACGAAGCTGTGAAGGAAGCCCTGATTGACCTTGGGGAGGACTTTGCTGGAAGGGGAAGTTTGCCGTTAGCTGAAAAACTTAATAAAGGCCTTGGTAAGTGTGCTTGTTCATATATGTGCGCATTTATGTGCTGGGCAGTGGTCGTGAGGATGAGGAGGAGGGAAGGCAGAGCTCGGCCAACTGTGTGGATGCCACATGAGCTTCCTCTTCCTTGCCTATATCTCCCTTATTGTGTCTCCTCCCCTTTTAGGAATCATTTTTAGCAGTGGAAAAGGATGGAAAGAGATTCGGCGCTTCTCCATCATGACCCTGCGGAATTTCGGAATGGGGAAGAGAAGCATTGAGGACCGTGTTCAAGAGGAAGCCCGCTGCCTAGTGGAGGAGCTGAGGAAAACTCGCGGTGAGGGACTCCATCACTGACCTTCATAGATACTGCCTTCTTCTCTAGTTTGGTTTTGGAAACATTTCAGGGGGCAGTCAGAGCTTTCATTGTGTGTTTTGGCTGTGAGACCTCAGGAGGAGAAGTGATGATTGAAGCAAACAGTCAGATTATGTGTATCTATGCTGCATGTAAAGGCATGACTGTGCATACAATATCTATTAATCCTATTTTGGCTCAAAGTTTGTTTGTTTGTTTGTTCCAAATCAGAAGTCCCACAGCATAAACCTGAATAACCTGTTCTAGATCATTTCACCAGAGAATACTTAAGTAAACACCAAGGCAATGACCCTACTGCACATTTATGGAGACCAGACAAGGTGACATCCGCCTCCATTTAATCAAACACTACCTGTGTGATCAGATTTACTGACATGTCTCAGGATTCCTTGTGGGCCCATGAATATAATCCTGGCTAGTAATAGTATAATCCATGCTTTTAATTACTCTTTTACATTTTAATAGAATTCTCAACAATTATTATTTCTTGCAAACACAATTTTAAAATATATTATCCTTAATTATTTCTTCTTACACAATATTTAGAGCTTTGGTTTATATGATTTGAGAAATATGGTGTAGCGTAAATCTGCAAAATACATAAACAGCAATTTATAAAAATGATTTATGTAGCTATATTTTAACTATTGTTAGTAATTGTATCTAGTTTTCCTTAAGTGTATTCTCATACTAATCCTATTGTGGCTCAAAGTTTGTTTGTTTTTTCCAAATCAGAATTCATTAATGTAGCACTTGTATTTCTTTCCTGAGTTAAGGAGCAGTGTTTTCCCACATCATAAACCTGAATAACCTATTCCAGATCATTTCACCAGAGAATACAAGTGTTCGTCACAATGAATTTATCAGCTTAGATTTTACATGGCCTTGCTTTTAAATTCTCTCTCTCAAATGAAGTGAAAAAAAGACAGAAAATCCAATTTTACCTGAGAATGACACACACATGCACACAAACATGATCTCTAAGGCTTCTGAAATTAGCCCAACCTCCTTGAATAAAATAAAACTTTTTATAAAACCTTGGAGCCCAGTAGTGTTTAAAATAAATTGGCCCACAAGCAGCTAACTGAACAGGTTTCTTATGGCTCAATTATTTTAATATTTATTCAGAATACTTTTGTTTCAAATCATCCATATCTGAGATCTATCCATGTGAATTTGGGAGCCTGTTACATATAAAATATGTTGATATTTAATTATAGCCATTTCACTATAGAGATCTCACCAAAAAGGAAACCTAACCTGGAATTTAATTTCTTAACTAGACTATGATACACTTCACCTAAGTGATGTACCACGTTTAAAACTTATCAAAACATTATTTTATTGATGACAATATAGAACAATATCCTAGAATCCAAAATATCAATTTTGTCTAAATAAATTAAATTTGCAATTTGTTTAGACATGATGGACATTTACTTCAAAAGAAGAGAAATTCATTTTAAAATTGAAATGAGAAAAAAGTTGCCATTTATCAAATTTGCACTTTTCTTTGCCTTACCAAGAATTTATATTTGAAATAAAAGGTTGTTATTTTATTTATTTGAACAAAAAATCCACACTCTACTTAATGCTCTTTTATTACTTATTTTCATATAACATAGATGTGTTCTGACTTTCACATATGTTTCTTCCAATACATACTCTCACAATCTCTCTACTGGTTCTTCTCTACTGGTTAAATACATAATTTATTCAAATATTCATTATGCATAAAATGTTTCCAGGTCCACACTACTCTTGTACTTTCTGACTCAATGTTGTATGTCCACAGCCTTTGCAGACAGATTTGATTCTCCTCTGAATACTTGAATTAGGTTTTTAAAATGTCTTCAATTTCTTTCCAAAATAACAGACAGCTGAGTTAACTTGTATAATTAAACCCAGTGGATCTGGAGTGACTACACTAAGCTCTACTGTTTAGCTTGTTAGATCATAATGGCCAACTCGAGTTTGGAGTAAAATTGACATATTCATTTTAAGTATGCTGAATATTTTGCTGTTAGGGAAATTGGTAGGTGAGGTAGTGCTTAAACTTTCTAAAGATTCTTCATCTATTCACAAAGACAAATATATATATATTTTCATGGTATTTAAACAATGTTTCCAATTCTTCAGGCTCACCCTGTGATCCCACTTTTATTCTGGGATGTGCTCCCAGCAATGTCATCTGCTCCATTATCTTCCAGAATCGTTTTGATTATAAAGATAAGAATTTTCTCACCCTGACAAAAATGTTCAGTGAAAATGTCAAGATTCTGAGCTCTCCGTGGATGCAGGTGAGGCCAAAGTCCATTTTTCCTGAGGAAATTTAGGGTCTTCTTTCTGGTGAGCCTAAAATTCTGTGCGGACAGAACAGTGAAGTGATTGTTTGGACACCACTCTCCTGCCTAGAGCCCTGTCCTGACAACATCTGCAAAAGGCATTTGAGTCCTTCAATATAGTCATAGGAAATTAATGCCTAAATGTAGGGCTGGCAGTCAAGCTTGTTACTCCCTTTACCCTTGATTTTCCCATTCAATCATAAAGATGAAGGATGACTGTTCAAAAGGATGACAGTGTTGCTCAATGGACACCATTGTACTATTTGAAAACTTGTACCTTCTACCAAGAAAGTTGTCCTCTAATCAACACTTAGAGATCTCTCCATTCTGTAACCTGGCAGAAATACCACAATTTAGGCAAAGAACATTCTCTTCAAGCAGGAAAACTAGGACAATGATAACTAAAGAACCACTGAATGGAGTGGGGATGTTTTATACACCTGCTAGGATCCTAGTTGACAAGGTAACACTATTAAATATGACAAAATGATTGACTTAATGGTATATGAATGATAGAAATCATTACAGTTTTACTTCTCATGCTGAATTGGCATGTTCTACACTCCGCATAAGTAATAATTACATGGTTTTGGAGAAGTCCCTAAAGTGCTGTCATGCACAATTGGACTTTCAAGCATCTTTGGGCCTGTTCCATTTCTAAAATACTGACTCCATGATTAGAACTGGTGGAGAGAAATAAAAACTGCAGTACTAGCTTTGTTCTCTAAATCATGTTAAACAAAGTCCTTTAACCTTTCCTGTCATCTAAAAAACTTGAATGACAGTAATTCATGGTGTTTTATATTTCAAGGTTGTACAGAAAATTAGGTGTAAAACTAGTTGATAAAAAATTCTTTTATACTAAAAAATAATGTATGTGTCTTAGAAACAATTATCATCTTTTATCTTTTGGACAGAACCCCTCACTCCATCTTCTTACCAACATTGATAATGACTATGTATTTATGATAAGTTTCCCCCTCAAGATGGACAGTATATCTAATTCACATTTATAGTTGTACTTTTTAATCAAGTTTGCTACTATATGTTTCTTTTTTGATAAATTATTGTGTTTTTTTTTCTTGTAGGTCCACAAAAGCTTCCCTGCTCTCATTGATTGTCTTCCAGGGAGTCATAAAACAATAATTAAAAATATAGATTACATAAAAAGTTATATTCTGGAGAAAATAAAAGAACACCAAGAATCATTAGATATTAATAATCCTCGGGACTTTATTGATTGTTTCCTGATTAAAATGGAGCAGGTGAATTGCTAACAGTTATTTTATTGCTTAAACATTTTGTGCTTCATTTAATAGTTCTGTATTTTCTAGGGATGTTTAAATTGTCAGGCCAGTAATGCTTGGAAAACACTTTAAGTATTCATCATGTAAAGGAATCTGCACTAAAAATCCTGGAATACATAAAATTAAATTGTTGTGTAATTACAATACATGGACCATTTTCTTAATATAAAGATAATTTAGCAAAGTAGAAACAGAAAATACAGAGTATGTGAAGTGGAAACAATTTCCAAACAAGTTGGAAAATATCAAACTATCATGCCATAATATGAAAATGGACATCATAGTTATACATGGTCTATGAGAACATGGAGAAGAATGGCTTGACCAGGGTGGGCCTCTTGCATTCCTATAGATTGAAATTGGTCTTGAAATACATGCATAGGTGAACAGAAGAGTAAATTTCAGATGGTCTAGATGATGTCAGTAGAGATGTATGGTGTGACAGTAAGTGGATGGAAGACAGTAGCCTTTATTGAGTATAACTTCAGATGAATTTGCTCTGATTTGGAGTTAGATATTGCTGTCTACCAAGTGTCCTGCAAGCATCAACGATGATGTTCAATACTTTTATGCACTGTTACATTTGGTTTACTGGTATTCCTCTAAGATTTTTTTACTTCTATATTTTTAAGAGATTTATGTCTTACCTTTGGGTGTCTTTGTCTTGCTTTGCTATCAGGGTATCCACAGGAAGTGTATTAGGAAGTATTTGTTCCTCTTATAACTTTGGAATAACTTGATTAAGATTGATTTTTAATTCTCCTGAAAACTTGTGGTAGAATTCACCAGTGCAGTCTGGCACCTCTTTCTTGGAAGTTCTTGATTACAAATTCAGAGTACTTACTTGTTGCCATTCTTCACATTTTCCTTTTCACTTTGAGTCATTTGGTAATGTGTGTGTTTCTAGGAAATTTTCTATTCATTTAGATTAAAAATAATATAAGAACTAGTAAAAGGGTTAAGTACAAAATTTCAATTTATAAAAAATGTATTAGAGTTATGCTTAGTAAGGACTTATATTGCTTTATTTAGCCTATTTTAAGTACGCTTGGCTGTGTTCCTGTAACTACTCAATCTCCAAATTTACTTCAACACGTAACAATTTAAAGGTATTTAATGTGCCAAGATTAATACATTTATAATTATGGATATTAACGGCCACCTAAACTCAATATTTAAAACTGCAATATTGTTGACAATTCTGTATCATATTACCTTCTCAAGCCTAAATCTAAGGCTCATGATCTGCATTGCCCGTACACTCTCCTTTTTCTGCTTTGGCACATAGGGCATCAAATGCTTTTTTCACAACTGGATATCACTCCATTTTGCACAACCACATTAATACACTAACACTTTTTATTAGTATATATTTGCAGCACGTAATGATTACATTCATTGTGGAGAATTGGTAAATGTACATGTCTCGGTTCTTTTTCACCTTTCCCCCCACCCTCTCTTTTTTAATCAGTATGGAGATTCTTCAAAGAACTAAGTATAGAAATTCCATTTAACCTACCTATTCCCCTTCTGGGTATCTTCCCACAAGTTTTAAGGACATCATACCACAGTGATGTACACGTACCCACGTTTACAGCAGCACAATTCATAATAGCTAAATCTTGGAAGCAGCCTATATGTCCGTCAACAGATGAATGTATTAAAACCATCATAAATACCACGAGTAATACAACGGAGTATTACTCTACCACGAAGAAAAATAAACCTGAGTCACTTGTAAGAAAATGGCTGCACCCAGATACCGCGATTTTACATTAATTCTCCTGCTTGTTCTTTAGACCAGTTGCCTGCGGCCTTCCACCTGCGCTCCTCTGCCGCTCCAGTTTGCCGGCGCGACCCCGTTCCTTTCTGTGGAATTCCGTCCACATTTTACCGCCTTATCAGCTTCTAATGATTTCAAATTCATAGTCTGTAGAAAGTACAGAGCCCGTGTGAATTTTTGGAAGAACCGAATTAAAAGATCCTGATTTAAGCTCATAATATATACAGCATCTGACTTTCCTTTTCCCATTTTTATCGATTAAATTTGTTTCTTTATAAATAAGAGAAAAATCTAATCGTTAATGTCTTGAACGAAAGGTGGGTTTGCTCAGCTTACAGATTTTCATCGTGGGAGCCGGGATGCGGCTCAGCGGTTAGAGAGCTTGCCTTGAAAAGTACAGCGCCCCGAGTTCGATCCCCGGCACACACGCGTGAAAAAGATTTTCATTGTACACAACCTAAGAGCAAGCGGGAAGCTTCACGGTACTAGGCACGAACCTTCTGTTTTTCTTCACCGTGTTTAGCATACGGGCTCTGTGTGTCCCAAGATGGTGTCCGTCCCGCCTTTTCTGACGTCTGTGTTCTGAATAAGGAGAAAATAGAAAAAGAGCATCAGTGTGCTTTTGCTCGTTACTTTTTGGGACATAAATGTCCGACGCGGGACAACTTGCAGGGAGGGAGCTCACAAACGGAAGCTTTGGGCGAGCCGGCCGCGAGTTAAGGGAGTGAAGTCGAGCCAACTGAGCCGAGTCTGTCGTCTCCTCCAACGCGCTCTCCGGGACTTGCGTTGGCCAGTTTCATAACATCATCAGTTATTTCAGATTCATTCTGAATAAACACGCGGGCGAGTAATTTGTCTCAATATTGCACCAAATCACTCCTAGGAAAAGAACAGCGAAGCGGTGACGTTCACTCATGAAAACTTGGCTATCACTGTGAGCGACCTGTTCGCCGCCGGGACAGAGACGACAAGCACGACGCTGAGATACGCTCTCCTGCTCTTGATGAGACACCCGGCGGTGGCAGGTATGACGGCAGGCGGCAGGCGCGGGAATCCCGGGAAGATGCCGGGAGGACGCTGCGGGAATCGCGCGTCTCGGCCGGACTCCCCTGACGCAACGCGACGTCTGCGTGCGCGGAGACGACCGGGCGGGCGGGGCCTCACCGGTGAGCGCGGCGCCGCTTTTACTACGAAAAGGCCGCACTGCGCAGCACGCGAATGGCTGGAGAACTTCCTTGCGCCGGAAATGCCCATCGGGGGGAGGAAAGGAGACTCTTACTGCAGCATAGTCGAAAGCGCTCGCCTGTGCTAACTTTAAATCTGGGACGTATTTTAAAAGCCGATAAATACTTCTATGTAGGCGGAAGATTCTCCTGTAGAAATGTTATTATTCCACAAGTTTATTTCCGTAAAAATTTTTTCAGCAAAGCAGGAATTGTTGCGGGGGCCGAGTGGGAGCTGTGATGTGATTTTTTATGGGCACAGTTATTACAAAAACATACTTTTAAACCTGGCGCAGTAGCATATACCCGTCTTCCTAGCACTGTGATAGTCTAAGGCAGGAGGATCACAAGTTCGAGACCAGCCCGGGAAGCTTAGCCAGACCAAGCTGTGGCTTTGATCCCCAACATCACACACAGGAAAGTAAATAAATAAAAAGAACAAGAAAAAAAGAAACTTACTTTTAAAGCTTCTTTTTTTGCAGCACATACGAAACATATTTAATTTTCATTCTGTTTTGGGATTCTTTTGAAATGATGATAACGTAACTACGGATGACAGTTGGTCTCCTTATGGTGGATAAAAACAGTAAACAGCCAACAAATCTCTATAAAATATTTGAAGCACGGAGAGGAAAGTTAAGGATGATAACTGACCAAGGAGGATAAAGTTGTAATCTAAATGTCAGAAGAGGAAGGTTGATGAAGAAAGAAGAGCAAGCTGTGGCTCAGCAGTCTCCCTGTGGATCCTTACTGGGAAATCACAGGTGTCAATGGGGTGGAGAATCAGGCTGATGAGGAGACTCCTCCTCCTCTGTGCTCATCAGATGGCTCCTTTTCATCCACAGTCAAGGAGAGGCTCACTCCTGAGAAAACTGCCTGAGAAGGCTTGTATTCAGGGACCTTAGACAGCGACAAAGAAATACTGAGGTACAGAGAGAAGGTAGTTTTGATAAAGGTCTGCTCTTTGAATTCATAGACTCTGAGCTCTTTTCTCTATCTTCCTTCCTGCAATTCAGCAGCCAGAAATATAATCCAGAGAGAGTGAAAAATTGTCAAGTACACACTTTCATGTTTTGATATCTCGCAGAAATTCTTTCTAAGCACGTAGCACACTGAAGTAAGTAAGAGTATCCGCCCAAGGCACAGTCGCGGAATTTCAGAACACTAGGATTCAGGAGAAAACTGTGAAAACTTTCAGTGAGATATACCAGGTCAGATATAATGGGTTATGATCAGAACAGCTCCAGAAATCTCAAGAATATCTCTTATCTCATTATTAATTGACAAGGGTATTTTCTAGATTTATACATTTGCAAAAAAAATTCTATGCACTTTCCTCACATATACATCTACTCAGATGTCTAAAGTTATTTCAGAGGAGGTCATGGGCTCCAGCAATTAGGCCAGCACACAGAGGAGGGTGAGAGTGTCAGAGAGGTTGCTGGGCAGCGGGCATAGAAAACACCTACTTCATAATGGACCAGGTGGCTGATGAGCATCCAAGAGAGACACAGAGAACACAGAATGGTGGGTAGTCTGTAGGTTCCCCGTCACTGGACATTTATATGTTCCTCAGAGTTTGAAACTTCTACCTGATAATTTATTGAAAAATCTAACTTAAGAAATTGAAAAATATGAACTGTAATAAAAATATTCCATCAAAAATGTATCAAATATGATCACAGTTTTCTTACCAAGGAACAATATTTATGTGGTCAGGAAGACTCAAGCAATGAATTTTGGGGTAATCAACATTATTATTTAATATATCCTGGTAAATAATTAGGGGAAGCCTTGGGCATGGATGTATTTTTCTGTACCTGTTTGTGTTTAAAATACTTCCCAGAATTGACATGTATTTATATATGGGACTGAGACAGAAATGAAAATTCTCATCTTTCATACCAGCAAATTGATAGATATTTTCTACAAATAGGTAAATA
This sequence comes from Hystrix brachyura, assembly GCA_016801275.1. Classification (NCBI taxonomy): domain Eukaryota; kingdom Metazoa; phylum Chordata; class Mammalia; order Rodentia; family Hystricidae; genus Hystrix; species Hystrix brachyura. The sequence continues at coordinate 3,001,304 of QZML01000629.1, read as the reverse complement.
AGAAACAGTGAATCTTTGTTTAGAAATATGATTATAATTTTGAGATGCAGCTACTAGAATGCTCAAAGTAGCCACACTTGAGAAATGGGAGGATGATAAATGTGCCATTGTTCACATGCACAAATCATTTACAAGTATATAAATCAATTGTAATTTAATTTGAAAACCTATATACTATCTAGAGGTAAATTTAACATTTGATCCCTGTTTGTTGTTTTACAAGAACTATAATTTCTTATCCTTATTTTTCCATTTATTTTTAAGCATTTAAATAGATTAATTCTATTTATATTAGATATTGTGCATGATACTTTATAATTACGTGCTGATGAATCATAACAACTAGTTTGCAGGAAAGTGGTATGTGTCTACACTATGCCAAATCTCTTTATACATCTAAATATACCTCAGAGCATATAACTTATATATTAAATGCTGTTGGGACACTTTCATCATGTTCCAGGTTTTGCTGAATTGCTATGACAAATGTACCACTTTTTTCTTCTTTGTGTCTTACCAGCTAAGGTCCAGGAAGAGATCAACCATGTGATTGGCAGACAGCGGATGCCCTGCATGCAGGACAGGAGCCGCATGCCCTACACTGATGCCGTGTTGCACGAGATCCAGAGATACATTGACCTCATCCCTCTCAACTTGCCTCATGCGGTGACTCGTGATGTTAAATTCAGAAACTACATCATCCCCAAGGTGAGCTCATTTCTTCTAGCCTGCACCTGAGTGTTGACATTCCCAAACTCAACCTGTGATTGCAATCCTCTACCAACAGAGACAAGTGTCAAAATCCTTATTTGGCTGCTTAATGGGCTTTTCTCGTGAGCTCTAACTCTTTCTAACAGGTCTCAGTAGTTAGCTGTGTGCATCTTTCAAATTTGTTTTCAGATTTCATAATGTCTTAGTTCTTCTCAGGTGTTTACATTTCCATATGAAGTTTAAAAGTTTGGCAAATTCCCAAAAGACACTTAAAAACTTTTTTTTTAAACATGGTGACAGTAAATCCACAGGTAAATTTGGAAAGAATTGATACCTTAGACATGTTGGTTATCTCAGTTCATGAATAAGGTTATTTTTCCGACTTGGGGAGTTATATTTTTTCTGTTTTGTTTTCAGTGCTAGGGTTTATAAATGTTAGTTACATTTTTCCAGTATAGTTTACTCGGGGGTTTTTTTTTTGTTGTTGTTTTTTTGTTTTAGGGAAGGTCTCACTATGTAGCCCAGGCTGGCCTTGAACTCAAGGCAATCCTCCTGCCTCAGCCTCCCAAGTGCTGGGATTACAGGTGTGCACCATCACAGCTGGCTGTAGTTAACATTTTTGTTGTCAGTAGAATTTTCAATAGTGCCATTGCACTCAGGTTTGTACCTGAGATGAAGAAACACAGATGTTTTGCTCATCGTGTTGATCTTCTATTTACTAACCTTGTGAAATGTATTATTACTTGCCAATGTTCTTTCGTAGATTTACTTGGAATTTTAACTTACATATCCTGCGATCTAAATTAATACCTTTCATTTCTTATATTTCAGTTCTTCTGTTCTTAATTTCTCCATATTGTCTTATTGCACTGATTAGGATCTCCAGAATACCACTGAACAGAACTGGTGATAAGGGTAATTCTTGTTTCACTTCTCATCTTCAGGAAGGAGGGAAAGTTTGATGACTTAAGTACAATACATTGTGAAAGATATTCTCTATCACATTGAGAAAGCTTGCCACTTTCTATTATTTTCATATGCATTTTAGTCATAAAAATGTGTACACAAAAAAAAGAAAATGCATACACATTTGTCAAATCTTCCTTGAATCGACTAGTAGAATGTACATATTGATAACTTTTTCTCACAAAGTATGCATTTTATAGGACTGTATACATAGTTACATATGATCTGCTACATGTTGTTCATGCCCTCTCTATTTATATTAATATGAGATTTTGGTCGATAATTTTTCTTCCTCAAAATTGTCTGGAAAGTTTTTTCATATCAAAATAATGCTGGATGCATTAAATTAAGTGAGAAATGTTTCTAAGGTGGATCTATTTTATTTCCATTCTTCTGTGATCACTTATTGGTACTGAAATGCTGAATAATTTCTATTAATTACAAGCTGTCATACATGAAAAATGCAGAATATCAGACCAGATGATTATTATCTTCTTCCAGAAAAGACTTCCCTTAACCCAGAAGTCACCCTGATATCATACTTCTGGCCGTGATCAGAACTGCACAGGAGCTGGACACCGTGGGAAATTGGATATGGCCATTAAATTACTTCTCTAATTGTCTCCCAAGTCTGGAATACTGAGATCAGTTTTTGTCCTAGAAGTTTTACAGTGCTCTCTAACACATGGTTTCTGCATTCATCCAAATTTTCTAGTTGCTGTAGTACCATCTTGAGGCCAGGGCATATAATTATTAAAATAAAAATAATATAACTAAAAGTTGTATTTTTGTGGTAAAAAAAATTAGTGACAAGATAGGTAAGATTTCCGTGACTAATATCACCCCATAGAGATGATGGACATGACCTTACCAACTGGTGGGGTCTTGTTCTAGTGATGATTGCCTTGGTACAGGGACTGAGGGCATCAATCTACTTTGTTTTCACCAAAGGACACACCAAGAAGTAGACTTTTGCTTCTTAATATTTGTGTCTGTGGGTAATATTAGTGAAACTTGTTTATCCCCTTATACCTAAATAATTGAATATAGACTGAGGAACCAGATATAGATTGCCAGTATCCCAGATCCAGTAATCGGTTCTGAGGGCCAGCTTGAGGGGAACATTGCATCTGCTGAGTTCGAATCCATTCATCCTCCTGCTTGTGGGCACATATTGCACCTGGGCTTTCTGAAGTCCACATAAGTAGAGTGACCCATTCTTCACCTTCTGTGTGGAACAGCCTGGTGTGGAAATAAGCAGCAGCGTACTTCTGATTCTACCTGCTTACAAAACAGATAAATTATTTTTTTACCGTAGGCTGGAGCCACTGATCTCAGTGAAGATAGTGGTCTAAGACACATGTAGACGAACATTTTCTGTAATCTGCCTTACACATGTCAGACTATAGACCTCAGGGATTTTGCTGCCACTTCTGAACTCTGTCATTGTGCTATGGCACAAACGATGTGTAAATGAATGGGGGAATCATATTCAAAGTTTATGGTATATGAAATTTAAAATTTTTAATTTTACTTATCAATAATATTCTCTCTCTTTTTATCATACTTTTCTCTTTGAATGTGTTCACTTCACATGCTATGCCAAAGCAGGTGCCAGGCTTGCTTAAAGCAGGTAGAACAGATTCCTGTCAGTTAGAACTCTCTGCAGTGGTGAACATTTATGGGTTTGTGACACTATCTGAAGAAAACTTGGCAGCACCAGACCCTAAAGATTTACCCGTATCTTTATTGTTTTAGCTTTTATATTTAGATCATGATGAATTTTGACTTAACTTTTGTTTATTGTATTAGATGCATTGTGATACTTCATCTGTTTAAATAATTCCAAATTTTTGGAAATACTTTCTGAAAATATGACTATTTTCTGTCTTACAAAACATTCTTATTAGTTACTTTTTAAAAAATATACAAGAGATTAGTTTTAAAAGCATAATTATAAACCATTTATATTATAATTTAGGAGATTAAGAGTTTTCTTACTTGAATCTAAATCTGAGGAAGTATGTACTTTTTCTTTGTCTCTTCAGACTTCAGGACACCATCCTATGAGCAAGGGCTTTCACCAACTTTGCAATAACAGTAATCATGCTCAAGAGTTTTCACTGACACAGTAACGTTATAGCCTGTAATTTACAGCCTGTATATAGATGTTCCTGATATTTCTAAAATAATCCTTGCAGCCTTTTTCTTTTGCAATTCAGTGTCCACTCAAGAAGCAGGTGAATACAATGATTACCTTGTCCCATTAGACTCCTGTATCAAGAACAGTTCCCTGACTTGTTTTTATTTCCTTTCAGTTTGCTAACCTTACTGAAGAGGTTAACAGTCAGGTCAGCACTCATATAAAATATTGCTCCAGCTCATTTTGTGTGATTATTTTCTAAAGAGGAAATTTTAGTTATGACATTGGCAAGAAAACTACAGTGGTGCTGAATATATAACATTGAATCACAGCGATTATGTGAGGACACCAATGTCACTTAATGCTAATATTGGTTATTCTAATTTCCCCCTATAATAAGGGGATATCTGCTAGATACCTTCACTGCAGAATTTGTGTTTTATATGTAGTTAGTAAAAAGCTATGGTGGAATACTGGAACATAATGTGAAATCTGTCATCCTAAATTGCTCACCCATCTGTTAGCTTTAATCCATGATCTTTCAAATGACTCAAGTTTATCTTTCTTTATGGCAAAGTAGTATTCCATGGTGTGTAAATACCGTATCTTCTTTATCCATGCATCTGTTGATGGACATATGGGCTGCTTCCAAGATTTAGTTATTATGAATTGTGCTGCTTTAAAAATGAGTATGCATATATATCTGTAATATGATGTCATTAACTCTTTGGGAAAGCCATGTTGAAGGGGAATAGATAGGTCAAATGTAATTTCTGTTTTTTATTCTTCGAGAAATCTCCATACTGTTTTCCTAATGGTTGTGCTAGTTTCCTTTCCCACCAACAATATAAAAAGATTCTTTTATCCCTGCAGCCAAACCAGCATTCATTATTCTTTGATTTCTTGATGACTGCCAATCTTCCTGGTATAAGAAGGAATATTAATATTGTTTTAATTTACATTCAATGGCCAGAAATGCTGAACATTTCTCATGTGTTTATTGGCCATTTGTACTTCTTCTCCTGAGAAGTATCAATTTGTTTCACTTGCCCATTTTTTGATTGTGTCTTTTATTTTGGCTGCTCTAATTTTTTTTAATTCTTTATATATTCTAGATAGTAGTACTCTGTCAGAAGAGTAGCTGGCAATTTTTTTCCCCATTCTATAGGTTGTCTTGTCATTCTCTTGATTACAGATATTTATTTATAAAAGTCCTATGAACAGATGTTCTCAGTATTTCACATTAGAAGAAAGACATCTATTTGGAACCATAATCCACACGAGATATATGGGTGGTTCTGTATACTGAAGTGATGAACTAGGGAAGCAACTAATGACAGACACTAGAGTCCAAGCTGAGTGATGGGAAGAAAATGATCAGAACTCAAGACACCAAATACCCAATTACTCAGATTGTCAAATGTTATTGGAAGACATTTTGGCAAGGTCACTGTCCTCCAAGTCATCCCTCTTTGTCACATCATCCTTCTGGCTCGAAATAACTCTGGTTTTCTTGAGGCGTGGTTTCCTCAGTTATATATCAAAAGACTGAACTATGTGATTTTTCTCTGTATCTTCCAGCTAAAGTCATATATATCTTCCAAGTTATATATGACTTTTATATAACTTGGTTTGTCTGTGTCTGTTGTTTCCAGGGAACAACCATATTAATATCATTGACATCTGTGCTACATGATGACAAAGAATTTCCCAGACCAGAGACTTTTGACCCTGGCCACTTTCTGGATGACAGTGGCAAATTTAAGAAAAGTGACTACTTCATGCCTTTCTCAACAGGTAATAGAAATTCATTTCCCTGTGTTCATCAAGAGACACACTTATTTTGTGGGGGGAGGGAGTGCTGGGGTTCAAACTCGGGGCCTTGCACTTCCTAAGCAAGTGCTCTACCACTTGAGCTAACACTCCAACCCCTAGACACTTTGTTTTTTTTTAGATCACCTGGAACTTACGTTGTTTCTCTTGTGTGTCTGCTCAAATATGTTTGTACATGATTGGCAGCCTCACTTCCAATGGCCAAGCACCTCCCTGCTCATGATATAGCATCATTGTTGGGCGGGGCTTCAGTTTGTTGATCAACCTCTTCCATATTATAAAAGCTAGAGTATAGTTCGTATTCTCCTTTATTTACATGATGTAGATACCACCACCTCTTCCAAGAAAGCAAAACTGTATTAAACTTTCTTCACCCACCATGACAAATGTGATCTAACTCTGTAATGTGATTGTCTTCTAAGTGATGTTGTTCCTCACCCACTAGACCTAGCTATGGATACAATATTATGCCAAAGAACATAATAGTGCCAGAACCCTCGCACTCAGGGAAGCAGAAGAGTAAATAGTTCCTTGCAATAATAGTGCTGTGAGAGAATTAAGCACAGATGCTGGGTACAGTGCTTATGGGAGAGAAGCTGCCAGCTTCCTGTTCCCTCATACCTCAGTGTGGGGCATAAAATCAAGCAAGCAACATGCTAATAGTATAAATTATTATTTGAGCTACATGGAAAGAGGGAAAAGGTAGAAAAGTAGGAAAGTCTGGGTATTTTTAAGGAAACAATAAAGTAGAGAAAAAGGAAGCCTGTTCTTAGCCAAGAATGTCCGATTTGCCACCACATAACCGTGGGTCATGGAAGCACTGAGGTCGTGTCCTTCCTTCCTTACACTACCATGGCAACAGAGCACCCTGCTCCTCCTCTGTCTGCGATCCTGACCCCTGATAATTGGATCTATACGCTTGCAGACTGTGTGCTAAAACCCCTTCATTTATTCTGCGTTTTTAGATGTTTTCTTTATATCTAGCACTGTAGATCCCCAAATTATGGAATCAAAGATATTCTTTTCAGAAATTCATATTTCAGTACTTCAACACAATATAACAATAAAAATAAGTATAAATTTATGATTCCAGGTGACCTATGCTTCAGTGAATATGAATATTTTTTAAGGGGATTCGAGAATAAGATTTTATTACCTGAAGGTCTAAAACGGAAGGTCCAACGGAAAGAAATTTGACCTTTGTCTGATGTTGTATGAACAGGTTCAAGTAAGCCTAAAGCAATATCGTGCTGTAACACCTCACAGTGCAGGGCAGCTTAATGAAGATTGTATACCTTGTGCTGTGATCACAGTGTGTGTCCGTGTGGTCAATACAAGTGTTACAAAGTGACAGAATGTAAAATGCTCCTGAATCATTAGAATGAAAACAGGATGCACAAGAGAAGTACATATTTTTTCAGAAAAACAAAGGTGTAAACTTAAAATGTCAAGAAAATTTATGGCATAGGAATATTTAGGAAAGTGTGGGCATGAAGCTAATAATACATATTTTTAAATCATCTTCAGTATTTAATTAGTTCATATTTTATTAGGGTAACATGTCTGTTTTCTATGTTCCCACCCACCCACCCATCCATCCATCCATCTTTCTAGCTAGCTAGCTATCTGTCTATCCATTCAACCTTCTTTCCTTGCTTCTCACAGTGACAATTACATACCGGGAATAACTATGCTATTTTTTTTTCTATTTTCAGGAAAACGTATTTGTGCGGGAGAGGCTCTGGCCCGCATGGAACTGTTTTTATTCCTTACTACCATTTTACAGAACTTTAATCTGAAGTCAGTGGTTGATCTAAAGAATCTCGATACCATCCCAGTTGCCAATGGGTTTGCTTCCGTGCCACCCTCGTACCAGCTCTGTTTCATTCCTGTCTAAAGAAGCACAGACTGCCTGGCTGCTGCACTGTCATCTGCCACCCCCTCCTCTGGGGCACAGGCTACTTCTTCCTCCATTAGTGATGGCTTCACCGATCTCTCCTTTCCCATCTCCCGATTCAATCAAGATCCGGGGAACACCCAACGTCCATTTTGGAGTTTCCCTATTTACTACACTAATATGTATGCTATTTCCTGTACTCTGTAACACTTGCATTGACCACCTCAAGCACTAATACTTATCTAATGCTAAATTGTTGATATGTTATTTCTCTTAAGAAGTAAAATGTTTTCTTATACAAATTAAGGATCAGTTCTCTTCAGATGCTCTTAATAATAAGCATGTTTAATTGCCAGTTCTATTTACAAACATTTTTGTGCACAATGGAAGTAAACGTAAAAGAAATTATATACCAAAAGGACCACCTCATAAGGATAACTAAGAAGAGCATAAAAGGGAAAATGTTAGAACAGCTTTTTGGCCCAGTCATTATGATAGGAGCATCATTGCTGGCTAGAGTCCCACAGCACTCATGAGATACTGATGAGACACTCCTCAAGGTCCACCATACTCACAAGGGGATGAGGGCAAAACCTAACCCCAGGAAGACAACTTGATGGAGAAGCCCATTAGTTAAATTCCAATAACATAGGTGTTTAGAATAAGAAGCAGGGTTGCTTTTCAATCCTGGTACTACCAGGAGTCCAGGTCTTGTGAACACCCCATTTTGAGAAAAGTTCAAATCCTTCCGAGGGATGAAAACCAAACACAAAAGCTGCTACAGGTCTGAAATTGGTGCCCAGCATAGCAGCCACCATCAAATGCCCACCTTTCCAAACTTTCCCCTCATTGGGAGACAGAACCCAGTGACAAGACCTTCTCAAGAAAGAGCTGCCCCAAATCAGGGCACTAAGGTAAACATAAACCAGAGAATCACTCTGGGGCAATGACAGAGTTAAAATCAGAAGGTTCTAGAAACGGAGAGGGGAAAAGGACACAGTCAGAGTTAGGGACCCAGAACCAGGCATTGAGGATTCCAAGAGATAGAATCACAAGGTCCTGCAGTGGGTATAAGCAACAGGATCTAGAGGTGGATAAAGACTGGAGCGATGTCACAGTAGGCCGTCTACCACCACACCCCAAATTCCACTGAGCTCTGTATCTGTGTGAACTATCTCCCACTGCCTCCCCAAACACTACTGAAATCCAAGCCAAAATCCTCTCTTCTGACAAGCCCCATACACCACTGAATTCATGGGCTGGAAACAGACTCTGTGTCGCACATAGGGAAAAAAACTGTTGCAGTGAAGAAGTCCAGATAGAGGTGATGTGGTCAGAAAGATTGGCACAATGCCGAAAGCCCCAGAAGAGTGAAGCAAAAACAAGAGTTGGTATGGCCAACTCAGCCAGAGAGGCATAGAAGAAGCAGATATAAGCGGCCACAGGGGATACTGTGGAGAAAGGGAGATAGAGATTAGAGAAGTCATTCCAAAGAACAGCAGAAGACTGGGCATGACAACAATCCTGCTCTACTCACCCCGCCCATATGGTTGATCATGCCCAGTCATAAGACAGGCAAAACCTCCAGCTAGTCATGCTCACAGAAGTGCAGCTGAAACCTAGTAGAACTCAGTGAGAAAAGTGAGAGAGTTTCATTGGTCTGTCTGAACCTGCCAGCTAGCTGCCCCATTGCCTGCTAGATAAGAGAATGATAAGTCATTGGTGGGAAACCAACTCAAGCACTGGTTGACTCATTCAACCTCCTAGGCACATACATAAAGGACTGGAGCTCAGCACTCTCCCTCCCCTCCTGCAAGTACTACAAGAAAAATTCTTCATTTTTGAAGTAATGGGGAAGACCATCATGGCCAATTCTGACTGCAGTATGAAAAGTACTGAGAGGACTATTTATTTTTAGTATTTTTAAAGTTCCCCGAACCTTTCATCTGCTAATGCTTTTTGAAGTAGCTACAGGGGACAGTTGTGTGCTAGTAAAAGCATAGGAATGTAAGCTATTGCTCTTACCAAGCTACACTAGGATTTCCGTGTCAAATATTGTTTCATAGGATTAACTAAATTAGCTATTTGGTTTCACCACAAATTGTTTTAGGTCTTCCTGTACCCTCTGCCACATTCTATTTAAACTCCTTCCTTCCTTTCTTTTTACTTAATTGCCCTCTCATAACCTCTCAAATTCCCCCTCCTTCTCTACTTCTGCATTGCGCAAATACTGTCAACACAACATATTTATTTTCTTTTTTGTTTCTTTTTCTTTCTTCTTCCATCACTTCTGTCTACCTGTAGTAAGAGCTAGGGGTTTGGGAGTGTGCAAAAATATAGGACTAACAGTTCATGTTCTTAGCTCTATAGTTTCTCGCCTACTCATACTTGGTTCTTCCACACCAATGACTGTTTCATAAGGTTAGCTAAACTAGTTTTCTAATTTGGTTATAAATTGGACACAACTTCCCTGCACTTTGTACCAGGCTTCCCTTAATCTCCTTCTCCCCTGCCTCCTGCATCATCCAAGATCCCTAGTCCCTCTCCCTAGCTTTCGCATGACCAAAATTCTAGCAACACAATGAATTTTTTTAATTTATATATATCTATTTTATTTTTTTAATTTTGTCTTTTCTTTCTTTCTCTCTTAGAATATATATGCAAGGTGTTTGTATATGTGAAATAGTGAATGAGAATCATTGCTTTAATTTATATAGTATCTTTTATTGACATGTCAGGTTAACTTTCACCAAAATTGTGCATGGAAGATTCAAACACAAGCTTTTTACCAGCATATTAATTGTTTCTGACCTTCTTACACCTTCCCTTAATTTCCAATTTTATCTCCCACCTTCTTCATCCTTTTTCCTGTCTATACAAATAACCTTTTATACCTCCTCCTCCTTTCCATTTCACATACAAAAATAATATCACCAAAGTTTTCTATTTTTTTCTCCCTTTCAGATGCTGTTATCTCTTTTTCTTCTTTCTTACCTTCTGAACTATTTTCTTCCTTTTTTCTTCCTTTTTACTTCCCTTTTCCTCTACCTCTCTTCCTACTCTTCATCAGTACTATTCTATTGTTGTCCTGGGTTACTGAAAAAGTATAAAATTTTTAAAACAAGTTTTAAATTATATGTTAATATATTGTTGGTTCTGTAGATGCTGATATAACCAGTAGTTTTTCCTCTCCTTGCTACACAGTGATCAACACTAATCCTAGTATGTTGAGTAGGTTGAATAGGTGCATAAACAAAACATAACCAAAAGCAAGGGAAATTTACACTAAGGAAAGTAGGCACAGAGTTTTGTATCCTAACTGATCTTCACCTCCCCCCAAAAAAACCCACTAGAAATATGAGAAAAAGGAGCTATCAGATGAAACCAAAAGCTCTTAATTCCCCAAAAGAAAACACAAACACATGGAGACTAATTAATATACTCTTAAATAATCAATGAGCCATAGGAGAATTCAGGAAAGAAATTTAAAAGTTCTAGAATCACATGATAGTGGCTGTACAACATACCAAAACCCATGAGAAATAGTGAAAGCTGTTCAGGAAGGGAAGTTTACAGCTATGAATGTTTACATTTGAAACACAGAGAAATTCAAATAAACAACCAAATGATGCATCTTGATGTCCTAGAACAACAAGAGCACCCAAATCTGAAATTATTAGAAGGAAAGGAATTCTAAAGATCATAGAAAAAATAATTGAAATTGAGAGTTAATAATCAATGTAAAGGATAAGGAAATCAAATGGTTCTTGGAAAGGATAAATGAGATTGATGAACTCATGTCAAAACCTACAAAAAGAAGAAAAGACAATACCTACATCAATGCAGGAAAAAATAAAAATGGCAAAATCACAACAGACAGCATTGAAATCCAAAAGATTATAAGAAATTATTTTGATAATTTATATTCCAATAAATGAAGTATCTAGAAGATCTGATAGATTCCTAGACACAAACAACTTACCAAAACTGAACTAAGAATATAGAAAACCCTGAGTAGACCAACGATGGGGAAAAAAAACTCTCTCTAATAAGAAAAATACAGAACCTGATAAATTCACCACTAAACTTTACAAAACTTTAGAGAAGGCCTAACACCAATACTCCTCAAACTCTTCTATGAAATAGAAAGGGAATAAATACTGCCAAACTCATTCCTTTAAGGCAGCATTATCCTAATACCAAAACTAAAAAAGGACTCTAAAAAAGGAAACTATAAGTGAATTTTCTTAATGAACATAGGTGCAAAAATGCTCAACAAGATTCTTGCACACAGAATGCAACAAATCACTAAAAAAGTCATATATCATGACCAAGTCAGCTTCATCCTAGGGATGCAAGAATGGTACAACATATGTAAATAATAAATGTGATATGTCACATAGATAGAAATAAGGATAAAACATCACATGATAATCTCAATGGATATAGAAAAACCTTAGACAAAAATCCAACATCTATTCATGGTAAAATCCCTGAAAAATATCTGTATGGAAGGACCTCAGTTCAAAGTGACAAATGCTATTTATAACAAATCCATTGCCAACAACATACTAAATGTGAAAAAATTGAAAACACACCCTTTGAAATCAGGAATGAGGGAGTGGTTCAACTCCTACCACCACTGGTCAAAATAGTGCTCAAAATTTAAGCCAGGGCAATCAAACAAGAGAGAAATAAAAGGGAGATGAATAGGAAAGGAAAAAGTCAAACTACACTTATTGGCTGATGATATGATTCTTTAGGTAGAAAACCCAAATACTACATCAAAACACTGTTAGATTTACAAAATACATTCTAAAATTTTATATGGAATCAGGAAAGGCCCAGAATAGCCAAAGCAATCCTTAGCATAAAGAGCAAGGTAGGAGGCATAGCAATCCCAGATTTCAAGTTATACTACAAAGTTACAGAAATGAAAACAGCATATTACCATCAAAAAAATAAGCATGCATTACAGGGGAATAGAAGGCACAGAAACAGCTTCCTACAATTTTAGCCATATGGTCTTTGACAATGAAACTAAAAATAAATGGTGTACAAAGATAACATCTTTTTTAAGTGATGCTGGGAAAACTGGATATCTACGAGCAGAAAAAAGAAAATAGATCCATATCTCTCATCTTGAATGAAAATCAAGTTAAAATAGATCTAAAACCTAGATATAAAAACAAAAACAATACATCCATTAGGAGATAAAATAGGGAAAACACTTAAAGACACGTACATAGGCAAAAAGTTCCTGAGCAGAACACCAATAGCAGAAGAAATAATACCAAGAATTGAAAAACAAGGTTATAGCAGATTAAAAGCTTCTTCACAGAAAAGGAAAAAAAATCAACAGAGTGCAGAGACAATCTACAGAATGGGAAACAGTTTTAGTCAGATAGTCCACATTGGATGACTATCTACAATGTTTATTTAAATAAATCTTGAAATAATTAAACCCCCCAAAAAGACCAATGAAGATGTACAATTCTAATATATAGACATATCTAAAATGAGTGAAGTACAAATGGTCAATAGGTACATGAAAAAATATTCAGCATCTTTGGCCATTAGAGAAATGCAAATCAAACAAACAAAAAACAACAACAACAAAATACATGACATTTCACTTACTCCAATAAGAATGGTTATCAAGGATTCAAAAAACAACAAATGCTAGGTGAGGTTGTGGGTAAAAAAGAATTGTTCTACATTGTTGATAGGAATGCAAACCAATATAGCACTATGGAAATCAGTGTGGGGATTACTCAAAAAACAATAGAGTACTACTCTGCAGTAAAGAAGGATAAACTTGAGACATTTTAAGGTAAATGCATGCAATCTGAGGATGTAATTTTAAGTGACATAGATTCAACACACATTATTTCTCTTGTGTGAGAAACCCAAAAAGGGTATATAAGGACCAAAATGGAGGAAAGACATTGGGAAGTAGGAAGAAAATGTTCAAGAGGAACAAGGAAGGAGAGGGAGAAGGCAAGGAAGAGAATAGGGATAAAAAATAAAAAAGAATGAAAGGAAAACAATAGAAACAAAGTTTCGTAAATGGGGAGAGGAAGAAGTACTGAAAGGAAGGGAAGAAAATCAGAAAGAAAAGAATTAAGATACATTATTTAAATGTTCGAATTCCCTATGATGAATGTGATCATTATGTATCTCAAAAATGTACGAAATTAATTTTAAAAAATGAGATTCCATTTGACCCAGTTATCTCTCTTCTGGGTATCTTCCCCAAATATTAAACATCATATTTCAGTGATACACGAATACTCATGTGGATAGCCACATAATTCACAATAGCTAAGTTATGCAAGCTGCCCATATGCCTATTAACAGATAATGTATTATGACAATGCAGTATATAGACACGATAAAATAATATTTGGCCATAAAAAGGATAAACTGAATCACTTGAAGGAAATTCAGTGATCTTGAGACCATAATGCTGTGAAATAAAAGCAAACACAAAAAGACAACTATCACATGGTTTGCTTTATGTGAGAAACCCAAAATATAAATAATTTAAAGAGCAAAATAGAGACACAGAGAGAGAGAGACACTGTGAGAATGTAAGTTAGTACAGCCACTGTAGAAATCACTATGAAGATTCCTCAAACACTTAAAAACTTCCCCTCTTAGGTATTTTCCTGAAAGAGTTAAAGATATCATATTAATCTGATACACACATATCCATGTTTATATCTCATAATAGCATATCTCATAATAGCTAAATCTTGAAAGTGGCCTATATGTCCATTAAGAGATAAATGGATTTTTAAAAAGTAGTATTTACACACAATGGAGTATTAACCTGGCATGAAGAAGGACAAAATTAAGTTATTTGCAGGAATATAGATGTACCTTGAGACTATAGTGTTAAATAAATCCAACATTCACGTTTAAGTGCCATATAATTTCTCTTGTATGAGAAACCTAAAATATAAATAAATTAAAAAGCAAAGGAGACTTTTGGGAAGATGGTGGAGCAGCGAGCATCAGAGAAATGGCTTCTCTGAGATTTGTTTTCCAGACGCCGGAATATAACAACATAAGGAAGAGAAGAAGTAAGGAAGCGAGTTCCCAAGACCGAGCAAGGATCTGAAGTGAGAATTGAAGTCCATGGGGAGAGCAAAAAGAGGGACCTCAGCACAGGAGTTGGCAAATGGCAATTTTTCCCTGAGCCTAGCTGAGTGGGAGAAGCAGCTCAAGCTTGCAGACACACAGTGACTAGTGGTGGCCCCAGAAGCCTCTGTGGGGAGACATACCAGTGGATCAGAGCAGTGGACACAGTGGACTGCAATGGCTGGTGAGTTATTTGGGTTAAGATGTCCTCCATGAGAGGGCAATTGGCTGGTTGCCATCTAGGAGAGTGTCAACTGAGCTCAGCACTTAGAGAAGCTGCAGGTAGCTCCCTGTGTGAGGACAAGGTGGAGCCAAGTTCAAGTTGGCAGAAGGCCAAGGAGCTGAGTTCATGCTGCCATGAGACACACAGTGTCTTCCTAGCTGAACAAATCAAGTTCCAAACTCACAGCCAGAAACCAGCCTGAACTTTAGTGGACTGAATGGTGAAATCTTGCTGGGATTATCCACTACGCTTCCATAAATCTACTGCTGGGATTAATCAACACAGATCTGGGCTTGCCCACTTTCTACTAGTGACAGCAGAGACACTTCTGGAAGTGGACATTTTTCCATTTTTTTGTTTGTCTCGTTGTTGCTGCTGTTGTTTGTTTGGGTTTTATTTCTTGGGTTTCTTTTAAATTCTTTTTTAGTTGTTTTTATGTGAGTGTGAAATTTCTTTCTAGTTTTTTGTTGTTATTGTTTTGTTCCATTCTTGTTTTTGTATCCTTCTTTCTTTTTTTTTAATTTTAAACCAAGAACATGTATTGGTACATTCTACGTACAATGGTCACATTCATTACATTTATTCTGTACCTATACATGATACATCTTGGTTCTCCCCCCTCTCCCACGCCCCTCCCCTCTGCTCCCTCCCTCCCTATTTACAGCAGGTTTATTCATCATTTTCCATATTTTCCCTTTCCCCTCTCTTTCCCCTGTTGCCTTTCTGCTTTTCCCCTTCTTTCTTTCTAGCACTCCTCTCCT